>CAHIKZ030004041.1:127500-267500 GCA_903632075.3 Acanthosepion pharaonis | reverse complement strand
TCCAGCCGCTTTGGTAGATTTGTAACATTGATTAAAAGCAGAGAGAACCTGTCGAACATTCTCATTCTTGGCTACTTGCATTCAATCTCAAAGGAGAGTTTAATCTTTTGTAAAACTACAATAATGTCACACATCAATTTCAGAGGATGATCAAAATTACTAAGAAGCAAAAATTCTATGAAAGATTATTCGCAGAACATCAGAAAACAAACAAAACAAAAAAAAAACAAGTTTGGTTTGATTTGTTTTGTATTACGGCATATAAAATTAATGCCAACAAAATCTTTATTGCTAGTAATAATATTTTTCAAAAATGTATTGCTGGTAATAATGTTTTTCTGGTAACAATGTTTTGCTGGTAATAACGTTTTGTTGGTAATAATTTTTTTTCAAAAATGTATTGCTGGTAATAATGTTTAGCTGGTAATAATGTTTTGCTGGTAATAACGTTTTGTTGGTAATAATTTTTTTTTCAAAAATGTATCGCTGGTAATAATGTTTTTCTGGTAACAATGTTTTGCTGGTAATAACGTTTTGTTGGTAATAATTTTTTTTTCAAAAATGTATTGCTGGTAATAATGTTTTGCTGGTAATAATGTTTTGCTGGTAATAACGTTTTGTTGGTAATAATTTTTTTTTCAAAAATGTATTGCTGGTAATAATGTTTTGCTGGTAATAATGTTTTGCTGGTAATAACGTTTTGTTGGTAATAATTTTTTTTTCAAAAATGTATTGCTGGTAATAATGTTTTGCTAGTAATAATGTTTTGTTGGTAATAGTTTTTTTTCAAAAATGTATTGCTGGTAATTTTTTTTTTTAAATTTATTGCGAGTATTTTTTTCAAAAAATGTATTGCTGGTATTAAAACCTATTTTTACACTTTCATTTTGGGGGTTAACTCTTTGCCCATAGATGGGACCCTAACAGGTGCTATTCCCTCGGGTCAGAGCGAACGTTGGAACAATAGAAATTAAGAGGTGGTTTTACGCTTCTCAAAACCTCCTGATCAGAAGTCTTGCTGCCGGATGCAGTTTATCGTCATACCAAGAACACCTCATTGGGGCGGCGTGCAGTCGGTATATTCTGTAGCTCCCACCGATAGAGCGAGTTATTAGAATTGAAGCTATATTTATTTGGCAGGTACTGTAGGATAAGTTGATTTATAGTTTTATTAAGTGATGAGGACGGCCTATCATTAGTGATACTTGGACAATGGTGACGTCTAATAACACTTCAGAAAATACCTGACTCTACTTTCTATCTTTACAAGGGTCAGACCAGACTAACAATGGAGTACTGCTGCCAAAAGCAGTTCAAAAACGTTTACCCGGTTTTGAGTGTGTTAAATCTACCCCTACCATCTCTTTCCCCACAGACGCAACGTCGCAAGTCTATGGTCATTCTATTGCCATTTCCATGGAAAATATTCTGTCGATCTAAACCCCAGAGTTGCACCAGTTCAGACCTTTACAACTAAGACCCGCCACGTTATGAACACAAAGGTGCGCCATCCTCATTCCCTTCATAGTAATAAGGTAGTTCCATTTGCACAGCTTTTTACCAAGAGCTGCTACTTTTTGGAACAGACTCCCGCTTTTTTCCTTCCCCGACCATTAGAGTCTTACCTTTTCAATTCTAGATTAGGCTATTATCTATTCTATATTTACTCATAATCTATAATTCCTACGTCCGTAAAACAAGCCTATTCAGTAACACTCTACCTTAAATGGCTATTGGGCTTTTTATTAAATCAACAATAGCATACAAAATATACTAAGCATTGAGGTTAGTCAGGTTTATATGTATTTACATTCCCATATATGTTGCCAGGGTATCCATAATTTTGTGGAGTTTGATGGATCCAATTTCGGCGTTGTTGGCTGTAATAAATTTATTGAAGCGGCTAGTAGGATGTTTATTTTTTTTTTAGAATTCATTTTTCACTTGTAATCGATCCTGTTTAAAATAACAATGAATGATTGAAAATTTTTACGAAATACAGTCTTCTTATTTCTAAGTCCCTTTTAAGCTTGCCTTACTGCCTTGATTAAAAGTGGGCTTCTTTTCCTATAGAGTTACCTAATTTTTATGTGTTCGGCCTAAAGCAACGTTCGCCATTCAGGCTGACTTTATCAGACTGTAGGCTCAGAATTTGTGTATAGAATTACAGTTTCTGTTTGGCGTGTTCGTTCCTAGGTTAAAAATGGGCCATTTTACAGAAACGCATCTTTAGAAGAAATCATTTTTTAATATGCTTTTCTATCATATTACTAATGATTAATCTCTCCAGATAAAAAATAAAAACACCGATAACTCTCCAGATCATATAAAAAAGGAAAATAATTTTCTAAATTTTAAGATGCGTTCAGTGTGCTGATTAAATTCATTGTAAATTACACCCCCCACCCACTGCTACGTCGGAAAAAAAGTAAAAGAAAAAAAAAAGAAATAAGAGAAATTATTTAATAATAATTAAAATATGTATTTACACGATTAATATTCCGACTATTTTCCTCATCTTTGTTACTTTTATCACAACAAGTGTATGTCGACCTGAGTCACCTATAGAGAATTATGAAATGAACACTTTATTTAATCTACGGGGTAGACTGTTCTCATTCTACCGCTCATGTCTAGGGGAGATAACTCGTCTAGTGCTTATTTTGATTTAGCCTGTTGAGTTATTGCTCAGTTAATGAGTGCAAATACACACAACCCAACGTAGGGATTGAACTCACAACCACCATGTCACCAAAATCACAAACCAAAGCCTTTATCCTCTAATCCATGGCTCTGTAGGATTTAAAAAAGTAATTATCATTAATTATTATTATATAATGCGTTCAATTGATATCAAATGTCATTCACATGCATTTGCCACCGGATGCCGAATATACAGTGGAGACACTGATGGTAAAAATCACTCCAGACTTTCCATGTGTCTCAGACAATCTTTACAAATATCTGCCCAGGTTTAATCATATTTGCTGTGCTTTAAAAATCACAGTTGTTTGTGTTTCAAATGTATACACTGAAGAAGCCGTGAAAGTAAACACTTGCGTCTCAGTGACATTATCGCCTCACTTGAGTTAAGACAATTAAAAAAGAAATTAAGAAAAACAATACTACTTTTAAATTCATATTTAGTTGTTTTGAAATTATTTGAAGTGTTGTATGTCAGCATTTTTTACCACAACGCGGGGAAACACTACAATGCACCTTAAAGAATATAAATATTATTATTTTTTTTCAATTTTACCAGGAAATTATTTGAAATTTTATAATTTACGAATGTGCTTTACTTCATGGTATGAGAATATTTTGGGGCTTGAGGTGTATAAAACCAACAGACCCCCCACTCTTCAAATTTAGAAGAAAAAATTATTTTATATTTATGATCAAGTGTGTTCATTCAATTTTCTTCTTCTTCTTTCTTTTGTACTTGCTCCTTCTTCTTCCATCCTTTGTTTTCTTCTTGCTCCTCCTCGTGCTCCTCCTCCTCCTTCTTCTTCTTCTTCTTCTTTCTTTCTTTCTTTCTTTCTTTCTTTCTTATTCCTCCTCCTCCTCTATCTGCTTCTTCCTTCCTTTTCTTTCTTTCTCGTCGTCGTAGTCCTTTTCCAGCTCTTCTTTTCTCATTATGTGTCCAGGAAATTTTAGCTGTCACTTTCTGATATTATGAATAACTATCCTTTTTTGTTTCCATTTTCTTTAAACTTCCTCATTGATCGCATGATCTGTCCATGTTATTTTCAGCAACCTCCTATAGAATCACGTCTCTCTTACCTCAAGCTGCCTCTTCATCTGTGAAGAAATTGTCCAGCATTTACTGCCGTATACTTCATCACTTTTTTGTCCCTTACAAAATTTTCCTGTTTCTTGTTAAGTCTTTGGAAAGCATATTTCGTTTATATTGTACCTTAGGATTTCTGTGTCATATTGTCCATAGTCTTTTATAACACATCTTATATGTCTAAATTTCTTTAATGACTTCATTTTGACGTCTCCATTGTGTAGGTCGGATATTGAGCTGCCCCTCGTGCTATTGACTATACATTCTTTCTTCTTGCAATTCATGGTTTGTCTTTTCTTTCTGATTTCATTTACTAACTTCCTGAAGTTTTCTTTCTGCGATCAGCACAAAGTCACTTGCGTATCTTAAGATTGTGCCCACAGATAATAAATCCTGATGGAATCTATAGTTCCTTTAACAGTTGAATAAATCTGGGGAGAAACACATCCTTGTCTTGCACTCCTTTCTAATTTTGTGTATTTATCCAATTCATTTTATGTCCGTATGCAGGGGGTTTGTTTCCAGTACAAGTTCTGGATTATTTTAATACCCTTCCCAAGTAGATCAAGTTTTCCTAGTGGTTCAAAGAGGTCCTTGTGATCTATGAAACATAAATATACGTCCTTCTGCATTTGTATTGCTTTTTCTACTTTGTGGAAACGACTTCCAAGATGATGCTTTCTCGATTACTAGAATCTTAACCTGATCAAATCTAGGATAGATCGTGATCTTCCTTACATATTCCGATAAACCGTGCCTCTTACCTTTTAATTTGTAACCCTCAAACTCGATGGGCATTTGGACCTTTTACAGAATGAACATTTTGTAAAAACAACAAAAAAAAAAAAGGATTTGGAAATATGGCAATAGACGACAGCTGATACGCATACTGGAAAAAATCTAACAGAAACATTAACAGACGATTTCAATAAAGCATGTTTGGATGAAATGTTTGTTACATAAGATGTTAAATCTACGAGGGAATGTTTAAAAGTTTTCGGTTTGAATAAAAAGGGTTTTAAAAAAAAGACAGATTTTTGGCATGAATTGGGCCGCTAACTTCTCAGCACCCCACATCTGTATTTGTGTGTGTGGGGGGTGAACCGCATACATTGCAGGCCGGATGTAGTAGGTGTCTAGGACAAGATAGGCTGAGAGATCTCATACCTATTTAGCTTCTCCTAGGTTAGTTGCAACTGAATTCTCGAGAACCCAGTCTGACTTGCTTTTAGCGCACATTTGGTACTGAGGAGTTTGTTTGTTTGTTTGTTTAAAACTTAACGATCAGGAAGAGGTCATTTAAGGTCAAACAGTTGTTTTTTCTTTTTTTTTTTTTTTCTTTAAATAAGGTTGAAATGCTTTCAAAAAGACTTTCCCTTTCATTTCCTTCTTTTTCGATGTTGTCTTGTTTTTTTTTTGTTTTTTTTTAATTCACTGTTTTCGGAGGTGCCTTGTTATTTGAAAATTTCTCACCTGGCAAATATCAAAGTTTCCCCTTTCATCATCAGACACCAAATTGGAATTATATTTTATTACATAGTCCAACTTTCCTAAGAAAGGTCAAGATCAAATTGGGGTTTGATTTTTCGAAACTTCTTTCAAGTTGTTCACGTTGTAAAATAATTTTCGGGTACTGAGGAGAGAAAGACACATCCTGAAAGCGTTTACGCGAAAGTGAGTACAGTGAATTTGGTCCTAATTCCAACCTTAATATTATCCACCAATATTAATGGAGAACACTGACTGAAATACTCTACAGCACCCAATGCGGAGAAAGACTCAAAAGACTTGAAGCTATTATTATACAAAATAAACGGTCCATATTAACTAATTAACTGCCAAATTTTTTGAATCCGCAGATGTCTTAGAAGTTTATTTATTCCTTATGTTTAATTTCAGTAGTTACCATTGTCATTTTTACAGAAACTAGAACATTAAATATATATATGTGTATAAAACATCAAAAAAATAATATTAATTAGAAATAATAAAAAAAAAAATACTTTTCAAAATAGTCATTAATTTTCTACTCCTGAAATATAAAATTACGACAGTGTCTTCTTACGGTTAATAATAAACACTTTAAAGTGTTGTAAAATATACCTCTGCAAATGCAATGTATGTAAGCAATTCAATGTAAATACAAGGAATAATATGTAGTGAGTTTAATTTTAACAGATCCCCAAATGGGGCTCATGGCAGGTAATGGGTTAAATAATATATCATTTACCACAGGAGATGGTATAGATGCATATGACGTATTAAATGGGTCCATGTATTAAATTAAATTAGTAAATTATATATTCCCACATGTATTATGTTTGTGTAAAAATTACAAATAAATAAATAAAAATTTCTTTATGTGCGGTTTTGTTCCCAATAACCGTAACACTTAATGTCACGTTAGACTATTTAAAAAAATCCAGCTTTCCAAAGAATGCTAGAATGTAGACAAAAGAATTCTACCTCCAACGCACACCTCATATTGGTTCTTGATAATGTCTGCGATGATCGAATGAACTTGAACAAAACAATAATCAAATATGAAATTCGAAGATTTTATCCACATCTTTGATCACGATACTTAAACTCCTTTTGAAAATTGGAAAAACCAAAAATATAAATAAATATAAAAAAAAATAAGCAGACAGACCATGTTGGTTCTTTTTAATCAAACTTGTTTATATATATATATATATATATATATATATATATATATATATATATATATATATATATTTTTTCTTTTGACATATGGTCAATTTATGGATAGATTTAAACTATTTTACAATTTCAGCCTTATGAGTTGGGTATTAAAAACTTACCTAGCGAAATAAATGTATTACCCGATTTTTCGAGATGCGTTAAGATTTTTCCTTTGATGTCTATCATATTGCTCTTTATACAGTAAGTTGAGCTCTCTTGATGGATCTATCTTTTCCTATTTTAGACGTACTTTGATTATCCTTTCCACTTATGGATTTTATATTATCTATCTATCTATCTATCTATCTATCTATCTATATATATATATATATATATATATATATATATGTGTGTGTGTGTGTGTGAAAATATATAGAAAATAGGAAAGAACTGGTTAGGTAAATAATCCAAAGTTCCTTAGTATTTTAGTTATTATTTTTTAAAAATAGTGCTCGATACAAGATGGAACAGAGCTTACTTTAACTCAATTTAATTCAAATAATTATATTGAAGTTTTCGGCTCTTGTTTTGAAACATGAGACCTCTTATGTCGCGAGTTGGAATCATATTTTTAAATAAATAATTATATATATATATATATATATATATATATATATATATATATATATATATACTGGTAATAATCTTATAAGTATAAGAAATTATACTCGTACGGAAAACCTTCGGTGTCTTGGTTTGCGAATAATCAAACCAATACCAAAGGGAAAAAACAGGTATAAAAAAAAGAAAGAGCAAAGAACATGTACGTCAGCCGAAAATAATCATCTAGCGTGCAAGTCCAAAGTCCAAAGAAAAAAAATCCGATACAAGTAAGCAAAATAACTAAATAAAGTGATCAATACAATAAGTAGACCAGACCTAGTTAAACCTAGAGAGCCAGAAAAACCTACCAAGGTTTCACCTAAGGGATCGTCAGGAAAAGCTGGCTAACTATCTACCTAACTAACTAACTATATATATATATATATATATATATATATATATATATATATATATATATATATATAGTCGCACTGATGAGCTGTGATACAGCGAAACAGGCCTGTATGCAGATGAAACACACACATATATGTATGTATGTATGTATGTATTAATAAAGACAAAGAATAAAGACAAAAGGAATATTATTCTTTACCAAGGTATTTCGTAGTTTTATTTTTTTTGTTTTTATTCTTCTTGTCGTTTTACAATGTATATATATATTTATTATTTAAACATGGTTAAAGTTTGCGTTCAAGGATGAAATATATTGTCACCGCTTTGTATTACATACTGATATGAGCACTTTAGCTTATAAATATAGCATACATTAAAACTCATATATATATATATATATATATATATATATATATATATATATATATATATATATATATATATATATATCATTTAACGTTATTTTAACTGGATACACGTATTTGAGTAGATGTTTCGTTTACTTATTAAAGAGTATATTAATTTTCGTCTACCAGCCTGAATATTCGAAAAATCTTAGAAAAAAATATGCGGGAAACCGTTATTAGGTTTGATTTGCTTTAACCTCTCAGCCACGGAGAGCCTCGATTTTCTCGAATAAGATTTCTCAAATATTCATATCGTTAGACGAAAATAAATAAACATTCTGTTCAATAAATAAACCGAACATCTACTCAAATGTGAGTATCCACTGAAAAATAACGTTTAATTAATAGAAATCTGTTGACTTAATAAATGACGCTGAATGTTTGGTTAAATTGCGCTTAAAGCCCTCATTTCCGTTCGATCATTGTAGTTATCCAGCGTGGAATGCGGCCCTCTTGTCAACGCCCTCAACTATAAGCAATGGCAGAGATCATAATATCGTTATAGATTTAAGCACTAACCACTCAGTGATATAACATTAGTCTACTCAAATCTTAAGCAGCAGAGCCAATCACTAATTATCTTGACTGGTTTTGTCGACATAGATTTGTGGAGGCTACGGATGCCTGGCTATCAACAATTCCGATGATACCATCGTGTTTCCGCAAGATGGCCGGAGGAACCATCTGATTCATCACGGCCTGTTTGCTTGCCGTTATGGTGCAGTGAGTACACAGTTATATATAGGTATCGCCAAAGAAATGTGATACGTAAGATTTAAAATGCACATTTAAAAGGGAAAACAAGATTTCTTGAACCTTTTCTTTTAGTTTTAATTTCAAGCTAATAGATTCAACTTAATATTTTCAATAAGCAAAATACTTTGCTGTATTCCAAACTGAATTTAAATTGATTAGAATTAGTTAATGATATCAGTAAAAACGCTAAAATCGTCCATATCGACAAATCTGTCAACACAACGTATTTCTCATTAAAAAAATCTTTCAAAAATAAAATATAATTTTCTGAAACGTCATTTGAGGAAGATCAGCTGATTTAGAGTTTAATTAATCTCATTTGAAACAAATATTATTTAATTTTAGTTTAAAATATCGCAAAAAAGCAATTTTTGAAAAGCAATTTTTTATTTTAAAAATATTGGGCGTCGTTGAATTGTAGTAAGCTTTTTAATTTATTATTAGTAAATATAGTTTTACTTAATAACATTATCGCCTAATCGGTACAAATTAATACAGAATTTTAAAAGATTTAAAAACTTATAAATTGTTATAATTAAGATAAAAAAAAAAGAAAACAACTCTTGTAAAAATTCATGATTCATCGAATTATTTTTGCTGAAGACAATAGTGTCTATAATGTGTATTATTCGTAAAAGCAATTAAAAGCTTTCCTAATTAGATAATATCCTAGTTTTATTGCATTTCATATTTTATGATTCAGAGCAGATTTTCTATAAGTGGGCTTCCCGTTTGACAAAAAAAAAAATAAAAAAATATTTTAAATTCTCCGAGGACTTGTTCTTATAACTAATATAATGATTAGGCTCTATAACAGAAAAAATCTCGAAATTTCATAAAATTAAATGTGTTAACACACACACACACACACACACACACACACACACACACACACACACACACACACACACACACACATATATATATATATATATATATATATATATATGTATGTATAACAAGAGTTTTTCTAATAAGAAAAAAGAATTTATTTGTGAATAAGTCCTAAAAGTTTCTTTAAAATCCGGTAGTTACCTGATTTTTCAAGGATTTCCGAAAAGACGCTAACATTTCCCATGCTAATTTATGGTCACTCGTTGACGCAAGATTTTTAACCGAAATTTCGAAGATTCTGACATGGATTAAAAATCTATTGATTTAATAATCACAAAATAATCTTTCCTCTTAATAACAAAGATTTTAGCGATAAACCAAATTTTTATTGGATTTTGGGCATCGTTCATCTTTTCATAATCATTTTAGCATATCCCTGGCAGTATCTAGTTTCAAGGTTTCTAGAAAGTACCAGGATGTAGCCAACAAAACCCATTACACAGGCAGCAGATGGTTCTTGCTAATGACTGCGGCTGTCAAATGTACTTGAAGAAAAAACAATAGACCAATGATGAAATTAGTATAGTTTAACCACAAATTCAATCCTGGTAGGCGACATCATATTCGAAAAGTAATAAATATCTATATAATAAAAACCAATGTCAATGTTTCACTGTGTCACAATTTTTTGATTAAAGGGACACAACTCTTTAACTTTCAATAGCTCATGTTACAGAAATATTGGATTCCCTAGGTTTCACTACTGCGATTGTTTTCGGCAACTTTTAACGTGATTTTTTTGCAACGAATCTTTCTACGATAATAATTTTTTATAACTTGGAAATAAATTTGGGAATAATTGAAATTAATTGCGAAATCCAGTAAAAGTCATCCCTGAAATAAAAACATAATTGTTTGTATAGAAAGTAAGGACCTATGCATATCAAACTGTCTTTAAATTAAGTGGCGGCAAATGAATTATCGTTGAACTTTTAAAAGATAAGCTTAAATATTAATGCAATGATTAAATCCAGCAATCAATTTTGAGTTCTGTAGTTGATTTTTGTATATCGTATTTGGCAGTAGTATGCCTCGTAAAAAGAAATCTTTGCCATCAGAGGAGCAGATTCTAATCAAAAGAGCCAAGGCTGCAGCGAGGAAAAGAAATTCCCGTGAAAATGAAAACTCAGATCAAACGGTAGCCAGGAGAGCTTGCAATACTGAGAATATGCAAAGACTTAGGGACTCTCAAACTCCTGAACAAACAGAAGGCCAAATAAAGAGCCAACCCCAGTAGCTAATAAAATGCCACTCGATACCATTTAAACTAGCATATTAATAAATATACACATTATCCCTTAATATATACTTAATATCTCTGTTGTATTACATCGAGCACTGATTTATTAATACCAGCAATATATGTACGATATATATATATATATATATATATATATATATATATATATATATATATATATATATATATATATATATGTGTGTGTATGTATATGTGTATATCTAAAGTAATCTGGAAATGCCGTCTTTGTCGACCCTTTCTCTCTCTCTCTTTATATATATATATATATATATATATATATATATATATAGTTGTATATTTAGGCAGCAATCCTTCCTTTATGCATGTTTCATTAAAAACGACAGACAAGGTACTACGGTTAAGCTTTTTATTCAATTTTTCTTGTGTTCGAACAAGAGCTTTCTTTTATTGGACAAAGGGTGGGAAAGAACTGTCCAAATGTTTTATATTTCCGAGCGCTTTCGGCTATACCTTTAGCCATTATCGAGGATGATTCGATTTTTCAGCTTACTTGAGTGTGTGCGTTCTGTGTATGTCTTAGTGTGTGGTAGGGATGTTTTTAATTTCCGAATACGGTTAGCACATTGTGGCTTTGTTCGTAGTTAATATTGTTAAGAGTTGGCTTTTTCTTTTTTATTATTAAAGCTTCCATTATTTTTAATCTTTTTTTTTGCAGGTGGATGCAGTTAATATATTTGTGTTTTCTACTAGTATGTTTCTAATGGAATCGGGTAAAATTGTGTGTGTGTTTAAATGGGTTCTAATGGAGCTGTGATCAGATAGGTGTCAACGTGAGACGTCTGGAGAAGCATGTGGTTGTGTAATCGATGTAATTATTTATGAGTCCGGTTTGATCAGGAACACAGTTCCTTAAGGGACATTTGAACTCATAGATAATGTTCGTTCTTTGTAATTTTGACTTAAATAATTACATCGGTTACACAACCACATGCTTACCATACACTAAGACATATACAGAACGCACACACTCAATTAAACTGAAAAATCGTATCATCTTTGATAATGGCTAAAGGTATAGCCAAAAACGCTCGGAAATATAAAACATTCGGACAGTTCTTACATACCCTTTGTCCAGAAAAGAAAGCTCTTGTCAGAACACAAGATAAATTAAATAAAAAGCTTAGCCGTAGTACCTAGTCTGTCGTTTTTAATGAAACTTGTATATATATATATATATATATATATATATATATATCCTTAAAGACGACAGGCAACGTACTGCGATTTAGCTTTTTATTCACTTTTCTATATATTCAGTTAAAAAAAAACAAAAACAAAAATAAAACATCCCTAATAATGGCTAACAAAGTAACTGAAAGCGCTCGGATATATAGAATATTGGGGCAGTTTTTAAACACTTTATGCCTAGAAAAGAAAACACTTGCACGAATGCAAGAAAAATTGAATAAAAACTTAATCGAAGGATCTTGTCTATTGTTTTTAATAAAGCCTGCATAAAAGAGGGTTTGCTGCCGAAGTATACAATTATAAATATATATATATATATATATATATATATATATAATGGGTTGGGGTGGAAGAGCAATGAGCAAGAAGAAATAGTTAGTTTCGTGTTAGCCTGAGATGGAAAAGGCGTTGCCGGCGTTCAGAACCCGAGAAACAGGAAATAAGAACATTGACGGGTGGGGTCGTGGGGATACCGGGCAAAGGGGAAGCCATTTAGCGAGGCTCTATCCTCTTTCATGACTATTTCCACCCCCCTTTAAACTCGCCTTTCCCTACCAGGGTCTCAGGGTGTAGACGGGGTACCAATTGCCTAAAATCCTTTTGCGCCTTTCTCCCGCTTTGGTTCCTTTCACATACCCAGACCTCGAGCCTTGGTAAAATAAGACCACCCCCTCCACATCCATCTTCTTTTTTTTCATCTTTCATTTTTTTTTTATTACTATGAAAAACGCATTTTTTTTATCTTTGGCGTTTTCATTCTTTCTTTTTGTCATCTGTCGCCTTTATTTTTCAACCTTTTAAAGACTTTTCCCACTTCCTAACTTTTTTCTTTCACATTTACGTATAGCATAGTCAGGCTCAAGGCCATATGTATAGGGTATTCAGTGTGGATAGAAGTCACATTAATAGTAGTTAGTTCTTTCTTTCTTTCTTTCTTTCTTTCTTTCTTTCTTTCTTTCCGAATGCGTCTTATTCATTCATTCATTTTCTTCCATTTTTAATCAAAATAATTCTCATTTTTTCATTCAGTCATTCCTTCTTTCTTTCTTTCAAAATGGCTTTCATTCATTCATTCATTCATTCATTCATTTTCTTCCTTTTTAAAAATTAAAATGAGTACTTTCTTCTTTCTTTCAAAAGGCCTTTCATGCATTCATTCATTTTCTTCTTTTTTAATCAAAATGTGTCATTTGTTCATTCAGTTATTCTTCCAAAGGCCTTCGTTCATTCATTTATTCATTGTTTTCTTCCTTTTTTAATAAAAAGTCATTCATTCTTTCTTTTTTTTCAAAAGGCCTTTTATTCATTAATTTTCTTCTTTTTTAAATCAAAAATTTCATTCGTTTTTTAAAGAAAAATGTTTGCAGAGAAGGAAGGAAAATGTATATGTTACATTCCTTTTTTTGTTTCTTTTTGTCAAGATACTTTTTATCCATTCATTCATTTTCTTGCTTTTGTTATCGAAACAACTGTCATTCGTTCATCCTTTCGGGGTTTTTTTCTTTCAAAATACCATTTATTCAGACATACATTTCCTCCCTTTTTCGTTCAAAAACTCCTTCGTTCATTCTTTCTTTCTGATTAATATATAGTCCTTTCTTTTATTTTTTTCTTCTTTGCAATCTTTTTCTTTCAAATTAACAGGTTTCTTTATATCTTTCTTTTAAATTTCTTTATCTTTTATAATTGTTCCATTAGATTTGATTTCTCTTCTCTTTCTTTCCTTCCTACATTTTACCTTCTTTTTTTTTATTTTTGCTTGTTTCTTTTTGCTTGTTTTTTCTTATTTTCAGAGTTCTTAACTTTTCTCCTTTTCACTCCATTTTTAACATCCATTTTTCTAAATTACTTACTTGCTGACTTTTTGGCTTCTTCTTTCTTTCTTTCTCTCTTTCTTTCTTTCTCTCTTTCTTTCTTTCTCTCTTTCTTTCTTTCTTTATTTTTTCTTCTTTTTACGTTTCATTCTTGATTTTCACTTTCCATCTTGTTCGTTTTTTAAATTCTTTTTTCGTCCTCTCTTTCTTTCTCTCTCTCTCTCTTTCTTTCTCTCTCTCTTTTTCTTTCTTTCTCTCTTTCTTTATTTCTTTCTTTCTTTCTCTCTTTCATAAAATACCTTTTATTCATTCATTCATTTTCCTTTTTTTGTAAACAGTATATCTTTCTTTCTATTTGCTTTTATTCTTTAAATACTTTTCCTTTTTTTCTTTCTTTGTAACTAATGCATTTTCCTTCCTTTTATGCAAACATTTTTCTTTCAAATTAAGTTTTCTTTGTATTTATTTTTGTTTCTTTCTTTCTTCTACATTACGTTTTCATATTTCTCCCCGGTCTATCTCTTTGTTCCCTTCTTACTTTCTTTTTTCGTCTTTTGTGTTCCCTTTCTTTCTTTCTTTCTTTCTTTCTTTCTTTATTTCTTTCTTTCTTTCTTTCTTTCTTTTCCTATTTTAAAGTTTTATTTATTTTCTTCTTTCTTTTTCACTCTATTTATGACTTTTCTCTTTTTAAAATTGCTGACATTGTTTAATTCTTTCTCTTTTCTTTTCAAGACTCATTCTTACCTTTGTTTCTTTCCACTTTTTTTTACGCCTTCTTTCTTAGTTTTTCTTAATAATTTCTTTTATTTGCATGTTTCTTTTCAACGATTTTCAGAACATTTATCATTCTTTCTTTCTTTCTTTCTTTCTTTCTTTCTTCTTTCTTTCTTTCTTCTCATCATTAACTTCTCTTTCTTTTTTTATTTTTTTCTTTCCTCCTAATTTATTTCTTTCATCTGTTGTTTTTCTTTTTCTTTCTTTATTTTTTCTCTCTATTTTCATTCCGGTATTTTTTCCTTACTCATTTTATCTCTTCTAAGCCTTTTTTCTCTTTCATAAAATTCATTCTTCCCTAGTTTTAGAAACACACATTCTTTCACAACTTGCCCACTTTTCGTTTTAATTGCCCCATTTCCTTCTACGTTTTTCTCTTCTCTCTTTCGTTATACTTCATTCTTTTTTTTTTCATTTCTTTCCTTTTTGATTTTTCTTTTTATTTATTTACTTAGGCTATTTTTTTACTTACCTTGTAGACTATTTCCCCTCCCGCCGTCATTGGAATGTCAAAAGGAAGTGCCCTTCATCTTGCTACCTCTACCAGGGAGTTCTATATTTACCAGGATCTCATAATATCGGTTGTGTCGATTCTAAACGAAAACCATGCTTCTCTTCTTTTTTTACCCACATCAGCCTTTCCCACCCCCGCTGAAACCTTCATACACCACCTTCTCACCCTCTTGAAACCAATATCATTTTATCAGCTACAAATCCACGTCTCTCGTTCAATTTATTATCTTTTCTTTGCGTATTCATACTTTCTTTCTTTTTTCTTTCTTTTTGTCATATTGCCATTTCATTTATTTTCAATTCTTTCTTTCTTTCTTTCCATCTTAATTCCTGTTCCTTTCTTTATAATCAACATATTTTTGTTTCTTTCTTGCTTGATTTCACTCTGTGTCAAAATCTATTCTTTCTTTCTTTCTTTCTTTCTTTCTTTCTTTCTTTCTTTAATTCCTGTTCCTTTCTTTATAATCAACATATTTTTGTTTCTTTTTTGCTTGATTTCACTGTGTCAAAATCTATTCTTTCTTTCTTTCTTTCTTTCTTTCTTTCTTTCTTTCTTTCTTTCTGCTTCCTGCTTTTCTTCTTTCATTCATTCACAACTTTTTTCTCGTCTCCTCATATTCTTTCTTTCTTTCTTTCTTTCTTTCTTATGTACACAATTTTCTTTCTTTCTTTTCAAAATCTCTTCATTCATTAATTCATTTATGTTCATTTCTTGGTAATCCATTTTTCTTTCTTTCCTTCTTTCTTTTTTCTTCCTTTCCTGATCCTTTTTGTCATGGTTCCATTTTATTTATTTTCAATCCTTTCTTTATTTCTTTCTATCTTTCTTTCTTTCTTTCTTTCTTTCTTTCTTTCTTTCTTTCTTTCTTTCTTTCTTATGTAGACATTTTCTTTTTTCTTTCCGAAATCCTTTCATTCATTAATTCATTCATGTTCATTTCCTTGTAATCTTTCTTTCTTTCTTTCTTTCTTTTCTTTCTTTCTTTCTTTCTTTCTTTCTTTCTAGCTTGCGTGTTTTCCACTCACCATGATTTTATTCATTTATCCTTATATTTGTCTTTTTCTTCAATCCTTCTTTCATTTATTGCTGGCCCCTTTTTTGTCAAAATTGACTTATTCGTTCATTCATTAATTATTTTTTGTAACCAACGCATGACTTTCTTCCTATTTTTCTTATCAAAGCTATTTTTCTTCTTTCTTTCATTCACTTCTTACTTTTTAGTCACCACATGTCATTTTTCTTTTTTTTTTCTTTTGTAATCAACAAGTTTTCTTTTTCATTGTTTGTCATCTTTTTATTTTCGAATTAACACTTCTTCTTTTTGTCATCCATTTCGTTTGTGGAAGTTCTTTTCTTACCTTTCTTTTCTTTCTTTCTATTTTCTTTCTTTCTTTCTTTCACTTCCACTCATTCTTTCTTTTTTTTTTTTTTTTTTGCTACTAACCTGATAAATTTCTCTCTGAGATCCTTCACTCTTCCCTATCCTATGCACTCAAGAAGCCATTTTTGGTGTTGGTGTTAAGGGTGGTAGTGGTGTTTGTAGTGGTGGTGGTGGTGTGTGTGTGTGTGTGTGGGGGGGGTCATATTTCTACACCCCCCTCCAAATGCCAGAAAAAGACGTAAGCACATGAAGAAAAAACACACGTAGGCAGAACCTCTTACACGTACACCAGCAAACATATATATATATATATATATATATATATATATATATATATATATATATATATATATATATATATATATATATATATATATATATATATATATATATATATATATATATATATATATATATATATATATATATATATATATATATATATATATATATATATATATATGTATATATATATATATATATATATATATATATATATATATATATATATATATATATATATATATATATATATATATATGAATGCATGTATGGGTGTATTCTTACCAATAAAAAACACAGACAGACATGTGCAATGATCTCCTCGCTCCAGTACCTCTTCATTCATTCAGCATTTTCTCCTCTATTATGGTAACTGAAGTGCCAAAAAATTACAGACCATAATACATCGAATGATTTCTTTATCCTCCGTCTATAGAAACGGAATCATCCAAATGACGTATGTGTGACATTATCATCATCTATCCCATGACCAGTTGTAGTGGTAGGATATCCGCGCAGATGAACACCTGACCATTTCCCTGCCACCATATGTCTCAGATGCATACCAATGCCTGAGTCTCTGCGAATGATCTTTCTGTCCAGCAAAAATATTGTCCCAGTAAAAATATATTCCAGTCTTTCCCGATTGTGCCATTGTTTGTGCTAAAATATTCTTTTACTCGCTATATAAGTAAAGGTAAATTAAGGACACTAAGTGATGTAATTTAATACCTCATAAACGAAAATGAATATATGTTCATGAATTTTTAATTGTTTACTTCTTTATATATACACACACACATACACAACACACACACACACACACACACACACACACACATATATATATATATATATATATATATATAGATAGATAGATAGATAGATAGATAGATAGATAATATTAGTGGAAAATATACATACATATGCAAAATATATAAATACCCATACATGTATATTTTTAGAAAAAAAAAAAAAATTCAAGAGGAAAATCCAGGTAGAACTCAATGTCTAGGACAGAGTAAGGATATAATAAAAAAAGGCTTAAAAACTAATATTCCATGGTCATAATTTATTCCATTGGAATCGTAAATACGATCCAATTCATCAGACCTCCAAATTCAAAAAAAAATATATATATATATATATATATATATATATATATATATATATATATATATATATATACATATATATATAAGAATGATGTAATTATTATTCATTATTTCATTTAATTTGATATATTATGTATGAATTTATTTTTTAAAAAAAGAAGGATTTGAGTTAAACGTTTTCTTTTAATTTTTTAAAAATATTTATTTTTCGTGCATGCTTGTTTGGGAAAGGGATACTGGGTAGGGGAGGCAAAATTTGCGCTAAAAGTTTTGCTTGTTTTTCTCATGATGCAGTTCAAGTAATTTCATGAAACCTGGTGCATTTTATTATCATAACCTTGCATAATAATTAGCCACATTTTTTGCAGATAATTGTGCAAAAGATGAGTATTGAGGAAAGCAAACGTCAAAGGGTGTGTGATATGATACACGTACATGCTCATCCACAGATTTCCAGCATAGTTGGAGTATCCCTACGGACAGATTTAATGTGAAGAAGAGAATGTCTATGAGAGAAACTATTCAGAGAAAACATGGAAGTGGCGGAATCAACTAAAGGCGCAATAATGATTTCATCAACACTCTCAAATCCAAAATCTCAAAAGACCTAACGAAATATATGAGAAAATTAGCGACTGAACTTAAGGTGGATGCTAAGACCATAAGAACAGCAGTAAAAGATGTCGTAAAATAAAAATCTTACACATGAGCACCAAGACATTTGTTGGCACGACCCATGAAGACCAGAAGATTAGAAAGATGCAAAAAAGTTCTTACTTATCTTAAAAGTCTACTGTGAGAATTTTCTCAGACGAAAAGATCTTTACTGTTGACGCTGTTCTGAATCAGAGAAATGGCAGATACATTGCATATTCAAAAGCTCATGCCAAGGGCATCCAGCTTAAGTCATGGTCTTTGGGGTTTTGGCCTCCGATGGGAAAATGTCTATCAAATTTTACAAACCTGGTGAAAAAGTTAATGCTGATGCCTATTACAAGATTCTGAGATACAATGTGTTACCATGGCTCAAAACCAACTATCCAGAGGGAAACTACAAATGGACTCAGAATGGTGCTCCTGCTCATACATCCAAAAAAGTACAGAATTTCTGCAAATCCAATTTTGCCAATTTTTGGCTATCACACTTCTGGCCCTTTTCCAACCCAGATCTCAACCCTCTAGATTATGGTGTTTGGAGTGTTTTAGAACATGCTACGAATAGAACCTCTCATCCAAAAGTTAACTTTCTTATGGGAGAAGAGTGGGGCAAAATGTTCTCTGGAATTTTGTAGAAGTTTCGGAGGGGGGGGGTTGGAGGCAGATAATTGAGAAACAAGAAGGACAATATCAAATGAAATGTTTCTTTCGTTTTTTATTTGTATGTTGGAACCATTCGTGTTTCTTGAAAAAAAACTAATTGATCAACTCTAAGGCATTTTATTTCAATACCAAAATTATGCAAGTTTTGCCCCCCCCTCTATATTTCTTTCAAGAAGGGAGATATTTGAAAGAATCCAGGGCTAAGTTAACATTTTTGTAAAAAGCAGTCGCTGCACTCTCAAGAAATTCCCGTGTAAGGAAATTATTTTCTCTTTTAATAAGTGCAGCATTCCTGCATGCAGGGTTTATATATATATATATATATATATATATATATATATATATATATATACTATATATATATATATATATATATATATATATATATATATATATATATATATATATATATATACATATATATATATATATATATATATACATATATATATATATATATATATATATATATATATATATATATATATATATATATATATATATATACCTGTTCACTGCAGCTACTAACTCATCAACACGAACTATTTACTGTTGTTTTTTTAAATACTGGGTCTCATGAGAGTATATATACTATATACTACACAGGTATATATATATATATATATATATATATATATATATATATATATATATATATATATATATATATATATATATATATATGTGTGTGTGTGTGTGTGTATATATATATATATATATACACAGTAGTTCCAGTAAAAATATATTCCAGTCTTTCCCGATTGTGCCATTGTTTGTGCTAAAATATTCTTTTACTTGCTATATAAGTAAAGGTAAACTAAGGACACTAAGTGATGTAATTTAATACCTCATAAACGAAAAGGAATATATGTTCATGAATTTTTAATTGTTTACTTCTTTATATATATATATATTATATATATATATATATATATATATATATATACACACATATATATACCTACGTTCGAAATGCAGCTTGAAAGTTCGTAGTTCTACTAACTCATCAACACGAACTATTTACTGTTGATTTTTTTAAATACTGGGTCTCATGAGAGGAACGCTAAATTAAACACAAAATCAAAGATCAAAGTTAATGTAGACTTAATATATTATTGGAGTGTAAATACAAAATGTACAGTGTAGGCATGGAGCTATTGTAAAAGGAAAATATATTGATTATTCCACTTTAACAGTTTTACGTCTAGTAATACAAAACGAGTTACCTGACGTTCCTCTTTTAAACTTAAGCGTTTTTTTCTCCATCAGAGTCAGGCAATTCACTTCCAGGCACGCGACAGAGAAGATCTCTGATTTCGGGAAGTGGTTGACAAGATCTCTGTCTTCGGGCAGGGCTCTGTCTTCGTATAGAGACCCGGCTGAGAAAAACAGTCAAGTAATATATACAAGCACGTCTTCGCAGGGGCCGTGTAAATTTTGACCAGTGGCCCGAGTGGAAACTCTCGGGTTCACCACAATAATCCCGACCTTGTATCACAACTCATCTCAGTGGGGGATTGAGTAGATACCCAATGCATCGGTGTCAGTCCCAGCAAAGGCTGACAAGGGCTCTGTCTACGGGCAGAGAGTGACTCAGTCGGGGCTCTGTCTTCGAATAGAGACTCGGCTCCGCTTTTGCGGTGGCTGGGTAAATTTTGACCAATGTTCCGGGTGGAAACGCTTGGATTCCCCACAGTAAACTTGACTTTGTTTTGCAACTCATCTCAGTAGTGTCTTGATGTCAGTCTTCACACTAGTTATACAGGCGTTACTGCAATAGCCTCAGCATTACGTATAGAGAATGCTTAACGAAT
Source organism: Acanthosepion pharaonis (assembly GCA_903632075.3). Classification (NCBI taxonomy): domain Eukaryota; kingdom Metazoa; phylum Mollusca; class Cephalopoda; order Sepiida; family Sepiidae; genus Acanthosepion; species Acanthosepion pharaonis. Next base: position 246,506 of record CAHIKZ030004041.1, on the reverse strand, counting down.
TATATTATACTAAGTAGGAGTGTATTATTACAATAACCGTACAATAAGAAGTTATAATAATTATATATATATATATATATATATATATATATATATATATTATTATAATTTCTATTGTATATGTGTGTGTGTGTTTTATTATAACTTCCTATTGTATATATATACGTATAAAAATATTAATGATTTAAATATTAATATCAATTATTTATGAAAAAACGTAAAAAACGAAATGCAACTTCCCTAGCAAAAAACTAGAATGCCCATAGATAAAATAAAAATCGGGAACAAACTCAGACAAAATAACCTACAGTCGGAAAAAGAAAAAAGGAAAAAAAAAAGAAAGAAGGCTAAATGTGCGATTGCAAAATGAAATAAATAAAAAACGAAGATAAGGGCAAAATTATCACGTCTTCGTACACGTATACACAACCGCGCAGACGGGCGCACGCGAGCGAATGCACATCTGCAGAGACGCGAACATAGTGGCACACGCGCACACACAAACACAGACAATATAGAAGAAAACATACATCAGTGTTAAATATGCATAAACGGAAAAAATCGAAAAAATATAAGCAGTAAATCGCCCTGAAGAGTCGGCGGTCAGGTCCGTCTACGAAAACCCTGCAGTCGTGATGCTGAAGGTAAGTGACTTACTTTTACTCACATTAATCCTATATATATATATATATATATATATATATATATATATATATATATATATAGAGAGAGAGAGAGAGAGAGAGATGAGATGAGAACATGAATTACTTGATCTATGTCTAATGGATCAATTTATATATATTTATATTTTCAAAAAGTTAGGAGATCAGTTAATCACGCTACCTTGGTTTCAAACTTTTGTTATCCTCAGGCGGTTTGTAATTGTAACATATAGACTGAGTTCGTGTCGGAATTAGAAATTTAACTGCGACAGATGTCGAAAAATTAATACAGAATTTATGCATTTCAATGTTTCAGTCAGACGAAATGCACGAGATTGTCTGGTGATAGTCTAAATATGCACATGTATACATGTACAGACTGACAGCGGTTCACCCTTTAGTACCGGACCATTTCTGACAGAAGGAGAGAGAAAGAGAAGAAATAGTGAGAGAAATAGAGATAGAAAGAGTCAGAAGATGCTTTTGGTAATATTAAAATGACCCATGAATAATCTCTGGCCCAGTTTTTTTAATCTCAGATTCTTTCGATGTTCGCCGGGTTTAAAGCAACTTAGGCATTCATCACTAGAAACTGAAGCTCAAATGGTACACAGCTGAAGAAACTTGTTAAACTTGAATCGCTTCTTGTAATTTTAATGTGAACAGTTTTATTTTAATCTCCTTGAATTGGGTAGCCATTTTGTAGCACAATTTGAGTTGAATACGTAAGGGAATGTGTTAATGTCTGCAATCATTTCTCTCTGCTTCATTCATTCTATAGGGCAACAATCCGATCAGTTATCTCCCCCTTCATAAATCAATCCGTTGGTCTAATTTCTTTTCCAACTCTACTTCTCTTGTGAATCTGTGGCGAACTTGTGATGACACGACAGACAATATAATTGCCTTGATTTTCTTAAATGATTGACATAATTTGTTAAACGCATATAAGCAGCAACGATAAACAAATTCACAGCTGGAGTCAACCGATAAACACAAATGTTAAAACCACCAAATTTAAAAGGTTGCTTCTTTCGATCTTTCTTTTTTTTCTTCTTTTTCTTCTTTTTCTTTCTTTCTTTGGTTCATTTTTCTGAACATTTTTCTCTTTCTGTTTCTAAACTTGTTTGTTTTTTCTTTCAGTTTATAAACGCTATCTTTCTTTCAAAAATTAAAGTCTTTCTTTTTTTCTTACTTTTAGAATCTAATATCTTTTTTCTTCATTTTTATTTATACACTCTTTCTTTAACATTGTAAACTTTTTTATCATTTTTGTCCTCCAAACTTTGTTTCTTTTTTGTTTTTTCAGATTCTAAAATTCACTCTTCTTTGTGCCTTTCTCTTTTTAGTTTGCAAACTCTTTCCTTAAGATTTTCAACTTTGATTCTTTCTTTCTTTCTTTTTCTTTCTTTCTTTCTTTCTTTCTTTCTTTCTTTCTTTCAGAATCTAAGCTTTGTTTCTTTTTTCTTTCTTTCAGATTTTAAACATTTTTTCTTTCTTTCTTTCTTTCTTTCTTTCTTTCTTTAGTTTCAAAGTTTTGTTTCTTTTTTCTTTCTTTCAGATTTTAAACATTTTTTCTTTCTTTTCTTTCTTTCTTTCTTTTTTCTTTTGTTTCTTTTTCTTTCAGAATTTTCTTTCTTTCTTTCTTTCTTTCTTTCTTTCTTTCTTTCAGAATCTAAGCTTTGTTTCTTTTTTCTTTCTTTCAGATTTTAAACATTTTTTCTTTCTTTTCTTTCTTTCTTTCTTTCTTTCTTTCTGTTTTTCATACTGTCGGATCTATATCCATATATTTGCTTACACACACACACACACACACACACACACACACACACACACACACACACACACACACACACACACACACACACACACATATATATATATATGTATGTATGTATGTATGTGTGTTGAAAGTAAATGTTCATTTACTTTATCCCAACTGCGTTTCGTGAAGATTACATCCATTCATCAGAGAATTTGATTATAAAATTGAATTTATTGATAATAGGATATTTTTAATATTAAAAATGACTCATTTTTGGCCTAGTTTTTTTTATCTCAAAATTTTTTGGCGGTCGCTGGATTTAGATCAACTTTAGCATTCATCCACTTGTGAACAATAGAAACAAACTCGAACGATATTCAGCTGAAGGAACTTGTCAAACTTGGATTGCTTCTTGTAAAATTAGTAGGTACCCCCACTAATTCACTGAAAGAGGAGCATACCATAATGACAAAAGGACCCAAACTTGACAAAAACAAATAAAAAGATATTTTTTGCTAGTATTAAGCGGAAGGACCAAAGTATTTTTTATTATTTTATTAATTTTTTTAATCCTTTCTAGCGCGTTCAAAAAATCTTGCCTTTCTTGCGTCCTCGGGGGAAGGGAAGAAAAGATTAATATAGGAAATTTTAGCATCTTTTTTGTGTTAAAAGACATTGATTTGGAACTTATTGCAAAAATTAAATAATTGTCGTATTTTAGTGAAATTTTCAGTACTTATTTATAAATGAATGAAATTATTTTTTAAATGTTTTTAAAAAATTCTTGGTAAAAATATTTTTTTTTGGTATCTGCTTCACCCCACTTACTTAATTTTATGAAACTTCGAGAAATTAAATTTTCATTCCTTTCATATTTATATTGGTTAAAAGCAGGACTACTTGGAGAATTTACATCATCAATTTGTTTTTGTCAAACAGAAACACCATTTACAGAAAATCTGATTCGAATGGTAAAATTTAAAAAAATGCAATAAAACTGGCATTATTTAATTAGAAAAGCTTTTAATTGCTTTTAGAATAAGATTTATTAAGGATACTTTTGTCTTAAGAAAATAATTTCAATGAATAATGAATTTTTTACAAGAATTTACATTTTTTTTAAAAAAATAATTAGAATAATTTATTAATTTTTAAATATTTTAAAATTTTGTATTAATATCACCTTTACAGAAGAAATGATTATTCAAAAAACTATATTTACTAATCATAAATAAAAAAGATTTATACAAATCACCCAAGTACCAATAATTTTTAAATGAATTTTGAATACTTTTGTATGTGTATATAGACACCTCTATGAAATCGCTAAAAATGAGCATAGCATGATTTAAATGACGCCATTCTTGAAAAGAAAATGTTATCGTCAAAATGTTTATATTATTATTAAGAGGAAAGAACAAAGTATTTTTTAATTATTTTAAAAAAAATCCTTCTTTTTAGAATATTCTAACTTTTGATTAAAAAATCTTGTTTCTCTTTGTGTCAGTGGAACTACATAAATAATATAAAATTTTAGCGCTTTTATTTATTTATATATTTTTTTTTTTACTGTATGACAGACATTAATTTTGAAAATCTTGCAAAAGTAAAAATAATTGTCGGATTTTAATGAAACTTTCAGAAACTATTCACAAATGATGGAACTTATTATAAATATGTTTTCCTTTTTTAAAGTTAAGGCAAATTTTTTTTTAATATTTATTACCACCTCAAATAACTAATTTTACGAAAACACTATAATTTCAATTTTGGACAAATTAATGATTATATTAGTTAAAAGCACAAATTTTTTTTTATAGTTGGAACAACTCCACCTGAAAATGATTTCTGAATTGTGTCATACAAAACTCAATGAAACAAAGATATTATTTAATTTCAAATGCTTTTAATTGCTTTTATTTGTTTTAATGAATATTGATAATATTGTCTGAAAGCAAAATTATTTTTCGATGAAAAATGAATTTTTAAAACAATTATTTGTATTTCTTAAAATATTTTATTATTTTTACATTAAATGTTGTTTATTCTTCTAAAATTAGTGAAAAGTTTGTACAATTTAGCCAATTTGTTATTAAGTAGATCTATAATTTCAGATTATAATTTCTAAAGCTTCTTACAAACTAACAAACACCAGTATATAAAAAATATAATTTGTGTCAATAAAACGACTGTAATTCTAATCTACGGAAGACCAGGAGTATGCGATAAAAAAAGTCACGTGGACTGAGATTCTGTCTAGTATTTAAGCGTTGTTCTCCACTGTCTATGGCATTATTTTTGCAAATTGTCCGTGCGAAACACGTGTGGAGTATTTTATTTTCCGTTTTTATTTAAAAAAAAACAAAAAACATTTAAGACAATGTCGTCTGCTAAGTGCTGTTGTCATCACCTGGGTTATGAGGTGTTAAAAAACAAAACAAAACACATCAAACCATTGTTCAAACATAGGTTTGAAAAAATAATAATAATCCATATCGCCCTTATTACAAATATTGTCTTTTTTTCACTCTTTGCTCTTCTCTTGCATGTGGTGTGGTTTACAAGCTGATGAGAGCTTGTTCTATCGCTGATTGGCTGGCCTTTGACCCAGACATGTCAAAGTCAATTTGGTTTAAATTTCCTTATCGCTGCTTTTTTTTTTTAAAAAAAAAAAAAAAAAAAAATACAAACAAAAAAACAAAACAAAAAACACAATTTTTCATCATAACAGATCTGAATTGACTTTATTTAAGTTGGGGAGGCAAAAGGGGCCCCCAAACAGCTGTGCAACACTTGTATTTTAATTTTTTTATAGTATTTATAATTTCTCCAGAGAGTATCAACAAACTCATGGTGAAAGCTACATACTAAAAAACGAAATTAAAAAAAAAATTTGAATACTGAATTTTTTTTTTACTTTAATAATTACAAGGTACTGCATAAGCTGGTTCACTTAAAAATGTCAATTCCGTCCTTTCGTATGATAACTCGACTCTCAAATTCAATGTTAGTTAATATCATCATTCAGCACTTGTCAGTCGCCAACGATGTTAAGATCGGCTTCCTTTTATTTTAAACAACATTTTTCTGCGAAGACAATATGTAAAAGTTTCTTTCAAAATATATTAAATAAACTTTAAATTTTCTAATTTTCTTCAAATAAATTTTGAAAAACGTGTAATTGATTTTTGGACGAGTTTTAAACGAGGAATTTAACTTAGTTTACAAAATTTTTAGAAAATGGCTGACATGAGTTTTTTTAGCAATCTCGCTGACAAAAAAACAAAACAAAACAAAACAAAAAACAAAACAAAAAACAAAACAAAAAAACAAAACAAAAAAAAAGATTTTTAACCAAAATTTCGGACATGCTAAGAATGAGTAAAAAATTTTAAAAAATAATCAAAATACACTTCGATATTTCTTAATTAAATATACATTTAAATGAAAAAACATTTTTTCATCACGTTTCAAGCCGTTCTTGTCATGCTATCGATTTTCATGAAGGTACCTATGTATAAACTTGCCGATTTTTGTTGACACGAAAAATAAGATCGATAGTTATACTTAGTAAATATAAAGGCAAAATATCTAAAATTCGATAAAATTAATTCGATTAAGGAAAATATTTTCCTATATTTTTACGATTATTGAGTATTTAAAAATATATATATAAAAGGCGTTCGCATTGTTTTGTTCAATGATTTTTTACGGATAAAGTTCTCGTAGAACAACATTAGATAAACATCCATCTGACATCAAGCTGTCAACACCCGGACAGCTTAAATAAACAGCTACCGCTGTGTTAAAAAAAAAGCATTTCTGTGATATTCTAAATTTAAAGTAAATAATATTTGTTTCAAATCAGATCAACTATACTTTAAATCAGCTAATATTTCTCAAATAAACTTTCAGAAAAGTATATTTTATTTTGGGGCATTTTTTTTAATAAAAAGAATTGCCTTGTGATGAAAGGCGAATATAAAAAAGGGGAGATAATCAGCTAAAAAACTCCTTCCAGTCAATTTAGTTTTTAAAATACAGCAAAGTATTTTGCTTATTAGAAATATTAAATTTAATCTATTAGCTTGAAATTAAAACGAAAAAATAAAAACTTCAAGAATGATTTTTCATTTTTAAAAATCATTTTAAACCTTAGGTATCGCGTTTTCTGTGGGGGTAACTAATTAATGATTTTCATTAAATAGTTGTAATTGAATCTCATTGAATAGCGCAGCCATTTTGGAGTACAATTCAACTTGAGTACAAAAGTAAATGTGTTAGTCTGCAGCCACCCACTTATTTCCTTTAGAAACAAGCTAGGTTTAATTTTTATTTATCACTATTAATTCCCTCTTCCTTGATATTGAGCACTGTAACTACAAAGACTACTTGTCTTAAAAATATTATGTCTATATCATTTTACTCCAAGCAAGACAATAAAGCCACTAAGATGCAAGGATGGTTTACTGAGTGTGAAAGAATATAAGAAAAAAAAATTATTAAGGAGGGAGAACAATAAAGTACATGAATTATGAAGCCAGTAGATAACGATTGACACTGCATTTAAATTTAAGATCAAAGGAAACTGGAAAGCAAGAGGCCGGAAGAGAGTTTCACAAGGGATAAGTGCGTGAGAAGAAACTGCTAGCATAGAACTTGCGGTTACATCTATCAATTTCAACAATAAATCGATGAGACCCAGTTGCCAATCTAGTACTGCGCTTAAATTCGTAAAGTCCAGATACCAAAGACTCAACAGAAAAGTGACCACTAACATATTTATAGAAAAGGTACAAGGAATTTACGTTACGGCGGTGGGAAAGTGACTAAAGCTGAGATACCATGTCAGGACCAATAACATTGCAGGTTTTCCTTTGCATTTTGTCAAAAATATTTAAATATATAGCAGAATCACCATACCAGACGTGACAGCAATATTCTAAGCATGGACGAATGCTACACCCATAAATGTGTACGATAGATGCTGGTGACAAAGATCGTTTAGAATGACACAGTGAACCAACTTTCTTATCAGCAGATCTAACAATGGATTCAATATAACCTTTCCACTTCATATCAGCGGAAAACTTTAGACAGAGGTTAGTATCAATCATGCTGCTTGAAGGTAAAAGGGTTTTTCTCAAGCGACTAAAAGAGAACAGTTTCTTTTTGGAGGCCTTAAAATTAACAGGTTTTTTTCTTGTACCAGTTAACAATAGATTGAAGGCCATTTTTGAGATCAGCTGCCAATTTGAATTTATGGAACTGACCAGATACGAGTAAATATTTATTTCATCAGCATAGATATCGTGGTGAGTTCTGATGGCATGAGGAATGCCGGTTATGAGAATTAGCAACAACATAGGTCCAAGGAGACGCTTGCATTAATGCAAAAAGATGTAGAAGAGTGGCCGTTGAAGACAACTTTCATTTCGCGATTTGACAAGAAAGATTGAATCAGTTCAAAAACCCACCCAGAAATACCATAACATTTCAACTTGTGAAGAAGGCCAGCATTCTTATCTAAGGCTTGATAGATTATTTCAGCAATAATCCTTAACACATCAGCCCATATTTATATGCGAAGCCCATCTTAGTATACAACAGGACAACGTGGGCATTTCACTTTACGCTATAAACGGTCATGTGTCATTAACTTGTAGCTTTACCTTAGGTGCCCCCTCTCCAAAGCATCACAGAGATGCAAACATATGCATAGATCTACATAATGATCAAACATACTTGGTCCATTCAAGAGAGAGACTCTTTATCATTTCCTTTCAATTTTTTATATTTTAATTTTTCTTTCCTAAATTTGTCATCCGCTGAGCAACAATTAAGTAACATTTTGCTCTATCTGATATCTTTCCTTCTTGCTATGGGTTTTAATAATTTTCATTTTTGCTTTTTAATCACTCCCATGATACCTCATATGATGCTCTGATCCATGTTGATAGCTTTTTATCCTACAGAATTATTACTAACATTGTTTTTTTCCGTTGTTCATGATAGGATTTCTGTACATTATTGGTAGCATTATATATTTATGCATATTATGTTTTAAGCATAAAAGCAATGTTCTTTTCAGTATATTTCTATTCTTGTCAATTCGCCCTTTTATTGTATTTTCATGTTTTTTTAATTTATTTTGCCATCTTTTCTTAGTAGATATACTCCTGCACCTCTTCCAGTTCTTCATTGTTTAGCAATCTCTTTTAGAGAATCACGATTGAAAATTACTTTTTTGTTTTACTACTGCTTATTTTCAACCTACCATGAGATTCTCTCTACTTAGCGAATTTAGCATTTCTTGCAATTAATCCGATGACTGATGTTAGTAATAAGTAATGGGCGTTATTATTAAATGCATCAAGTAACAGAAACCACATCACTTGAGGACTATCAACAGCAGCAACAACTTTGTACATGGATTGGGAGAGAAAATCATGACATAATTGCGATGTCAACATTTAACACTACTTCAAGTAAAAGGTTAGAAAGGAAACCCCCATGAATACTGGAAAGAGCGATAACAGCTACTGGACTGGAGAGACCAATTTTCCTGAAAAATTGTTTTAAGATAGATTTTATAAACGTCAACCGAAAGCAGTACTGCTCTGTCAATGAATGACAAATGTTTCCTTATAAGGAAACGGTTAATATTACCATTATTTGGATATGTTTCTTTCTGGGAATAATTTTTATTTCGCTCAATTTTAAAGTCATATTTTACACTGCAAGCCACCATTCTGTGTTCACTTCTGATACTAATTTTGTTTATAGCAATTAAATGGCAGTTATTTTCAACAGGTGTGCCACGGCACACCTATGTGTACAGAGAGGATCGTAAGAGTTTCGCGAAAGAACATTAATTGAATGATTTTCGAAAGGAGACCAAAGTACAATAAATGTATATACCAAAATTAAAACCCATTTAAATTTATTAAATGACAAAGAATTAAAATTCAAATATTCAACAACAGATATTACATTATTTCGGTTATCCTCTTAGGGTGAGTTTACAAATATCCCCCCACCCACTTCACAATAAGCAAGAGAAATATATCTTCCTTTCTCAACGTCATATTTGTGTGAAGTAAACCTTTCTGCAATAAACAATATTAAAATCAAGAATCGATCATGGTTAAAATCCTTGAAAGGCGATTTAAGAGTATGTCAGTCCAAAATTAGACATTACAAAGAAGATATTAAAAACAAAACAAAAAAAGTTAAGCTGAGCTATTTCATTAAAGGCTGGATTATAAGAAACAATAAAAACTAAGTTGTTTTAAGAATTTTAAGTTTAACTATAGTTTCAAGTACGACGGGTAAGTTAAACCATAGGCTCAAGTGTGACGCGGAAGTTTAACTATAGGCTCAAGTGTGACGCGGAAGTTTAACTATAGGCTCAAGTGTGACGCGGAAGTTTAACTATAGGCTCAAGTGTGACGCGGAAGTTTAACTATAGGCTCAAGTGTGATGCGGAAGTTTAAGTGCATCTTCAAGTGTGCCGTGGAAGTTAAATAATAGATTCAAGTCTTCCGCGGAATTTTAACTATATTAAAGGTTAATTTATTATTAAGTTTAACTAATTTTATAATTTTAGAAGTGTGATGCGGAAGTTTAACTATAGGTTCAAGGGTGATACGAAATTTTAAGTATATTTTCAAGTTTTACGTGAAAGTTTAACTATAGTTTCAAGTGCGACGCAAAAGTTTAACTATAGGTTCATCGCGGAAGTTTAAATCAATTTAGATTATAGGCTCACGTTAGAACCAAACTTATGAGAGGCTATAGAGTGTCTCGTTCTATCAGCGAATTGTAACTTTGCCTCTTTGAGGACTAGCTTCGACTCATTATGTGCAGTGACAAAGAGGCGTCTGTTACATCGATCTGGAAGAAATGATTCCTGTAGTTAGTAGCGACTTAGGATGCAGAAGAGAACCAAAAAGTTTGTGGCTTCACTTAGTATTTCCGTGCTGTGACGAAAAGCGTCGATGGAAGCTTTCACCAATAAACAGTGCTCAGTGACACAGGTCTCAACAGGATGATTAAAAACATCATTCCAAGGGACATCGCGAAGAAAATCACGAAATGACTCCCAATCAATGCGTTGATAAGAGAAAGATGTTCTGTTAATACGGAGTTCTTATCTCATGGGAGAGCGGAAAGAGATAACTATATACAATACCGCGTGGTCGGTGTTACCAAGGGAACAGAGCTGCGGAGCACGACGCGAGTCTGGGAAGGAAGTAAGGAAGATATCATGTACAAAAACGAGGCCGTCAGATTTATTAGGGAAATGCGTGGGGAGGTGACTGGACAATCGAGAAGTTCAAAATCTGGGTACATGAAAACAATCTGAACTGAGTGTCTGTACCGTAAAGGGCCCGCAGTTTTGTGCTTGCTTAAGCGTGGTTTATGTAAAATCTGCGCCAAAATATATTTTATATGTTTAAAAATGCACCATGTGTACCCCCCCCCAAAAAAAAAAAAAAAAAAACATAGTGTATGGTGAGAAGTATTTACTTGTTGGTGTCGTGACGAGTGTCTGTGTTAAAATTAATCGGGATTGAGCCAAAGGATCAAGACTGGATGAAAGGCGAAGGAAAGGAAGTTGTTAAGGTGTTGACTTCTACAGCCATTACGGCTGGAAGTGAACATATTCTACTTAAATACTGAAAATGATTTGAGATTATTTCTTTTCGCTACTTCGATATGCAGCCCAATGTGACTCTTCTGGCAGGTTAATCTGACCACTTAAAAGACTATTATAAACTTTAACTGAGTTAAAATCCAGGCTTGCAATTTGATCTATTCATTGTGCGCGCGGAATGGGAGGGACGATTTTCAACGTGGGAAAGAGACGTGAAAAATTCTACTGAGGTTAACTCGTTCGTTCTCAAAAGCTCGGAATGAAAAGTCGGCAGTGCCGAGTTCGAATTCCAGGAAATACTCTTACGCGTAAATACTAATGGGAAAGATATGAATCCATCTTCTCTCCTCCAGTTATGGGATAAATAGTAGGACCCGTATCTGGAAAAATTCATGTTCCCCCAAAAATTCTTAATGCAATATGTATTCGTGAAAAAACAATTGTTCTTACAAACGAAAATATGTTTCGTTTTTAAATAATCAACTAAGGGTTGATAAGCCGTAAAATACAAAATCGACAGTTCGGTAACAAGTTGAAATAATTTTGAGAAATTTTTGTAGACTAGAATTGATAATACTTTGTTCTATTGTCCCCAAAATCTGTCAGAATCGAAAAAGAACCTAATTTTATCATTTTAGAAGAGGGGGTCGTTTTCATAAAATAAATACAGTATCATATCGATCTCAGACATTTTTTAAAAATAGATCTGTATTTTGTTTTCATTCACAAACATCAAATTCTGAAATGTGACTATGTCATTGATAACTGCGTAGTGTCGATGTTGTCGCTTTTCCCAATGCGTAGTAGTGAAGGATCTAAACATATATATAGCAAAAAAAGTAGAAATACATTGTTTTAAAGCGTAAAACTAACAGTTACCATGTAGTTTTAATTCCATACAATTTATATATCAACAAAGAATCTATCCCTGTTCTCATATCTAGAACCCACACAAAGAGTAGTAAAACATTGTTTGATGATCATATAAGGCGTAAAACTGATAGTCGCTGTGCGTTGTTGATATTTTATCTACATTGTTTATATCAACAAACAATATCCCCTAGAACCCAAACAAAGTATAATAATTATCTGATAATTACTTAAAATATAAAACTAACAGTTAACATGCAGTGTTTATTTCCATGTGCACAATGTTTATATCACCGAACGCTCTATCCCTGATATTTAGAAGACAATATTATTAATACAATTTATATTAAATATAAAATCTTTAAACAATATATATATATATATATATATATAATTTATTCGAAAATTATAACATAAATAAGCGATGGTGTTGAATGTAGAATTTGATTTCAGTTCTACATTCAACATCATCACTTGATAAGACACCAGAAGAGTTGAAACAAAATGGCTATTTTTGTAGTGATTTTATAACATATTTATGTTATAATTTTCGAATAAATTATATTTGCTATACTCTGTATTGAGCACTCTTTTAGGAATAGTATTTTTTGGTTATTGGAATTGATTCCGAATACACCAATCCTATACTTGTGTGTGTGTGTATATATATATATATATATATATATATATATATATATATATATTAATTCATTCGAAAATTATAACATAAACATGTTATAAAATCTTCTACAAAAATAGCCATTTTCTTTCAACACTTCTGGTGTTTTATCAAATGATGGCGTTTAATGTAGAATTTGAAAACAGCTCTACATTCAGCATCATCACTTGATAGGACACCAGAAGTGTTGAAACAAATAACTATTTTTAGTGATTTTATAACATGTTTATGTTATAATTTCCGAATAAATGATATTTGCTCTACTCTGTATTGAGCACTCTTTTTAAGGATAGTATTTTTTATTGGAATTTGATTTCGTATACACCAATCATATATATATATATATATATATATATATATATATATATATATATATATATATATATATATATAACTAATATAATGTTATATATATATATATACAACATTATATATATATATATATATATATATATATATATATATATATATATATATAATATTAGTATATATATATATATATATATATATATATATATATATATATATATATATATATATATCATTGCCAAAAACTTCATGGCGGATTTTAAGGGAAATTAAAACACAAAACAAAATCATGCAATTAAATATTTATTGAACGAAACTATTTTGTTGCACATTTCTCAATTTTTCCTCCAACTTAAAGATTCTATCCTCTCAGAATTTGGTTGTTTCTTTGCAAAAAACTCATTGATGTGCTTTTTATGTCATCCAAAGATTTAAAATTTTTACCATTGAAATTATTTTGCAAGGACCTGAATAAATGAAAATCTGAAGGAACAATCTCTGGTGTATATGGCAGGTGGGGGTAACACATTCCAGCCAACCTGTAACAATTTTTGACGGGTTGCCAAAGAAATGTGAAGTTTGGCATTATCCTGATGGAAAATAATACCTTTCTTGTTCGCCAATTCTGGGCATTTTTCTTGAATTACTGCCATTAATTCGTACTGTTGCGACCAATACTTTATAGAATCAACTGAATGGTTACTTAGCAGAAGCTTACAGTACGGGATTTCTTCCTAACAGATGCACAGCATGATTTTCTTAGGATGAAGACTTGCTTTTGAGGTGGCTAAAGTTGGCTCATATCGCTAACCCCAAGATCTTTTTTTGCGGAACATTGTTGTAAACGATCCATTTCTCATCATCCGTCACAATTAGCTTAAAAAGGGTTCATTTTCATTGTATTTATGCAGCAAATCACAGAAGAAATGTGATTCAAAAACTTTTTTCACTCTGATCATGTGGTAACAAAACATTGTAGCGATTTGAATACTTAATATTCACTAGGTGCTCATGGATGGTGGATATTGATAAATTTAGTGTTTTTTCTAATTCCCGCGTCGTGTAATGCGGGTTATTCTCAATCAATGTCTTGATTTGGCCGTCATCTGTAGTGCAATGTGGGGTCTGCCTGAGGGTTCTTCACCAATAAGTCTACAATCACCAACTCTAAACTTAGCGAACCACTTTCATACAATTCTGCACAGTTAAAGCACCTTCACTATACACAGCACATACCTTTTTTGTTGCTTGCTTTTTATTTACCTTTACAGTAAATAAAAAGCATCAAGTGTCTAAAATGCACCTTATAATCTTCCATTTTCTTAGGCATGCAAAATTGAGATGAATTAAGTAATTTTCAATTTTCTTTTTCAAGAGATACATTTAGGTCTGCTCTAATCAGAAATGTAACCATATTATATCTGTTGGTAAATTTGACGTTTTGTTATTAGTGTATTTATGTTTGAATTTTGGTGAGTCTGATTATTTGTATATAGGTACGTGTGTGCGATTGCTTGTATATGCTTTCATCTGTATATACATGTGTCTGACAATTTTCTTTTGCGTGGATTTTTATGTTTGTCTGTCTTTATTCTTCTTTTTATTCTTATTTTATTCTTTAATTTCATTTTCCTTTTTTGAATTTTTCTTTCTATTTCCTGTGTGAATATCCATCCTCATATTTGCGTGCTTATATATTTGATTATATATACATGTTTGTGGATTAGGATGTGAATGTGTTTGTCTTGTCATTTAAAATTTCCTTATCCACCTTCTTATTTGAATTTAGACTTCCGTGTATCAAGAATGGTTAGCGATCGTAGATACTTCTTACATCAGCGTCGAACTGATAAATTGGCATTTCGTTAAGAACAATACAATTTATTTTTTTCTCCTAGTTTCATTTCTGAATAATTTTGTAATAATATTAAACCTGATGCGCGGTTAAATTTAGAGTTTAATATTTGTAATTTTTTATTTTAAATTTAACTGTGAAATTAAAACTTTATTTTTTATATTGATTTCTAATTTAATCTAATCTTAACTTCAATGCACTAATAGTTTGTACTTAGTGTATATTGTCACGTTATTTTGAATTACCATATACTTGCATTCTGATTGGTCATCATAGGTTATGTAACAATGTTTCCCCTACTGAGGGGGTTTGATTGGTTTTTGAACTCTTAAAACCCTTTATTTTACAATCAACACCATCACTTGACAAGACACCATTAGTGTTGAAACAAAATTGCAATTTTTGTAGTGATGTTATAACACGCATATCTTATAATTTTGAATAAATATTATATGCTCTACTCAGTATTGAGCAATCTTTTAAGAATAGTGTTTTTGGTTATCGGAATTTTATTCTATCTATACCAACTCTGTACTTGCATATATATATATATATATAAGTGTATATATATATATATATATATATATATATATATATATATAGATAGATAGATAGATAGATAGATAGATATGTAGTATATCTTCATTCAAGCATGTTTGGTTGAATAATCAGGACATATTATGTCTATTTATTTATATTTTAATCCTCTTAAATTCTCGGATCAACTTCTTAATGTTGACATTAAGTTCATTAAGGAAAGCGCCGTAGTTTTTTCATTTCTTTTATTTTCCCAAATACTTTTAATCTCATCCAATATATATATATATATATATATATATATATATATATATATATATATGTGCGCGCGCATTGTGCGTGAGTTTTTGTGTTTATATAACGATTTCTTTGAGGGTGAAGAATTATTTTCCACCTTTCAATCGCTCTTTGACGGGCGAGATGTGGCGAGCCTATCACTGCTCTATCGCTACTTCCATGGAAAGTGTTCGGACGAACTAATTTCTTTGGTTCCGCAAGGTCTAACCTTCACAGCAAGGACCCAGCCTGCCACTCACGTTGTAGCAAACCGCCCACATTCCCTCCGTATACCATCGGTGAAAAGTAAGTTCCACTCGAACAGTTTCTTTCCCCGAACTACTGACTCCCAAGACGATGTTTCACCGATCTCTACCATTTCAACTTGTTCAAGTCTAGGGTTAACCGTTATCTTCCCCACATATCCGAATAAACGTCGAGTGCCCCTTTGACCTTGTACAGGGTGAACCTTAGTGCCAAAAAAAAAAACAGTTTTGGAGGAAAGATGCATGACAAAGTGGAAAAAGCTTTCGTGTGACGTGATTCGCCTCTTAGGACTTCACGTATGTATACTCTGCATATAAACACTTAGTGGGAGAAAGATTTGAGTGCGATGACTATAGTAAATAAAAGCCAAAGTATGTAAAATTCAATAAAACATTAGATTACGAAGAATATTTTTCTAAATTTTTATGATTACTGAGTATTTAAAATTATATAAAATGGCGCTCACGTTATATTCCTCAAGTAATTTTTACAGATATGTCCACTGTCGAAAAAATTAGATAAACGTCCGTCTCTCAGTCAAGATGTCAACACCTTAAATAAACACCTACCACTGTGTTAAAGAAATGTATTTCTGCGATATTTTAAGCATAAAATGACATTTTTTCGAGGATTATTTTTCCTAAGATATTTTTTAAGATATTTCCCAAGATTTTATTTTCTAATTATTTCTTTTCTTTTTATTAATTTCTATTATTTTTAGTAATAAAATATATTTTTTTAAAATTTATTTTAACAATTTTTAAAAAATTTAAAAAATATCATATGAATTATATTATCGAATTTTAAAAAAAAATCTTAAAAATATTTTAAAAAATTTCTTAAATTTTATCTTAAGAATTATCTTACAAAAATTCTATTAACGAATTTTTTGAAAAAATTAAGAATTTTTAAACGTTTGACAACAATTTAAAAAAATTTATTTTAACATTTTTTGAATTTATTTTTAATAATAATTTTATTTTTAATTTGTATGATTTTCTAATTATTTTCTAAGATATTCTAAGATTTTTTTTAGGGTTATTTTTCCTAACATTTTTTTAGGGCCATGAAAGGAACAGAAAATTTTTTTGTTTAATCAGTATCACCTCAAGCAAGGCAGTACAGCCACAAAATGCAAGGGGTTACATGGTGTGGGGAATTAGGAACAGAAACATTAGTAATGAGGAGAAAGATAAAAGAGTAGTCAGAAGGACAGTAGATAGCGATTGATATGATATTTATATTTTTGCAGATAAAAGTTGGCTGGAAAGAATAAAGCCGGAAGGCACTTCCACAAGCGAGAAGTGTGAGAAAAGAAATTGTTGGCATAGAAATTACTGTTGGCATCTATCCATATCAAATGTAAATTAATGTAATCTCTCCGCCAGTCTAGTATTGCGCTTAAATTCATACAGTCTAAGTGGCATAGCGAAGAGCTCACCAGGGCAGTTACCATGAAATTATTTAGAAGAAAGGCACACAGAGAGGCAGACTTACGTCAGTGGGCAACTGAATGAAGCTGAGCCACCAGTTCAGGACCAACATTATTATATCCAGACTTATGTCCTCATCTTTCTTGATATTATCACCATATTTTGGCCGTTGTTCTCTCCGACCTTCATCAGGTGCATTATCGATCCCGGTAACCTTCAGGAAATTTCGAAATGAATCCTGATATTTAACCTCCGAGTATAAATTGTTCTCATTCCACTGTATATGTCTCGCGAGATACAACCTTGTCCTTTTTTTTTTAGCGTACCTTAATTATTGCTCGCTCTATTTCCACTGTCTTCACTCTCCAGTACAGGGATTGAACTCGTAATCACTATGCCACTAAATTCACAAACCAATATGATTATACCACTAAATTATTGTCCCTTTCCTATTTGTCTTAATTGTAACTTTTATTGATATACTAGCAGTAGAGCCCGGCGTTGCCCGGGAATGTAACAGTAAGAGACAGATCAAGTATCGACCATCATAAAGACTGAAAAATAAAATTGACAAAGATTATTGTTTAAGGTTGACGGACACGCATGTCTTAATTAGCTTCTTTTTTTTTACGAATATGTCAAACCCAAACTCAAAGAAAAACATTGTTTTCAATCGTTATGAGTCTACCGATTGAATAGAATTTTATTATAAACAATTGTCTTGTAAATGGAATTTTTAAAGCATTCTGAATGTAAAAATAAAGAAAAAGTGTGCAAGACAATAAGAAACACTACTTGCCAAAAAAAAAAAGTGAAGTTTTGTTGAAATCGGTTGGAAAATGTAGGAAATCCGATCCCATATATAAACGAACACACACACACACACACGCAAACAACCTGGGTTTTAAGTATAACTCGATATGAGTTGTCCCCCTTTCCTTCTCGCGATGCCTCTTAATCAAATTTTGTGTTTTCAAATTGATCTCATGCAAAAACAATTGCGTTTTTCCAATTTTTGGCGCTGTCAGTACCACCGCAAGTTAATTTTACGTAGTCCTGTGAAGTTTTGTTGAAATCGGTTGAAAAATGTAGGAACTCCGATCCAATATATAAACGTACAGACACACACACGCACACACAACCTGGGTTTTATAATAAGTATTATTATTTAAATTAGTTTAAAAGTCGCACTATCGGGCGGCATTTAAGCCACTTCCGACAGAGAGCTCTTCATTGGGCCTTCATCTCAATAGGTAGGGAGAAGTAGATGCAATGGGCAACAATAAACTACAAGAGAACTGATCGTTGCATTTAAGTATTGCATTAATATTTAATCTTACCTTTTAAAAGTTCAACGATAATTCGTCTGCTGCCACTTAATTTGATGACAATTTGATGTACGTAGGTCCTTACTTTACATAGGAACAATTATTTTTATTTATTTTGTTGCAATTAATTTCGATTATTTCAAAATTTATTTCCAAGTTATAAAAATTGTTTATTGCACAAAATAATTCGTCGCAAAAAATCAGGTAAAAAATCGCCGAAAACAATCGCAGTAATGAAAACTTGGGAATTGCGGGGGCGGATCCGACCCAGAAAGTTTTAATTTGCTCAGAGTTGGTTTGATTTCAAAATGGTATGATAGGTTCGGCTACGGCCTCTAAGAGTAAAGTTAAAAAAGTGTGACACACTGACATTCGCATTTATTATATAGAAGAAAGTTGCTTATTCTGGATTGACTTATTGGATTTGTGTTTTATGGGTTATCAACATATTTTGAATTGCGAGAGAATATTGAATTAATAAATTTTTGTGTGATGACAATAATTTTTCCAGATAAAAGTTCTACTATTTCACCTATAAATAGAGGTATTTGTGCGTAATGGAATGTAACGAACTCGACTGGATTTCGAACACGGCTCACCGATTTCTTATTCCAAACCGCTGTTCATTACACCACCAATGCATCCGGCTTGCACTGGAACAACGTAAAATAGCGGGAATAGAATTAGAAAGATTGTGTTGCGCATGTCTTTCAAATAAATAAAAAATCAGCTTTTAAATTAGGGTTTCGAATATTGATCATTGATACTTGTAGAATATTGGTAACTTTTGAGATATTTGAGTTATTATTTTAGTTTGGTATTAGGCTAAATAAGAGGAGGGTAGAAAGATTGCGTTGCGTCATTCATCTTTTCTGTTAGAGCCAGTGTGCCTTGAAAATCAGCACCTGAATTATAGTTTTTATCTGCGATCAGATACTGAATACAGGTAACGGAAGAAAATATACACTTATTAGAATATTTATGAAGGTAAAAACGAATACAGTCCAAGGTCAAATACACAAATTTCTAATCGACCAATCAGACGCGTTGTTGTTGTTGTTGTTATTGACAGCGTATTTTTTTCTTTTTGATTGTATTGCCTTGTCAAGATTGTTTGTTTGTTTGTTTCTTTCTTTCTTTCTTTCTTTCTTTCAGTTTCCCTCTTATTTTCTACTTTTCCATAGCTACTTTTTTTAAAAAATTTCTTCTACACTCTCTTTTGTGTGATTTAATCGCTATTTTTATCTTCTTTTTTAAACTTCTTTCTTTCTTTCTCAGATTTTATATCACTTATTTCCGCTCTCTTTGTCTATGTTTCTGTCTCTCTCACTTGAATTTCCGTTTTTTTTTATATACTTTTCGAATGTTTTTGTTTTATTTTGAACAGTTCAATTTTTTTAGACTTTAGTTTTCTGTATAATTTTATTCGTTTTCATTTTTTATTCTTTCATTTTCTTTCTTTGTATTTCGTTTTTTTTTTTCCTTCTCGATATTTTTCTTTGTTTTCCATATTCCTTTCTTTGAATGCACAATCGATATAAACAAGAAAAATATTTGCACTAACCCGGATGTAATATTTATGTATAAATCTTGCATGAGTTTCAGTTCACTCATGACTTAGGAAATTTTATGGAAAAAAAATGAACTGCATGAAAATAAAACGGTTGGAAAAATGAAAGAGTTTAAAAAGAATGGAAGTACTATTTATAAACAAAGGAGAAAAATGAAGAAAAAAATGAAAGAAAGAAAAAAGAAGGAATGGACAATGAAAGCAGAAAGGAATGAAAAAGAGCAACGAAATGAAAGGAATTAAAAAAGGAAAGGAAGCAAAGTAAGAAAAAATGTCTATAGAAAATTGAAGGAAAGAAGGAAGGAACACTGAGAATGAAATATAAGAAAAATGAAGTAAAAGAATATTCAGGAGAAATATATCATAGAAAGGAGGAAAAGTAGAAAAAATAAAGAGGGATACAAAAGAACGAACGAAATAAAGAAACAAATAAAGAAAGAAAGAAATGGAGAGGAGGAAATAAAAAAAAGAAAGTTGAATTAACAGAAGAGTCAGAAGGAACGAACGAAATATGGAAAGAAAGAAGGAAATAAAAAGAACAATGTAAGGAGGTCAAGAAAGAAAACAAACAAAAGAAAGCAAAAAAGAACTGAAAGAAAGATTGAAAGAAAACGAACAAAAGGAAGAAAAGACGGACCGAAAGAAAGAAAGATGGAAAGAAAATGAACAAAAGAAAGAAAAAACGAACTGAAAGAAAAAAAGAAAGAAAGCGAACAAAAGAAAGAAAAAACGAACCGAAAAAAAGAAGGAAAGAAAACGAAAGAAAGAAAGAAAGAAAGAAAGAAAGAAGAAGAAGAAGAAGAAGAAGAAGAAGAAGAAGAAGAAATGAAGGACGAATAAGTAACCAAAAAGTGAAGGTATAAAAGGAAAATAAGAAAGAATGAACCAAAAAAAGAAAGAAAGAAGGAAGGAAAGAAATAAAAAGGAACGAAATTAACAGCAAAAGGAAGGATAGATGAACGAAAAAGAAGAAACAAGGAAAAAGAACAAAAGAAGTAAAGTAAGAAAGAAAGAATGAAAAAGAACAAAAAAAAAAAGAAAAGAAAGAAAGCTGAAGAATAATGATGGAAGAAATCAAAAGAAAGAAGGATCGAAGGAATTAGGAAAAGTAGGCGAATTAGAAAAGTTTAATTGGTGGATTTAATTCGTTGACGTCAGTTGATGCTTAAATGAACGTGAGCTTTGTTGTTCGACTCTAAACAAATAGTTTGACCTTGAAATGGCGATAAACAATTGTAACCCTGACCAACTTGCCACATTCCAATGTTAACAAGTTCGAGAGGAATGCATCAACAAATAATGGCTTTTTAATCATTTGTAAACCAGTCACCAGAAAAATAAAATAAAATAAAATAAAATAAAAAAGAAACTAAATTAGCAGTCAAGGTGTCCTGTATCTAGACCTCACTTGGTACCTTGCTTAACAGCACCCTGTGCCAAACTTCTTTTGTGTCGTATCCACACTATCACTCCAAATCCCTGTTCTACCAATTACACAAGCTCGTTAGGCAGGGTACTTATTGTTTCCTTGCATTCAAAATATCAATGCAGTTAAATTCTCTGAGCTGTTCATTATAATGTTTTCGTTAGTTGTATAGCAATAACATTTAACATGAGTGAATAATTGAAAAATGTAACCATAATATGAAACTACAATTAAAATGTTAAACAAAAAAAAAAAAAAAAAAACGAGTCAGATATCCCGGCCGTCTCCCGTGGCTTGGAATGTAGCTACTATTTGTTTGTTTTCTGCAAACCAAATGATGGCTCGAGTAACGGCAATGAGTGCACTGGAAGATATGCAAGAAGCACAAAGTCAAACCCACTGAGATATGGTATGAGCACCAACCAGGCACAGTTAACCAAAATAACGATGTAACTATCCTCTGGGACATGCCAGTTAAACTGACAGCGAAATAAAAGCCAATAGAGTTAATATGATCATAAAAGACAAAGAAATTAAGGAAGTGTATGCTTATTGATATAACAGTACCATCTGAAAGAAACAACTTCATGAAAATTATCGAGAAATTATCCAAATACAAGGATCTGGAGATCGCGATTAACAGGATGTAGGGAATGAACACTGAAACCAATAAAGTAATGCGCAATTTTATTAACAGTGTCCCAGGTAATATCAATATCGAAGTTTCCCAGAAGATCGCCCTACTAGGAACATCCCATACATTAAGAAAATTATCATTTGTTAATTAAATGACAATTCTCCTATAGGGCGTAAGGACCATAGTTTGGACCCGGCTCTACAGGGTACAAAGCAAGGAACATAACATGCATAAATAATAATAATAATAATAATAATAATAATAATAATAATAATAAAAGTACAGCCCACACTTTACGAAGGGCTTTATCTATGCATTTTTTTTTTTTTCAGTGGAAAGTGTCATGATGCCATTTCTAACCTTAGATCCCTGGGCGGGACCCGGAAAGAAATGTATAAACGCCAGAAATAAAAAAAAAATAAAAAAAAATAAAAAAATAATAATAATAATTGCTGCTCGTTTCCGAGTATACTCTCTTTTAGATTGGATAGCTTATGCCCTTTACAGACGTCTGCTTTAATGTTTTTTTTAATCGAATTCATCCTAAGCAAGGCAATAAAGTCACTAAGACACAAGTGGTTACCGAGTGTGAAAGCATTAGAAAGCAGTAACATTATTAAGGAACGAGAACAAGAGAAGAGTAACCAAGAAGAGAGTAGAGAACGATTGACATTGCATTTAAATTTTTGAAAATCAAAGTTTCACTATCCATTACTTCGAGGCCATCTTCATGGTCATATATTTCTACAAAGTTAATATAACATTTTTAAAAAATGATGCAATATTTATTATATCTATTATATTTTTCTGGTATAAATGAATAATGCTAAGATTAAGAATGTTCAAATAATATTTTCTTGGCTCGTTATTATATAATTATATGGTACAAATATGGTACCACTGGTCTTTGGCACACTGGAATGACTGGCCTTAGAATAAATAAGACATCATGTGCCCGTGTTTAGTACAAATAGTCTCAAAATGACCCTGAAACAGAATATATCTATAAAAAAATAAATAAATGAATAAATAAAAGAAAATAAATGGGGGTAGAAAAGACAGCGTCCCACCTCAAACTGGATTGGAATGCTTCGCTAACCAGTCCCTCACACATTGAAAAAAAATTAAGGTACGCCACATCAGGTACTTTGAGAAACACTGTACTAAATCATTAAAAAGATATAATCCCCCACCTCCGCTAAAAAAAAACAAAAACAAAAAAAAATAATATATACAAAAACGAAAAAATGTAAAAATTCTACCTTGCCTGTGCTTAAAAAGTTGGATTGGCGGGGTCTAACAAATAGAAGCGGGTAGAAATGCCTTTTGAATTTTTAGTTTGAGCGAGGAGGGGTTTGTTTTGTTTGTTTGTTTTTTCTTTCTTTCAATTTCCTTCTCATTTTCTACTTTTCATCTCCCCTCTTTCTTTTTTTTCTTTTGCATTCTCTTTTGCGCTATTTCTTTCATTCTTTCTTTCTTTCATTTTTGATTCTCTCTTTTTTTTTTCTTTCTTTCTTTCTTTCTTTCTTTCTTATTTTCTTTCTTTCTTTCTTTCTTTCTTTCTTTCTTTCTTTCTTTGTATAACTTATTGCCGCTCTATTTGTTTCTTTCTCTGTCTCTCTCACTTGAATTTCTCTTTTTGTTCATATACTTTTCGTATGTTTTTGTTGTATCTCGAACAGTTAATTTTATTTTTTAGACTAGATTTATTCGTTTTCATTTTTTATTCTTTCATTTTATTTTTATTTTTTGTTTCTCGATATTTTTCTTTGTTTTCCATATTTCTTTCTTTGAAGCGGGGAGGTGTTAACATAAGTTGATACTTGGGTTTTCACTCGTAAGTCGACGGGGTCGAAATGAAGTATACACTTTTAAATACAGTTTGTAAATATAAACACTTAAGTTCTCATTAAAGGGTATTTTTTCCTTTTTTTCTCTTAATCATTTAACTCAAAGCGATAATGTTACTAAGACGCGAGGGTTTACTGGGAGTGAAAGAGAATGAGACGGAACCGGAAACCCAGTCCTGAACAGGAAACAAGGTATAGACCTCTACTCCTGTTCAATAGACAATGGAGAAGTTGAACTGGGTGTCTACATTAATTGTCTTCATTCTTAAAATAAAGTTAAAATAAATGCTTAATTACTAAAATTTCTTTATAAACTAATAAAAAAAACACACCAAAACAATAATTCACTGTATGTAATTAAATGAAATAATTTCTAGTTGAAAGTGTCTAATAATGGTGAGTCATTTTCAGAAATTTCTTGTTAATTCTAAGTTGCGAAGGATGGAGTTAAAATAAGTTTTTACCACTTGAGTCTTCTGTTTTAAATCATAAGAAATATTTTAAAAGATAAATTACTGGGGTTGTAATAAGAGCATATATTTGCTTAAAAAAGTGAACAAAAACGGAAGTATGGGTCGAGCAACTTGTGGAGTAGAGTCAGAATTGGTAACCCGAATTCAGATTTCACCTAAGACTACTAATGCTGAACTAATGATATTAAGAAAGTCATGGATCGGTTTCTCCCTAGACTGTTCCATCAGTCGCATGGTTGTCAAAAATGTGAGTGAGCTCCTGGGAAAGTCACTCTCCTCTAACTATCTGACCTGCACATGCAGTCGGAATAGTAGTAAATAGCTGTTACTCCTATTTCTCCCCTTGACAAGGCTAATTGTGTATGCATCTAGATGTGTGTCTTTCAATACATACATATAACTGAAAATGATATCATGAGTTGAAAAAGTCAGCTGCATTTTAAATCGTCCGTGGATATAGGCCCTTAAGTTCCAACTTAAGGAACTACTTCTTGTTTTTTTTTTTTTCATTATTGAAATAAATATTAAATTACCACAATTGCCTTTTTTCTAATCGAAAAAAAAAAGGTTCAAAGAATAAAATTAAATGAAATTCTCTCTAATGCTTAATTAATAAGTTAGGGTCTAGAAATTTCTTACATTAAAATATGTAGAAATTTCTTAGTGAATTAAAATATTTTAGTACCACTAGTGGCTTCTGTTTTGACACATCTTTTTGGGAAGAGTCGACATGGGTTTTCAAGAACACAGGTACAGTTTATATATATATATATATATATATATATATATATATATATATATATATATATATATATATGATGCATCGGATTGCTAAAGCTACCAGTGCTTTCGGCAAACTTCGCCATCGCTTGTGGAATGAGTGGGGTATTCGACTGGATACGAAAACTCGGGTTTACAGACCTGTTCTACTTGCCATCCTTTTGTATGGCTCATGCAGGTACCATATATGCCAACTGGATGTTTTCCATAAAAGCTGTCTGTGTGCAATCTGTGGAGTTAAGCTTCAAGATAGGACGTCTAACGTAAACCTGTTTAACAGGTGTAATATTGAAGGAATCGAGACTTTTATCATACAATCTCAGTTACTGTGGACTGGTCATGTCTTGAGAATGTCTGATGACAGGATACCCAAGATCCTAATGTACAGCCAGTTAGATAAGGGCTAAAGGAATGTAGGACGCCCATGGCTAAGATACAAAGACAAGCTGAAAAGCAACTTGTCAGTAGTCAACATACCACATAACACCCTTGAGCGCTTAGCTTTGGAGGGGGTATAATGGAGATCAACGTGTTTTAGCGGACTCAGCAATTTTCAATCTGCTTGTCTGAATCATCTTCAAGAAGCGAGAGCAAGATCTAAAAGGTCAGCCAATCTAAGTGATCTCATCTCACAATCCTCACTCTTGCTCCATAATATGGCCTCCTTTGTCAATCACTAGCGGGTCTTAAATGCCACTTAAGATTATCGCACAAACTTTCATAACTGAATCAATTAAGCTGCCAGGTCCTCATACGTCGAAACCGATGGGAGAGTCCATTATTATTATTATTATTATTATTATTATTATTATTATTATTATTATCATATATATATGAAACAATTTGAGCCTCCTGGGTTTGTTAGGCACGGGAAAATATAATGTTTTGTATTTGGTGAAAAATACTTTTGTAACATTAAACACAAGATTCTTCTTCTTATATATATATATATATATATATATATATATATATATATATGTGTGTTTTGTGTTTTTATCATTATATACGATGCGTGGTAGTAAAGCCAGTAAGTGACAAATGATTACTCATCGTGAAAGAAAAAATAAAAAATAAGAGAAACGTTATGAAGGAGCGAGAACAATAGAAGAGTAATCAAGAAGACAGTGGATAATAATTAACATTGCATTTAAATTTAAGTTGGCTGAAATTTTTGAAGATTTGAAGTTGGCTGAAAGCAAGGAGTCGTAAAAAATGTTCCACAAGCGAGAAGTGCGAGAAAAACTGTTACCCTGTAATTTACGGTTACACATAGCCAATTCAAGTGTAAATTGATGAGACCTAGTTGCCAATCTGGTATTGCTCTTAAATTCATCAAGTCAAGGTATCATAGTTGAGAAGTTATCAGAACGATTACCATGAAAGTATTTATATAGGTACCTCTACGAGAAAGCTAAAAAAAAGAGCATAGCATGATGAAAAAGACGCCAAACCTGACGAAAAAAAATTTTATCGTCTAAATGTTTATGTCATTATTAAGAGGAAAGATCAAAGTATTTTTTTTGGTTTTTTTTTTTACATTTTTTGATCGTTCCTAGTACATCCGAAATTTTCGTTAAAAATCTTCTTTTTTTTTTGAATCAGTAAAATTGACAGATAACTGATCATGGCAACCATTTTTTTTTCTATTTTATAAAAAAATTAAAATCTCAATTTGAAATTCTTTTAAATATCAATTATCATTTTTTCAAAACTTATTTTAAGAAAATCAGAAATTATAATGTTTATTTAAAATATTTTGAACCAAGCTTAACCGAAAAGATGTAATTTGAAAATAAAACAAAGCATCACTTGACAGGTGATAAATGACATATTGACGGATTACGTGAGGATAATTCCTTCTATGGAAGGAGAGAAGTGAAATTATTTAGATTTAAGTGAACAAATTATCTACCTCGTTATTTTTAAGGAAAACTTTCAGCGCTCTAATTTTTTTTGTATTTAGCTTTCACCTTTACGTTTACGATGCTTTATGGAAAATATAAAGAAATTAAAATAAGACTGTTAAGAGTGAGATCAAATTTCATAAGAAAAAGGTATCTAATTAATTTATAGGCACCTTTCTTATGAAATTTTATCAGAAGTGTACATAAAATACTATAATTTTATGTACATTTACTACATTTTACTGTGTTATTTGTATTTCCATTCATTTTATTATTAATTTTGATATTTCTTTTATGGAAAAATGTCATAACTGAGATTAATATAAAAATAAGATCATATAAATTTCATAAGATGATAGCGATACTTGTAGGTACCCTTCTCAGTTCAAATTGAAACATCAAATTAACTTCTCCACAAGTGTTTCGCAAAAGTAAAGGCCTTAACAGCGGAGAACAATGCTTAACTCAAATAACGCAACTTAATTATATTCTGGTTGGTGTTCCGTACTTTATAAACACAAAATTACATTTCTTAATTACTGCGGGTTTTCTGATTAGTCAAAACGATACAATTTACAACGCGCTAAAAAAGATCTCATAAGGACACTTACGAAAGCGGATGCAGCTTTTAACTAATTTTTATAATATTTTAACAAATTAAATGTAAAAATATATTATAATTAAAGAAATAACAAATAATTGTATTAAAAATTCATTTTTCATCGAAAAAATGTTTTGCTTTCAGAAAACATTGTCCATATTCATAAAAACAACTAAAAGCTAATAAAAGCATCTGAAATTAAATAATATCTTTGTTTTATTGAGTTTTGTATGTTACAATTCAGAGCTGATTTTCAGGTCCAATTAAAAACGAAAAAAAAATGATTTGCATTCCTCAAAGCCCCGTGATTTTAACTATTGTAATCACTAAAGTGGACTCGATCGAATTTCTACAGTTTTCATAAAATTAATTATGGTGGGGGGTAATAAATATAGAAAATATTTCTGCCTTGACTTTAATAAAAAAAACATATTTATAATAATTTTGATCATCTGTGAATAGTTTCTGAAAGTTTCATTAACATCCGACAATTATTTTTATTCTTCCAAGATTTTCCCAATTAATGTGTGTCATACAAAAAAAAAAAAAAAAAAAACGTGCTAAAAATTGCATATGTTATTTTACTAGTTCCGCTAAAGAGAAACAAGGTCTTTTGATCAAAATTTAGAATGTTCTAAAAAGAAGGAAAAATTTTTAAAATAATTAAAATAAATTTTGGTCTTTCCTCTTCATAATAACATAAACATTTAGACGATAAAAAATTTTTTTCGCCAAGTTTGTTGTCTTTTTCATCATGCTATGCTCTTTTTTTAGCGATCTCATGGAGGTAACTATATTAATAGAAGAGACACAGGTAAGCTAGATTACGGCAGTGGGTAAGTGACTTTAACCGAGCTGCCAGATCAGGACCAATAATATTGATGATTCTCCTTTGGATTTCATCAAGAATAGATATATAGTAGGAGCACCAGCCCAGATTTGGCAGTAATATTTAAAGCCTAAAGAAATTGTAGACATATAAATATGCCAGATAGATTCTGGAGAAAAAATTGTCTAGCACGACACAGTGAACCTACTTTCTTATCAGCAGACCTAACAATGGATTCAATATAATCTTTCCACTACATGTCAGTCGATTACAACCAAATGAAAGTAATGACCAAAATAAGAATTGTATATACCTCTTCCAAATTACCTTCAAATTGAGTTAAATACAATGGTTTGTAATAATAAACACATATGAGACTTCTTTGTGACACTTGTGAAAACATTGGCTTTGTTTGCCATTTTTAAGTCATCTCACCTTACTATATAAGACAATGTCGTTGAATACTATTCAAGGTGATCCTTAACTAAGTTATAAATCATCTTTGTACTATCCCATTCCTAATAAGAGGGTGGTGTCTAATAACTTGAGCAATGATTCACAACCTTTTTTTACCCAATGCACCTTTTTCACCATATATCAGAATGTCATCCCTCCCCTGTTTCCTTGGGGGGGTAGAACCTGTTACGGTCCCAGCCATGAGTAAATGTAGAACGCGGAAACGAAAACATCATGAAAGTCTAAAAATACATATAGCAAAACCACCAGTCATATATTTTCATATAAAAATGATCAACTATTTTATAGTGTAATGACCAACAATACATATTTATAGTAGAATTACCAAAGATAAATTTTATAGCAAAATGACCAACAATACATTTTATCTGTAGCTGAAGGCATTCAAATGCATTCAAAATATTGAGACTTCGGCATTAAATAACTCATGGAGGTTGATATGCAGGCGTGATACCCTGAGTGTTCATGTCTTTTCTACTCAGAAATCAACAGAATTTCTACTTGAGTTAGAAATAACATACCATCTTAGTTCTCAGGTACTCAGACAATTTCGCTCACATATGAGAACTAAAAGACCCACTGGGAGAAGTGAGAGTAACATAAGTTGCTCGGGGGTACATCGGCACCCCCAGTACCCCACTGGATTGAATATTATCTTAGAAACAAATGAGAGCTAGCATCGACAATTATCTATTTGTGAGGAGAGAGAAAAAAGGAAAAAAGAAAGAAATATTTTTTCAAATTAGATTAATTAAACTTAAAATCAGCTAATATTCCTCAAATAAAGTTTCAGAAAAGTATATTCTAGTTTTGAAAGATGTTTTAATGAAGAGAATTATATTGTTAGGACAGATGGCTAAAAGTGGGGGTAAAATAAGCGATTTTTAGTGATTTTCAAACAAAAACTTCTTCAAGTCAATTACTTTAATGTATTTCAAAATTTAATTTATAGTTTTGAATTACATCGAAGTATTTTGCTTAAATTTTGTAAATATTAAATCTAATTTATTAGCTTGGAATTAAAACTAAAATAAAAGCTTCAAGAAAGATTTTTCATGTTTAAATATTCATTTTAAACCTTAGGTATAGAGGTACCTAATTTAAACGTTTATAACACTACTTTGTACAAACGTTCATGTACAAAAACAATGGCCATTATTAAAACTAACACAGAAAAAGATACTAATACTAAACAGATAAAATATACATGAAAACTTAAATTCATTTGACCGTACCTGTAGGGAGGAGAGTAAATAAAGAATGGGAAAGAGGTTACTGTTTGGAAAGGGGGACCCCTTCCATAAAAACATCAGGTAACTGTCTTTTATTTTTCTCTTTTCTGTCTCTTAGCACCAATCGACTCTGTTTGAGACTCAATTGGCATCTGTCTCACTTAAAATTTATCCTATGAGATTTGTTTTTGTCTACGTTTGAAAATATTTATTTAATAATAAGATGCCTTATTTAATAATTTATAAAAGAAAAATCAAGAGGAGGTGCAGTGAATTCGAGCAGTAAGGAAACCTAGATTGCAATTAACGTTCTCGCGCCGTTACTCGCTGGCTTGTCACCCCATGTTGTCGCCGGCTTTCGTGCTCGTCGTTTGAGCCTCCGTTTGTCACTTGTCTTGTGTGGAAAATTTGTTCGTGACGAAAGTCGTTCATATTCTCCTCAACGCAGCAAACCCAAATATACACAGTTTGTAGAATGTTAGCCAAATGCAAATTAATGCAATATTAACCAAACCTAGCTATGTGCGTAAGCCTGCACAAGCATAATAAAACGTCTTTAAAAGAAACACAAATTTGTCAGTCTCTCAACCCAAATTCGCCACGAGCCTATTTGCTTGCACCTCAGTCAGTGGGCATAGTTATAAATAGGGCGACTTACCGAGTGAGCCAAAGAAAAGGACCAGTGAAAGCAATCAGTGGATAATCACATGTGTCGGAAAAGTCATAAATCAAGTAATCATTTCACCCCAAGCAGGGTTGTAAAGCCACTAGAACACAGGGAGTTAAGGGAATGAAAGTGAAAGTGAAAGTAATTGCGGAAAATGATAAAAGCTGAACGGGATTCAGGGAGAGATAAGCTAGCGATTGATTTAATTTAATGAAGATTGTAGTTATCAGAGGTGCAAGAAATTGGAAGAGAATTCAACAGGCTGAAAGTGTGAGGCAATAAACTGTTAGAATATTTTGTGGCGGTTGCATCTAGCTATTTCAACAGTAAAACGGTGGAAACTAGATGCAAATCTAGTCGCACGCTTAAATTCATGTAGTCTGGGCACGAGGGGAAAAAGTCCATCAAAGATATTTGCAAAAAAGACAAAAGGAAGCCAAGTCACGCCGGTGAAAAAGTGACTGACGTCGAAATGCATGATCAGGATCGATTAAATTACAGATTCTTTTTTTTTTATTTTGTAACCTTGAGATGAGTAGCAGGAGCCACAGACCAGATATGGCAACAGTATTCAATGCACGGACGAATGATTGATTTGTAAATGGTCAATATGGATTATGACGATAAATAGAAGACAAAACAATTGATTCGATATAGTGGCTCCACTTCGTGTCAGTAGAAATCGTGAGATCTCCAACCATTTTGATGGCAGACAGAAAAGGCACTCTGCGGTGATAAGTCTTTTTGATTTGGAGGCCTTAAAATTTACAAGTCATTTCCTGCCCATCTTAATCAATGATTTTTTTTTCTTGAGGTTCTTCTCAAGAACAGTTTACTTTTACTTTTACTTTGTCAGATTTGTCGGATTTACTTAGCGTAGCTTAGATGTACACACAAGCCAGCAAATATGGCGCACTCAGTCGTAATTTTTCTAGTGAGACAAGCTTGATAACCGTCACACCCCGTCGAAGTTTATAGCAATTTACTAAGAGTAGAGTGGATGTGACACATAGCCGATCGTGTGGAGCACCTATGCCGAAATTATGGACCACACAGTGAGGATAGAACTCACTACTGATAATTGATACTGACAACCAATAAACCGTAGATAAGTGCCTACAAGCTGTCACAGATAGCAATTTATTAAGCATAGCATAGATGTGACACAGGGCCGAAATTATGGAATACCGAGTGAGAATTGAAGTTATGACTCGTAATTACGCACAATCCTGTAGAAATAATTTTGGAACCGGCTAGCATTTGAGTTTCAAATAGACAGGCTGGCTGGAATAAAATGCAGTGGTTAAACACATAAGCCATTTTTGAAAATTGTAAATTATCATTCTGTTTTTGTCTTTAAATATATGAAATGTTGTTTCGTTTCTGCAAAGGTCTCCCATCGGATTTCCCGGATTCCTTCCTACTGATCACAATAAAAAAATTTACCAATTTTTCATTTTTAATATTTCTTAATAATTTTCAATTTTTAATAATTTTCAGCAATTAAATGAGTAAGGCCGCAGCGTAAATTCTAAGGTGAGAGGAAATTTCATGAAGTTTACTTGCGATAAGGATGTCTGGACTGGATTTTTTTGGTCAAAAAGAATAATCGCCTTGGTCCGACTATTTAAAGCTCAAATAAATAAATAATAGTAATATAATAATAGTAATGCCAAATATTGATATAAAAATACATAATTCAGAACGAAAATAATTTCTGCCAATAAAGTAATCGAGAGCATTAATTATTGAATTACATGTAATATACGTTCAACATACTTATTGATGATCGATTCGGAGTTCCCTATTTTTCATTCGTAAGACTTGGACTAGAATGATTGTATCAATTACGGACTACAACAAATAAATGTAACGAATAAAGAAAGCAGATAAAGATTAGTTTATTTTTTATATACTTTTGAGTACGTCTTCTCTTGTATTTTCTTTTGTAAACACCAAAAAGGTTCATAATATTTTAATTCCCTAGCGCAGGGGTCAGCAACTCATTCGACCCCCACGGGCCGGATCGTGTTATAATGACGGGTTGCGGGCCGGACGAAGGCCATTAATGAAAAATTAAGGAAAATTACATATGCAGACCCCTGTCAACCTAAATATTTAAAACCATAATGAAAATAAACATTGAGAAATCAGAAAAACAATAGAAAATCTAAAATTAAAAAACACCTAAGAAAAATTACTTTTCCTCAAGGAACATCAAAATACTTCAAAGTGAAAATCAACCGAAGTGAAATGGATGAAATTATGACGTGTAGGTTTGAAACTGTTATTGAAAATTGTTCCACAAACGAACCACACACACACACATCAAACAAAAACGAAGCACATATACCCGTACATACGAGTACAAATAGTTGCAAATATATACACTTACGTACGTATACATGCGGTATCATCCACACATTCATGAGGCATGTATGTATAATGTGCGTATGTTTAACTGTATGTATAATGTGCGTATGTTTAACTGTCTTTAGATTTCTGCTACCTCGCATGTCAGTCCCTCCCTGGCCTCTTTCACTTTATCGTTCCTTTCGCTTCTGTTATCTTTTAATATAGCCAAGGGTCATAACAAATATGTATCCATTATTTGACATTAAACGTAGGCAACGCAACTTGGTAAAATAAGTCTCATGAAAGATAACTGGCAGATAGTCTAATTCGAAAGCCTCGTCTCTCATGTTAAAAATAGTTATTGGTAATCAGGCTCGCGGGCCGGTCAAAATGCCTTCGCAGGCCGGATCCGGCCCGCGGGCAGTAGGTTGCCGACCCTTGCCCTAGTGTATAGTTGTTATGGTGTGAAACCATAGAAACACGGACTCAGATATAAGTTTAAATAGTATATTCTCAGAAACGTAGTACAAAGGTAAATGTGGACTGGAGAGTACTTTCTCTCACTGGTGTCCTGACTCATTCATTCACTCACTCGGTGTCTACTACTCGGTGACCCTCACTTGGGGACTCTCTTTACTCAGAGTTGGTAGCCATATTATATAGGTGTGGAAGAGCCCATTTGTAGGTAGGTCCCCACAATAATAGTCTAATAACAGAATGAAAAAGAAACAATTATTTAGTTTTACGCATTAGCTTAGGACTCTGAGCCATTCCATAGTCTATTCTTACAATTTAAAATACGAACACAAAGTAATTCGTACATTGTACTACTACTACTACTACTAATAATAATAATAATCTTGAAAGAGAACTCCTTCCCCAGGCTGTGGAAGGTGTCAAGCGCATGCCCGGTTTTCAAGAACGTAGGTGCGCGATCTTCTCCCTCCCAGTACATACCCATCAGTTCCCTTAGTATCATCAGTAAGCTTCTTGAGGCCATAATCAGTAAGAAAATTGTCGAGCACCTAGAAAAGAACAAGCTCTTCAGCGACGAGCAGTATTGGTTTAGTTCGGCCCGATCTACTGCCGTCACTGACAGAATCAGCGAGGCTCTTGACGACAAAAACACCTCGGGGACCATAGTATTATATATCTTCAAGGCCTTCGACAAGGTGTGGCACAAAGGTGTACTAGACAAGATCTCCAATTATGGAATCATGCAAGGGTCTTTTCGATCATAAAACACTTCCTAACAGGTTCCTGAAGGTGGTTGTTAATGGCCAGTCCTCCGAAGCACTAGCGGTCAATGCAGCCGCCCCACAGGGATCACTTCTCTTTTTAATCTACATAAATGATCTGACTAAGAATATACTTAGATCATTTGTAACCATCTATGCTGATGATACCAGTATATACGGGCGCACTTCTAAAACTTTCAATAGTCTGACCTATCTTCCGAACTTGCACAAACTAACCAGTGGGGTAAAAACTGGCTGGTTACATTCAGTGCCACGAAGACCAACCTGGTTAGATTCCATCATAGCCGATCTGGTCCCTAACTACCACAAATCAGAATGAACGGGGGTCCTCTCGAAGAAGCACCTTGCTTTGAAAGACTGTTGGTTCACACCTGACCTCAGGTGGGACATACGATCCGTTGCTAAGGATGCAAGTAAAATGGTCGGCTCTATGTATCGCTCTAGTGAGTAACTGACTCCTCCTGCCATCCTCTACAATTACAAGAACCAGATCAGGCGAAAAATAGAGGACTGTTGTTATATTCGGGTAGGTGCTGCCCAGACCACACTCTCTAGCCTTGATAGAGTTCAAAAACGTTTTCGAACCCTTGTGGGTAACGAATTATTCTCCATTCTTCAACCTCCCTCTCACAGGCGGGATATTGCAAACCGGTCCTTGATCTACTGCTAATTTCGCGGAGGACATTTTGAACATTTCTTGAGTTGCGCTGCTGAGGTACAAAGATGGCCTTTTGGACATATGTCTATATAGACATTTTACCTTGTTTTGATGTTAGGAAACCGCGCCCAAAATTTGTTAAAATATTTTTGATACACCCTATATATATATATATATATATATATATATATATATATATATATATATATATATATATATATGAAATGGACTAAGTCAGACAGTTATTTTAATATATTTCCTATTTATACGTTATTTTTTTATAGATACAAATAGTAAATGGTCCATGAAATTTCTCGGGCATCTAGGCTGGTAAATTTTGTTAATACCGTATATTATAATCAGGCCATTTAATTAAATATTTCTATTGATAAAAATAACGTATAAATGAAAAATATATTAATCCATTTCATAATATATGATGTCATATGTTTACGTTAAGATACGCTTCAGGCAGATATGAGCGTTCGAGAGAAATCATGGGAAATTTGTAGTTTAAAAACCGTAATTTGACCTTGCTAACCAAACGCTTCCTGTGTAACTAAATGGTATAGCACATCAGCGTATATGAAAGTTCCGTCTAGGATATAGGTTCGATTCCTGTCGGAGGAAACATATGCTTTATGAATTTCCTCGGGCATTCAGGCCGGTAAATGTAGTTAATACTGTTTTATTATAAACAGAGCATTTACTTAAATATTTACTTTTATATATATATATATATATATATATATATATATATATATATATATATATATATATATATATATATATATATATATATATGTTCTCGACTCTCCTGTCGAATTCAACGTATGAGGGTCAAGTAGATCAGTTCCTAGGAAACCGACAGCCCGACAACAGCACAAGAGATTTGATTATAGTGGTTAAGGTTTCGTGCAAGACATCCCCACTTTTTGAAGGACCGAAGACAGAGATCTGGTGCACTATCTGCCACAAGGTCCCCAAACGACCCTCCGCAGGTTTTGAATTCAGAGTCTCCCTTCTCCTAGACCAGTTGCTTTCCAAGGCTATAGAACCCAGTCTGTCCTGCTATTTACCCATAGCTGGAGGGAGAAGAAAAGGAGGATTCACACCTTTCCCAAGGGTATTAGCACGTAAATGTAATGGAACCGACTGGAATTCGAACTCGGCTCTCCGATACCTCAATCTAAGCCGCTATCCATTACACATATATATATATATATATATATATATATATATATATATATATATATATATATATATATATATATATATATATATATATATATATATATATATATATATATATATATATATATATATATATATATATATATATATATATATTTGGTTGATAGATGAGTTTGTGACCCTGGGTTTCACGCTTTAGCGATCGTCAGACAAACTGATTAATGTTTTTAAAAAATGGGTTTAAGTAGATTGCGTGTATTGGTGTTATTGTGGAAGTGGTGGGGAAATTTCGTCGTTTTGTCATTCATCGTACTAACGCAAACATCGATGTATGCAGACACATATACATACTTGGTCGTCCGTCGGGACTCATACATATATAAACATATGTGGGCAGTTTCAGATATGACATATGTATGTATACGGGTGGTGTTATGTCTATACATACGCATTTGTATGTTGAAATGTTGAAATTTAAACATTGGAAGTGTGGCGGAAATGTCCACTCCAGGGAAATTGCCAACTTACGAACACAATATACAAGGCCAAGGTAAGTACAAACACCTAACTATGCACTACATCGGTGCCACCGAAGGTCCATTCAAGATGAGGAATAACAATCACAGCCTTTCATTCAACAACAGGAAATATTCGAACAGCACAACACTTTCTACATACATATGACAGCAAAAAGACAAAAACATCACACCAACAATAAGTTGGGAAATATTGAAAAAGCCCCTGCCTGCAACAACATTACGAAAAAAAATACTTTGCCTACACGAAAAAAGTAGCAATAATATCACAAAACCGCAAAAGAACTTACTAAAAAAAAAAAATCAGAGATAATCTCCAAATGTAGGCATGAGAACAAGTACCTATTATCCGAATTCATACCAAACGGATAAAACAGACAAACCACCAACAATCACAATTTAATTTCAAGATACCATCAAAATAATTGCATCTATCATTATTATCATTGCACCACCATTAGTAATCACTTTTACCACTTTACAATATCTATTAACTAATAATATTATCATTACCACCAACACCCAGCACCATCACTTACACATCACACCCACTATTAACATATAAATCCACTACAATCTTTATTACTCCCCCAGCATATTTAATACCTTAAAACAATATGATCAGATATAATTTCCATATATAACCATGAGAATAAACACCTATTACCAGGCAGCTTTAATATAATAACTATAATAATGTTGTAATTAAAAATTAAAAATTATAGCATTCTTCAACCACCATAATTTTACACACACACACACACACACACACACACACACACACACAGATATATATATATATATATATATATATATATATATATATATAGCACAGAATTTATATATGGATTTGAAAATGACGGTACGCATTCTTTTAAAGGGACCTTTTCCGTCTAAAACTTCTTTAGGAATATTACTTGGAACGCAATAATCAAAACGTCGAAGAAAAAAAAAAGTTAAACAGGGGAGGTAAATACGGAGCCACGACTAAAATAAATTTATTACTTAAAACAAACAAATCGGTGTAAATAAGCTCCTTGTGGGTATAAAACCTAAAAGCAATTACTCACGACCCACCCATGAGACACAGTGAACGAAGAAAGTTCTCTTTCTGCTTGCACAAAGTCGGTCGATACAGCTTGATGTAAACAGCTTCTAAAAACCGTAAAGCGTAATATATATATATATATATATATATATATATATATATATATATATATATAAAAAAAATTCGTGAGGTGAGAAATGGAAAAATTAAACCTAAAATAAATAACCCTTCCTAATTATTGTGATCAGTAGGAAGGAATCCTGGAAAATCCGATGGGAGACCTTTGCAGAAACGAAACAACATTTCATATATTTGAAGACAAAAAACAGAATGATAATTTACAATTTTCAAAAATGGCTTATGTGTTTAAATTAGAAATTACGAGCACATTTGATTGAAGTCCCACAGAGGATCTCTGTAATTTGAGAAATGTATATAAAATAATGGATAATTTTATTAGAACAGAACAAAGAATTATGCAAACTTTAATTACTACCTTCAATTGAAAATGTAAATGAGAAATAAACTAAATTATAGTCAATTTTCAAGATCTTTCCTTGCAGAATGGTTTTCTATTTTATCATTCTTCGCTATCTTACATAGTTAAAAGTCTACAATTCGTCCTTGCTTAGAATCTTGCTGCCACACATGGCCTGATGCTCTTGCTATATATTTATTAGCTTCTTAATAAAATTCAAATCAGAATCTGGAATGTTATTGTCATCTCGACTTCAGTTATTTTCCCACCGCCGTATTGTTGTGCGGAAATTTCTGGCATAGACCTTGTTTAAGGTGTATGAAACGTCCGACAATATGTAAAGTTCACAAAAATCACAAACGTCTACGTATAAAAACACGTGCATGTATATATTTTATATTCGAAATTCTTAATACAAGGTTAGCATGTATTTACTTTCAAAAGTTTGCGTGCCAAAGACAATATAAATTTTTTACTTTGTTATCACGAGCCTGAAATTCAAGGAGCAAAAAGAGGAAGAATGACTTTTCCGCCTAACGATGTCTCGGCGGGTTTTTAACCTCGTGAACATTTATAATTAATTTTTATTGCTATTTTTTTGTTTTGAGTAAAGGGGAGATAACTATCTCTCGCTACATGCCTTTTCTATAAATACTTTCACGGTAAATGTCCTGATGAACTCCGTTTTATGGCGTGCTAATACTCTTGGGAAGGATATGAATCCTCTTCATCCCTCTGCGAGCTATGGGTGAATAGCAGAACAGACCAGGTTCTATAGCCTTGGATAGCAACTGGTCTACCGCAGAAAGAAATGACTACCTACCGCGGGAAAAAATCTGCCTCGTCGGTCATGTATCGTATATCACGCCTGGCACATAACTAACTGACTAGATTGGTAGCAAGGTCTTATCATTCTACAATCGAAATGGCCAACCGTAAGTTCTGTGTTAACAGTTTCTTTTTTGCCAGTTTTTACTTGTATAACTCTCTTCCGGCATCTTGCTTCCCAGTCAACACTGATTTTTCAAATTTAAATGCAATGTCAATCGCTATCTATTGTCTTCTTGATTAATCGTTTATTGTTCTTGCTCCTTAGTCATTTAAAAAAAAAAATTCAGTAAGGTTCAGCCTGTACATGCCCCGGTGGCCACTCGAGGTAGAGGATTACGTTAAGGGGTAGTTTGTATGGATAGGAAACGAAGATAACGGTTACTACTAGACTTGAACAGGTTAAGATTGTAGTGATCAGTAAAATACCTACTTTAGTTAAGTAATTTTTCTGTATCATATATATTTACAGTTCTATCATTCATCCTTGCTTAGAATATTGCTGCTACA
Organism: Acanthosepion pharaonis; assembly: GCA_903632075.3. Lineage (NCBI taxonomy): Eukaryota > Metazoa > Mollusca > Cephalopoda > Sepiida > Sepiidae > Acanthosepion > Acanthosepion pharaonis. The sequence goes on along the minus strand of CAHIKZ030004041.1, from coordinate 206,554 downwards.
TATGGCCTGTAGAGTCATCATCATTTGACCTTAATCGGGATCATCGAGCGAATGCGAACGATCCTTTCTTTAGCTGTATAGTATGTGCTACGCCAAGCTACTTACAGTTTTGAATTCAGGGTTACTTTCTCCTAGACCGGTTACCACCCAAGGCTATAGAACCCAGTCTGTCCTGCTGTTTACTCATAGTTGGTGGGGGAAGAAGAGGATTCATACCTTTCCCAAAGGTATTAGCATGTAAGTAATGGATCCGACTAGAATTCGAACTCGGCTGTCCAATTCCTCAATCCGAGATCTTATCCATTAATTCACTGTGCGTAGTAGAGTACTGACCTTTTAACCGAAGAGGATATGTTCCAAGATATAAATATAGAATTGCATGTGGCTAAATAGCGGTAGCTATAAGATATGCAGATAACAAAGTGTTGATATAAAATTGATAGAAAATACAGCAATTCCTAGAGAATGTAGTAAAGGAAAGCAAGAAGAAAGGACTAAACATCAAGCTTAAGAAGACTAAATGTATGGTTGTAAGCAAAAGGGACAACTTAACATACAAATTACAAATTGGAGATGCCAAAATCAAACAAAATTAAATATCTAGGAAGTCTTTTAACTGTGGACAAAAAGTACGACACCAAAATCTTACGGCGCATTGGGATAGCGAAAGATGCCTTCCAAAAGCCAAGGAAATTATTAAGAAACGGGAAAACCTCGTTAGAAACATAGAAAATAATACTAAACTGTTATGTGATATCAGTCCTCCTATATGGCTGTGAATGTTAGCCAATTTCATCAGTGATGAAGAAGAGTCTTGAGGTAGCAGAAATCTGTTTCTACAGAAGGATACTGAGATTACCATGAATTGAACATATAAGCAACGACGAAGTTTTAGAGAAAATCGAAACAAAAAGAATGCTTATATTTAACATCAGAAAGCGATAGTTGAAATTTCTAGTGCACGTAAGGAGGAAAGAGGGTTTGGAATATATGATACTGGCAAGGAATATTGATTGATTGATTTGTTTAACGACACATCAACTCTTTATGGGTCATTTAATGCCGTAATTTAATTTTCTTGGGAGCTTTGAAGTAAAAAAATACGATATATGTTATTCTACTTTCACAATCGAATACATGGTAGATGATACTCAGCTTTTATGCATATACATGTTTGTGTGGATATAATTACTAGATGTGTGTTTTATATTGTAATCTTGAAGAAGTTATATTTTGGAATACAGTTTGATTTAAGAAATGGCAGGATATTATATAGATTAATGTCAGGAAAGAGTTTTTTTTTCATTTTGGTTATTTGGTTGGTTGATTTTGTTTAGGGGCATTTCGGTCTCTATTTGTTATTTAATGCAGAAATCTAAATATTTTGAACGCAATTGCATACCTTCTACCACAGATAAAATGTATTTTTAGTCATTCTACTATAAAATGTATTGTTGGTAATTTTACTATAAATAGGTATTGGTGGTAATATTTTTAGATAAAAATGTATTGCTGGTATTTTTATACTTTCACAGTATTTTCTTTTTTTAGTGTTGTATTTTTTTTTTTAAGCGTTTCACCCCAAGCAAGGCGGGAAGCCACTAGCACGCAAGGGTTTATTGAGGATATGGAGCGAGAGAAGATAGGAGTGATAGAGGAAAGGATGAGGAGAAGGATAGTGGATAGATCAAGGCAACTGGAGATGTCGATTGACATTACATTTGAATAGTTGGAGATTATAGCTATCAGAGAAACAGGAAAAGGGAAGGGAGTTCCACAGGCGAGAGGTGCGAGACGTGAAGCTATTGGAGTAGAAGAGGCGGCTACATTTAATAGTTTCAACAGTGAAAGGGTGAGAGCGGGATGCCAGCCTCGTAGGGCGCTTGAACTCATGAAGTCTGGGAACCAGCGAATGCAGCTCCTCGGAGCAATTGCCATGAAAGTATTTGTAAAAAAGACAGAGAGAGGCGACGGCACGTCTGTGAGAGAGCGACTGCAGACGAGATGCTAGATCAGGGCCAATTATATTGCATATCCGTATCTGGATCTTATCAAGAACCCCGAGGCAAACAGAAGGGCTCCAGACCATATATGGCAGCAATACTCCTTGCAAGGGCGAATGGTTGATTTGTAGATTTGAAGGATCGACTCCGGCGAGAAAAATTTCCTGACGCGGCACAGGAGGCCAACTTTCCTTGCGGTGGACGAAGCAATTGACTCAATGTATTTGTTCCATTTCAGATCAGTAGATAACGCGAGACCGAGCAGCCGCAGGGAGGTGCTCTCTGGAAGTTGAGCGTCAGACATTCTAATACCGAACACACACACACACACACACACACACACAGACACACACACATATATATATATGTATATTTGGTCAGCAATCTTTGTTTTAAACATCTTTCGTTAAATATGACAGCCAAGGAAAAGTTAATTATTTTTTTATTTAGTTTTTAAAGTTCTTACCTTTTTTCCGTTTGAAGTAAGGCAATACAAAAAATTCCATAATTTTCAGTATCCCAAGCGCTTTCAGCCATATCTAACGAAATATATATATATATATGTGTGTGTGTGTGTGTGTGTGTGTGTCCATGTGTGTGTAAAGAAAAGGATAAATCTTTTCTTTATTAATCCAACAGATATGCTTTGCTTAAATAAATATCCACTAAAAATAATGTTCAAGTATATATATATATATATATATATATATATATATATATATATATCTGTGTGCGTGTGTCTGTTTGAACACAGACTACCTAACAAGGATACCACAGAACAAAATTACAGTTTTAAAAATACTCGTGGGGATTTTACAATAAGGAATGCTTTCAGCGAACACTTCAAAATTCATGACGAGACCAAAGATATGTAAAATGCACACAGCAAAAATAAGGAGGTTGGGGGGGGTAAAATTGTGGAACACGATTAAAATATATTCATTAGTAAAAGAAACTTACGAATAAAAAGTAAATATTTCCAAGTGAGTATAAAATAGAAAAATACTACTCACAAGCCTTTTAAAAGACTGGGGGTGGGGAATGAAATTCTCCTTGTGTTTGCACAGAGTCGGTTGATGTGACTTAATATGGATCGCTTCAAGCAGATGCAAAAGATGAGTGATCTGTGCAAAACTGTGAAAGAATTGTTCACATATTTGTTGTATGGCTTGTCAAGCAAGTATTGGCCAATGGGCGAGTCAGAAATACTCTCGAAGAGAGACTCAAGCTATCCAGTCTTATACTGCCAGGAACGTGCTGATTAATTCGGATTTGAAGTAGTTGATTGGTTCGTCCTACGTCTTCAGCTTCGCACTGATATATAATTTTATATACAATAGAACTACTCTGAAAATAGGACAATCCATCTTTGACAAATGAAGAAAACACCGAACTAATCCCCAAAATAACACGTAACCTGACCGCAACCTGATTTAACGCAGGCCGACACTCTCTCAGCCCACGTTTGACTTTTCCCACCTAGCCACGGTAATTTTAAATAAACAGGACACAGGCTTGAATAGAACACTGCCGATTGTTTAAAGTGTGTTATCTCAAGCTCTACAACGCGTTTAATGACATTAACAGGATAACCATTGATACGAAGAATACGATGAATGTTTTACAATTCTTGATCGAGTCAACGTGAGATGGATCCGGATAGAAATCAGGTTTATCTTACGAGACTTAGGGACAAAAGGATTCCAGTTGGTGTATAGACCTATGAACTTAGGCTTCCGATAAACACCGGTAATGAACGAACCATCTTTACATTCAACCAGTACGTCCTAAAAAAGCAAAGTACAAGCGTTTTTCACTTTCATGATGAACTGAAGAGATGAATGAAGGGAATTAAGCGGTGTATGAAAAGCCTCAGCATCGTTGATGGAATTGAACAGAGAAAAGGTGGTCTCAATATGGCGTAGATATACGTGGGTTTCATAATATTTTTTTCGAATAAAAGGCTTTCATGAAGCTCAACAAAAATGTTGTCATACCGGAACCATCTAAACCCCATCGACTTGGGAGTAGATTGTATTATAAAAACTAAATTCCACCCTCACCATTGCTGAACGCATAAACTCCAAAAATGAAACTTTCCAAATTAAGGAAGTACCCAGGTGAGCTCTATAAAGAACGTCAGTGCAAATTTATAAGGTATCCTGAAGGGGAACATTTATGTATGAACTAACAATGTCAAAGAAGAACTTGTTTTCAGAACACAGATCAGTGTCTTTACTAAAATCAGAAAACCATAATTATTCGGAAACACAATACGTTGGAAACAGATCAGAGGATCGCAGAAACAACTTCTTGGCTCTAAGGGAATTAACTTTGTGCCAAAGACGAATGGTACGGTTGAGTCCGTCAGTAACACTTCTGTGGTATTTACAACGGAAATATTTGAACTACGACTTGATACCACAGAACATAAATACACTATTTCCATTATTCAGACTATTCATCTTTGCAATTTTTTCTGTTATCATTGCATGTATTTTTTACCAGAGCCCATATTGCAATTTTCGTTATTTTTGCTTTTCTCTGGCACTACTTATTACTGGTTCACATATTGTATTCATTTCTATGTTTGGTCAGCTCAGGAGATTTTTGTGGCCTAGCATATGTGCTGATTCCTTAAGTTTACGAATTTTCAAATGTTGTTCTTTGTCTATGATTTCAACCTGATCCCACAGAGAGCGGTGATCTCCCTTTTCTCTCCATACGTGGTCAACCACGCCTGATTTTTCCACTTAAATACAGTTTTGAAAATACACAACGGCATTTTACCTTAAGGAATCCTGTCAGCCAACACTTGTGGAAAGCGATTAAAATATATTTATTGGTAAAAGAAATTTACGAAATAAAAAATAAATATTTCCAAGTGAGTACAGAAAAGAAGAAAGTAATCACGAACCATCTAAAAGATTGAAAGGGCAAATGAATGCATAAATGATAAGCGGGTCGAGCTCTGTAAAATATTGTGAAAGAATTATTCACATATTTTTGGCACACTCTGCGTTGCCAGGTATGAGTGTCCATTTTGTTTCGATAAAACCCGCAAAAATGCATTGCCTTCGATAATGGGAAGGCAAAGAAGTGTACGAGAAAGAGAAAGAGATAACGAAAAGCCAAATAAGATTTACAAGAAAGAGATAATGAGATGGCAGAGGAAGGGAAAGAGACAGTGAAAAGGCAAAATGTGCGAGAGAAAGAAAAAGAGATAATGAAAAGGCAAAGAAGTATTACGAGAAAGAGAAAGAGATAAAGAGAAACCAAAGACAAACATAAAAAGATAATGAAAGGCCAAGATGTGAGACAAAGAGAAATACATAAATAAAAGGCAAAGAAATGCGAGAGAAAGACGAAGAAGTAATGAAAAAGAAAATAAGATAATGTGAAGGAAAAGACGTGCGAGAGAAAGAGAAAAAAATATAATAAAAGGGCAAAAAAGAGCGAGAGAAAGATAAAGAGATAAGGAAAAGCCAAAGAAGTATTACGAGAAATAGAAATAGATTATGAGATGGCAAAGATGTTTTAGAAAAACATGAGTTAATGAAAGGCAAAGGAGTATGAGAGAAAGAGAAAGAGATAATGAAAAGGCCATAATGACCGAGAGAAAAAGAGAGAATGAGAAGTGTGAATGAAACAAAAAGGATATAATGAAAAGGTAATGATGGGAGAGAAAAAGAAATGCATGACCAAAAGGCAAAGAAATGAGAGAGAAAGAGAAGACATAATGAGAAAGCAGGGAAGTGTGAGAGAAAGAGAAAGTGAAAGTGGGAAGGTAAAAGAGTTAATGTGAAGGCAAAAAGAGTGAGGGAAAGAGAAAGAGTTAATGAGAAGGCAAAAAGAGTGAGGGAAAGAGAAAGAGTTAATGAGAAGGCAAAAAGAGCGAGGGAGGGAGAAAGAGTTAATGAGAAGGCAAAAAGAGCTAGGGAAAGAGAAAGAGTTAATGAGAAGGCAAAAAGAGTGAGGGAAAGAGAAAGAGTTAATGAGAAGGCAAAAAGAGTGAGGGAAAGAGAAAGAGTTAATGAGAAGGCAAAAAGAGCTAGGGAAAGAGAAAGAGTTAATGAGAAGGCAAAAAGAGCGAGGGAAAGAGAAAGAGTTAATGAGAAGGCAAAAAGAGCGAGGGAAAGAGAAAGAGTTAATGAGAAGGCAAAAAGAGCGAGGGAAAAAGAAAGAGTTAATGAGAAGGCAAAAAGAGCGAGGGAAAGAGAAAGAGTTAATGAGAAGGCAAAAAGAGTGAGGGAAAGAGAAAGAGTTAATGAGAAGGCAAAAAGAGAAAGGGAAAGAGAAAGAGTTAATGAGAAGGCAAAAGAGCGAGGGAAAGAGAAAGAGTTAATGAGAAGGCAAAAGAGCGAGGGAAAGAGAAAGAGTTAATGAGAAGGCAAAAGAGCGAGGAAAGAGAAAGAGTTAATGAGAAGGCAAAAGAGGAGGAAAAGAGAAAGAGTTAATGAGAAGGCAAAAAGAGCTAGGGAAAGAGAAAGACTTAATGAGAAGGCAAAAGAGCTAGGGAAAGAGAAAGAGTTAATGAGAAGGCAAAAAGCGAGGGAAAAAAAGAAAAAGTTAATGAGAAGGCAAAAAGTGCGAGGGAAAGAGAAAGAGTTAATGAGAAGGCAAAAAGAGTGAGGGAAAAAGAAAGAGTTAATGAGAAGGCAAAAAGAGAAAGGGAAAGAGAAAGAGTTAATGAGAAGGCAAAAAGAGCGAGGGAAAGAGAAAGAGTTAATGAGAAGGCAAAAAGAGTGAGGGAAAGAGAAAGAGTTAATGAGAAGGCAAAAAAGAGCGAGGGAAAGAGAAAGAGTTAATGAGAAGGCAAAAGAGTGAGGGAAAAGAGAAAGAGTTAATGAGAAGGCAAAAAGAGCTAGGGAAAGAGAAAGAGTTAATGAGAAGGCAAAAAGAGCTAGGGAAAGAGAAAGAGTTAATGAGAAGGCAAAAAAGAGCGAGGGAAAAGAGAAAGAGTTAATGAGAAGGCAAAAAAGCTAGGGAAAGAGAAAGAGTTAATGAGAAAGCAAAAAGAGCGAGGGTAAGAGAAAGAGTTAATGAGAAGGCAAAAAGAGTGAGGGGGTTAAAGAGAAAGGGTTAATGAGAAGGCAAAAAGAGCGAGGGAAAGAGAAAGGGTTAATGAGAAGGCAAAAAGAGCGAGGGAAAGAGAAAGAGTTAATGAGAAGGCAAAAAAAGCGAGGGAAAAGAGAAAGAGTTAATGAGAAGGCAAAAGAGGAGGGAAAGAGAAAGAGTTAATGAGAAGGCAAAAAGAGCGAGGGAAAGAGAAAGAGTTAATGAGAAGGCAAAAAGAGCGAGGAAAAAGAGAAAGAGTTAATGAGAAGGCAAAAAGAGCGAGGGAAAAAGAAAGAGTTAATGAGAAGGCAAAAAAGAGCGAGGGAAAGAGAAAGAGTTAATGAGAAGGCAAAAAGAGTGAGGGAAAAGAGAAAGAGTTAATGAGAAGGCAAAAAACAGCGAGGGGAAAGAGAAAGAGTTAATGAGAAGACAAAAAAGAGCGAGGGAAAGACAAAGAGTTAATGAGAAGGCAAAAGAGCGAGGGAAAGAGAAAGAGTTAATGAGAAGGGCAAAAAAGCGAGGGAAAGAGAAAGAGTTAATGAGAAGGCAAAAAGAGCGAGGGAAAGAGAAAGAGTTAATGAGAAGGCAAAAAGAGCTAGGGAAAGAGAAAGAGTTAATGAGAAGGCAAAAAGAGCTATGGAAAGAGAAAGAGTTAATGAGAAGGCAAAAAGAGCGAGGGAAAGAGAAAGAGTTAATGAGAAGGCAAAAAGAGCTAGGGAAAGAGAAAGAGTTAATGAGAAGGCAAAAAGAGCTATGGAAAGAGAAAGAGTTAATGAGAAGGCAAAAAGAGCGAGGGAAAGAGAAAGAGATAATGAGAAGGCAAAAAGAGCTAGGGAAAGAGAAAAGAGTTAATGAGAAGGCAAAAAAAGCGAGGGAAAGAGAAAGAGTTAATGAGAAGGCAAAAAGAGCGAGGGAAAGAGAAAGGGTTAATGAGAAGGCAAAAAGAGTGAGGGAAAAGAGAAAGAGTTAATGAGAAGGCAAAAAAAAGAGGGAAAGAGAAAGGGTTAATGAGAAGGCAAAAAGAGGAGGGAAAGAAAAGAGTTAATGAGAAGGCAAAAAAAGAGCTAGGGAAAGAGAAAGAGTTAATGAGAAGGCAAAAGAGTGAGGGAAAGAGAAAGAGTTAATGAGAAGGCAAAAAGAGCGAGGGAAAGAGAAAGGGTTAATGAGAAGGCAAAAAGAGCGAGGGAAAGAAAAGGGTTAATGAGAAGGCAAAAAACTGAGGGAAAGAGAAAGAGTTAATGAGAAGGCAAAAAGAGCTAGGGAAAGAGAAAGAGTTAATGAGAAGGCAAAAAGAGTGAGGGAAAGAGAAAAGAGTTAATGAGAAGGCAAAAAAGAGGAGGGAAAGAGAAAGGTTAATGAGAAGGCAAAAAGAGCGAGGGAAAGAGAAAGGGTTAATGAGAAGGCAAAAAGAGCGAGGGAAAGAGAAAGAGTTAATGAGAAGGCAAAAAGAGCGAGGGAAAGAGAAAGAGTTAATGAGAAGGCAAAAAGAGTGAGGGAAAGAGAAAGAGTTAATGAGAAGGCAAAAAGAGCGAGGGAAAGAGAAAGAGTTAATGAGAAGGCAAAAAGAGCGAGGGAAAGAGAAAGAGTTAATGAGAAGGCAAAATGAGCGATGGAAAGAGAAAGAGTTAATGAGAAGGCAAAAAAAGAGCGAGGGGAAAGAGAAAGAGTTAATGAGAAGGCAAAAAAAAGCGAGGGAAAAAGAAAGAGTTAATGAGAAGGCAAAAAAAGCGAGGGAAAGAGAAAGAGTTAATGAGAAGGCAAAAAGAGGAGGGAAGAGAAAGAGTTAATAAGAAGGCAAAAACAGCGAGGGAAAGAGAAAGAGTTAATGAGAAGGCAAAAAGAGCGAAGGAAAGACAAAGAGTTAATGAGAAGGCAAAAAGAGCGAGGGAAAGAGAAAGAGTTAATGACAAGGCAAAAAGAGCGAGGGAAAGAGAAAGAGTTAATGAGAAGGCAAAAGAGCGAGGGAAAGAAAAGAGTTAATGAGAAGGCAAAAAGAGTGAGGGAAAGAGAAAGAGTTAATGAGAAGGCAAAAAGAGCGAGGGAAAGAGAAAGAGTTAATGAGAAGGCAAAAAGAGCGAGGGAAAGAGAAAGGGTTAATGAGAAGGCAAAAGAGTGAGGGAAAAAAGAAAAGAGTTAATGAGAAGGCAAAAAGAGCGAGGGAAAGAAAAAGGTTAATGAGAAGTCAAAAAGAGTGAGGGAAAGAGAAAGAGTTAATGAGAAGGCAAAAAGAGCGAGGGAAAGAGAAAGAGTTAATGAGAAGGCAAAAAGAGGAGGGAAAGAGAAAGAGTTAATGAGAAGGCAAAAAGAGCGAGGGAAAGAGAAAGAGTTAATGAGAAGGCAAAAGAGCGAGGGAAAGAGAAAGAGTTAATGAGAAGGCAAAAAGAGCGAGGGAAAGAAAAGAGTTAATGAGAAGGCAAAAAAGTGAGGGAAAGAGAAAGGGTTAATGAGAAGGCAAAAGAGCGAGGGAAAGAGAAAGAGTTAATGAGAAGGCAAAAAGAGCGAGGGTAAGAGAAAGGAGTTAATGAGAAGGCAAAAGAGTGAGGGAAAGAGAAAGGGTTAATGAGAAGGCAAAAGAGCGAGGGAAAGAGAAAGAGTTAATGAGAAGGCAAAAGAGCGAGGGAAAGAGAAAGAGTTAATGAGAAGGCAAAAAGAGTGAGGGATAGAGAAAGAGTTAATGAGAAGGCAAAAAAGAGCGAGGGAAAGAAAGGGGTTAATGAGAAGGCAAAAAGAGTGAGGGAAAGAGAAAGAGTTAATGAGAAGGCAAAAAAAAGCGAGGGAAAGAGAAAGGGTTAATGAGATGGCAAAAAGAGTGAGGGAAAGAGAAAGAGTTAATGAGAAGGCAAAAAGAGCGAGGGAAAGAGAAAGGGTTAATGAGAAGGCAAAATGAGTGAGGGAAAGAGAAAGGGTTAATGAGAAGGCAAAAAGAGCGAGGGAAAGAGAAAGAGTTAATGAGAAGGCAAAAAGAGCGAGGGAAAGAGAAAGAGTTAATGAGAAGGCAAAAAGAGTGAGGGAAAGAGAAAGAGTTAATGAGAAGGCAAAAAGAGTGAGGGAAAGAGAAAGAGTTAATGAGAAGGCAAAAAGAGCGAGGGAAAGAGAAAGGGTTAATGAGAAGGCAAAAAGAGTGAGGGAAAGAGAAAGGGTTAATGAGAAGGCAAAAAGAGCGAGGGAAAGAGAAAGAGTTAATGAGAAGGCAAAAAGAGCGAGGGAAAGAGAAAGAGTTAATGAGAAGGCAAAAAGAGCGAGGGATAGAGAAAGAGTTAATGAGAAGGCAAAAAGAGCGAGGGAAAGAGAAAGGGTTAATGAGAAGGCAAAAAGAGTGAGGGAAAGAGAAAGAGTTAATGAGAAGGCAAAAAGAGCGAGGGAAAGAGAAAGGGTTAATGAGATGGCAAAAAGAGTGAGGGAAAGAGAAAGAGTTAATGAGAAGGCAAAAGAGCGAGGGAAAGAGAAAGGGTTAATGAGAAGGCAAAAAAGAGTGAGGGAAAAGAGAAAGGGTTAATGAGAAGGCAAAAGAGCGAGGGAAAGAGAAAGAGTTAATGAGAAGGCAAAAAGAGCGAGGGAAAGAGAAAGAGTTAATGAGAAGGCAAAAAGAGTGAGGGAAAGAGAAAGAGTTAATGAGAAGGCAAAAAGAGTGAGGGAAAGAAAAGAGTTAATGAGAAGGCAAAAAAGAGTGAGGGAAAGAGAAAGGGTTAATGAGAAGGCAAAAAGAGGAGGGAAAGACAAAGAGTTAATGAGAAGGCAAAAGAGCGAGGGAAAGAGAAAGAGTTAATGAGAAGGCAAAAAGAGCGAGGGAAAAAGAAAGAGTTAATGAGAAGGCAAAAGAGCGAGGGAAAGAGAAAGAGTTAATGAGAAGGCAAAAAGAGGAGGGAAAGAGAAAGAGTTAATGAGAAGGCAAAAACAGCGAGGGAAAAAGAGAAAGAGAATGACAAGGCAAAAAGAGCGAGGGGAAAGAGAAAGAGTTAATGAGAAGGCAAAAAGAGCGAGGGGAAGAGAAAGAGTTAATGAGAAGGCAAAAAAGAGCTAGGGAAAGAGAAAGAGTTAATGAGAAGGCAAAAGAGGAGGGAAAGAGAAAGAGTTAATGAGAAGGCAAAAAAGCGAGGGTAAGAGAAAGGGTTAATGAGAAGGCAAAAGAGCGAGGGAAAGAGAAAGGGTTAATGAGAAGGCAAAAAAGAGCGAGGGAAAGAGAAAGAGTTAATGAGAAGGCAAAAAGAGCGAGGGAAAGAGAAAGAGTTAATGAGAAGGCAAAAGAGTGAGGGAAAGAGAAAAAGTTAATGAGAAGGCAAAAAGAGTGAGGGAAAGAGAAAGAGTTAATGAGAAGGCAAAAAGAGCGAGGGAAAGAGAAAGAGTTAATGAGAAGGCAAAAAGAGGGAGGGAAAGAGAAAGAGTTAATGAGAAGGCAAAAAGAGTGAGGGAAAGAATAAGAGTCAATGTGAAGGCAAAAAAAGGGAGGGAAAGAGAAAGAGTTCATGAGAAAGCAAAAAGAGCGAGGGAAAGAGAAAGAGTTAATGAGAAGGCTAAAAGGGCGAGGGAAAGAGAAAGATTTAATGAGATGGCTAAAAGATCGAGGGAAAGAGAAAGAGTTAATGAGAAGGCAAAAAAGGGAGGGAAAGAGAAAGGGTTTATGAGAAGGCAAAAAGAGCAAGGGAAAGAGAAGGATTTAATGAGAAGGCAAAAGAGTGAAGGAAACAGAAAGAAGTATTGGGAAAGAAAACTGTGAAAGTGATAGAGAGCGACTTATTGAGAAGACAATTTTGCGAAAAAAAGAATGAGATATAAAAAGAAAATTTAGAAAATAATTGGATCAGAAGATAAGCATGGCCACTGGACGTCGTGTAGGCCGAACACAAGACTTGATCGAGAACGCAGGATGAAATAAAATAAAAGAAATTAACATATCATCATGAAACGTAGTTTCTATATTTACTTTCGCTTTTGAGGTTCAACTTTCATTTCCATGTCAGAAGTTCAATGCATAATGCCTTTGTTCTGAATTTCCCGCTTTGAATCGAAATCCCCATGAAAATATAACAAACGTAAGACTAAATTAATTGGCGTTCTGACAAAAAGGAAAATTTAGTGAGAATGAAAACGAAGAAACAGATGAGAGTGGGACAACAAAAAAAAAAAGAGTCGTGGTGGAAGGCAGAGAGCAAAAAAAGAAAAAGAAGATGAAAAGAATCTAATGAAAGGAATATAATATAGGGACAAAAAAGAAAGAAGGAAAAGAAAAAAAAGGAAGAAAAGAAAAAAATTACAAAAGGCTACAATAATGTAATAAAAAAGAGACAATGAAAAAACAATGAAACAGTGAAGGAAAAAAAAAGAAAAATTGAAAATAGATAAATAAAAGCGCTTATAAAAAAGACAGGAAAGAAAGAAAGAATAAAAAGAAGAGGATAAAGAAAACTGAATGCGAAGAGACATTTAAAGAAAGAAAACAAACGAATAAAATTAAAAAAAAGAATGAAAAGAGCCAAAATAATAATTTGATTGGACCATTAGTAAGATTCATAGTCAAACCTTGTAATTCTACTGCTGAAAGGTTCTCATGGGGGAGTGATTTAAGCGAGGTTAAACCTTATTATATTATCAATCATACATAAAGGCATAACACTGACGATACATTTTGTCAGGATATCTAGCAAGAAAGTAGAACGTAGGGAGATGTGAGCACATGCCTTTCTGAAGGGCATTTAAGCAGAGTGGACAGAATGAATGCCAATTGTAAGCCGGAGCAAGTTCGTAGATTCCGTATGATGTGTTGTTTAAATTTGAACTCGGCCACTTGAGAAAGAAAGAAAGAAAGAAAGAAAGAAAGAAAGAAAGAAAGAAAGAAAGAAAGAAAGAAAGAAAGAATATAATATAGGCGGAGGGATGATAAAACTAATTGAAATAAATATATAAATATAGAAAGAAAGAAAGAAAGAAAGAAAGAAAGAAAGAAAGAAAGAAAGAAAGAAAGAAAGAAAGAAAAAAGTAAGAAACAAAGAAACACCGAAAAGAAAGCAATATAAGCGGAGGGATGATAAAAAATTAAAAGAAAGAAAGATATTGTCGAAATAAAAGAAAAAAGATAAACCCCAAAAAGTGAAAGAAAGAAAGAAAGAAAGAAAGAAAGAAAGAAAGAAAGAAAGAAAGAAAGAAAAAAGTAAGAAACAAAGAAACACCGAAAAGAAAGCAATATAAGGGAGGGATGATAAAAAAATTAAAAGAAAGAAAGATATTGTCGAAATAAAAGAAAAAGATAAACCCAAAAAAAAAAAAAAAAAGTGAAAGAAAGAAAGAAAGAAAGAAAGAAAGAAAGAAAGAAAGAAAGAAAAAAAAGTAAGAAACAAAGAAACACGAAAAAGAAAGCAATATAAGCGGAGGGATGATAAAAAATTAAAAGAAAGAAAGATATTGTCGAAATAAAAGAAAAAAGATAAACCCCAAAAAGTGAAAGAAAGAAAGAAAGAAAGAAAGAAAGAAAGAAAGAAAGAAAGAAAGAAAAAAGTAAGAAACAAAGAAACACCGAAAAGAAAGCAATATAGGCGGAGGGATGATAAAAAATTAAAAGAAAGAAAGATATTGTCGAAATAAAAGAAAAAAGATAAACCCCAAAAAGTGAAAGAAAGAAAGAAAGAAAGAAAGAAAGAAAGAAAGAAAAAAAAAAAAACTAAGAATGAAAGAAAGGACTAAGAAAAACATAGGCGGAGGGACGATAAAATAAAGATATTGTAGAAATACTGAGAAAAAGATAAATCCCAAACTTGAAAAGAAAGAAAGAAAGAAAGAAAGAAAGAAAGAAAGAAAGAAAGAAATCAATATAGGAAGAGTGAATATGTGAATAAACGAGGTCATTGAACAAAGTAAAAAGATAAAACCAGCAAACTAAAGAAGGAAGGAATGAAAAAGAAAAAAATTTTAAAAAAGCAGTAACAAATAAAAACAAGAAAGTAAAAGAAATATTTACTGGTAAAATAAAATAAAATATGATAGAAAAATAAAAACGAGCGAAAAAGTCCGATAGATAAAATAAATGAATGAAATAAAGAACGACAAGATTAAAGATAACAATTCCGAAATGCGAAAAAGAAGAAAAAAAAAAAAAAATTCAAAAGAAGGAAAATCCACACGAGCATAATTAATGAAAAAGAGAATGTAAAGAAGAAAAAAACTCAGAACAACGATGCGAAAGAAGTTCAAAGCAAGAATTTAGAGATCGAATGTAAAAAAAAAAAAAAAGGTAAAGGAACGTTGACTACAAAAGGATAGAACAACAACAACAACAACAACAACAAAAAAGGCTTTTTTAAAAGCTGATTTTCTAACTGAAATTTCCTTTCGAAAAAAGAACTTAAAAATATACAGAGATCATGTGATCAAGACATGGGAACGCGAAGCAATCAATGCATATAAAATTAATAAATAATACACCACAAATAAAGCAACAATAATGAGACAAATTCGTATGAAACTAACAAAAAAGATTAAGGGAAATGCGTTCACTAATCGATATGCGAGTAAGTGTTAATAAACTCGCCAAGAAGACAGTAAATTTCTCGCCCGTTCTACATATTTTTTGGCGAGGGAAAAAGTTGAAATGGCGCCATTTCTACACATGAAGTTATCGTAGAGAGGGGGTGCATTAATGAAAGAATGAATCTCCTCATCCTTATCTATCTATCTATCTATCTATCTATCTATCTATCTATCTATCTAAATTACTGTTGGCATCTGTCTTACTATTCGCATCCATCTATCTATCTATCTATCTATCTATTCGCATCTATCTATCTATCTATCTATCTATCTATCTATCTATCTATCTACCTATCTATCTATCTAAATTACTGTTCGCATCTGTCTTACTATTCGCATCCATCTATCTATCTATCTATCTATCTATCTATCTATCTATCTATCTGTTTGTCTGTTTGTCTGTTTATCCCTTGTTTCCTGTTTACGATTCAGTTTTCGGCTCCTTCTAGTCTTTTTCATTCTCTTTCACCCCATTAGCTCATTGTGTCTTGTGTCGTTGTTGTTTACTTGAGGCGAATTGAATATATATATATATATATATATATATATATATATATATATATATATATATATATATATAGTAAATTTTGTGTATTTAGATAGCAAATTCTCTTTTAGGCATGTCTGATTATATAAATTACAGACGTTATGTCTGCTTATTTTTAGCATAATCATTTCATACTCACGAGTAACCTTCCGTGTATTACAATGATGCACTATAACTGTGAAAATCGCTTTTATTTCCCAAGTACTTTCTATCTTTTCCAGAGATCATCATCAGGAGTGCAAGTAGTAAGACAAAAATATGTTGCTATTGATTACTGATTTTTTTTTCTTTTTGCTTTTAAATGCAACGGTTGACAGTCATACTTAGTGTTCATTAGAACATGAAAATTTATCTAGTACGGAATTTTATTTTTTATGTTGAAATGTCATAGTCATGCGCGCGTTAAGCTGTGGAACACTGTTCCGTTTACACACACACACACAAACACACACACATACACACACACACACACACACACATATATATATATATTACTATTGTATTATTATAATATTTATTTATTATTATTATTATTATTATTATTGCTTTATTTCCTTTGAAATTCTGGTGTATACTCATTTCTTTCTGGGTCCCGACCAGAGGCCTAAGGTCAGAAATAGCATCATGACATTTTCCACTGAGTAATTTGGAAAAGAAATCGCACATATTTTAGATAGATAAAGCCCTTCGTAAGGTGCAGACTGTACTTTTGAGTACATTTTCTTTGTTTTTCTTCAAGGCATTGCCAACCAGGGATTCTTCCAGTGTCTATTGGAATCATTGCCAATCAATCTGAGGTCTCCAACTACAACTAGAATTGTTAATATATTCATGTGCCATAGTTTTGAGATTTCGATTTCAATGTCCTTGTAGTTGGATAGTTTTTTGAAGATTTTCAAATATATATTGCAGTCTACAGGGACTGCCATGCCAATAAGGAGGCACATTTTGTCTTTGCGGTCTCTAATCACGATGCCAGGGCGATTAGCTTTGATTGTTCCGTCTATGTGAATTGTGTAGTCCCATGAAATTGTTACAGGTCCAATCTCTGTAACCAGATCTCTGTGGTGTTGATAGCAATTTCTTTCAGTTTCCTTTACATAAGTGTTGCGGATTTTTTCAGTCAAAATATTGGCCCAATCTGTCATGCCGTGTTTTATATTCAGTGGGTGCCAATACCATGCAACCTGATAGATGATGGTTAGTAATTTTCTGGATATTTATCACAGAATCTGCATTTTTGACTAACACAATTTTCCAGTATGTGTGCTTGATAATTTCTATTTAGCAACATTGGTCCTATGCAACAAGAATAAAACATTCAGTTTCAGCTTTTAACTCTGCACTACGTAGCCACTAATGGGTACGGAGTTTTTCTACATCAGCTTGTTTCGTACGGGCAGAGTATTGACCGTGAAGCGGTTTATTTGCCATCGTTTCTATATCTAGTCGGTTGCATTTTCCTTTGCTCTTTTTAAAAATATTTTGCAGCTTCATTATGCTTTACTTGTATTTCTTCACCCACTTGAAACTTCATATTGAACTTGTTGGCTTCCTTTATTACTGAATAAAGTCGCTTGAAACTTTCATGTTCTTTGACACATACGTGACAGTTTTCTGTAGTTTCCAAGTATCTTTGAAGGTCAATTGTTGTAGTTTTTTAAGCCAGTTCTAGTTGAACTAATCCCCTGCCTCCTTCGGATCTGTGCACATACAGACGATCAACATCAGCTTTGGGATGATGCATGTGGTGACAGTTGACAAACTTTCTCGTTTTGGCCACAATTCACTTAATGTCAGCTATGGTCCAGTTAAGGACGTTGAAAGTGTATTGCACCAACAGCCAAGGTTTTTATGGCTAATATTCTGTTTTTTGAATTAAGCTCGGCATTCAGTACCAGACACACACGCCTGTAGTACTCCTTTCTAAACTTCTTCATTTGGGGATGCTGGATACCATCTCCTTCGCCAATTCCTAGGTACTAATAGGCTTCTTCTTGTTCCAGTTAGTTCCCTAGTTATTATTATTATTATTACTTAAACTTTTTGGTGGACGTTCCGTTTACTTATTAAACTACTATTTGAGTAGACGTTCCGTTTACTTATTAAACAGTAGATTTATTTATTTTAATCTATCAATCTGAATATTCGAGAAATCTTTTTAATGGAAAATAAGCATTGTCCAGCAGGATTAGAACCTCAAATATACTAAAATATGTGTATCGATTAAAAAATAACGTGTAAGTAATAAAATCTGTCTTAAATATATATATATATATATATATATATATATATATATATATATATATATATATATATATATATATATATATATATATATATATGTATGTATGTATATTTGGGCAGTAATCTTTCTTTTAAACATCTTTCTTTACATATGGCAGACAAGAAAATTTTAATTCATTTTTTATTTAATTTTTCCATCGTTCTTACGTTTTTCAGTTTGGTGGAAAACTAAATAAAAAATATTAAATTTACCTTATCTGCCATATTTAACGATATATATATATATATATATATATATATATATATATATATATATATATATATATATATATATAAAAGAAATGTTGGGCTTGATTTATCAGTCTGATAAATAAACAACGATTCTTGTACGACAACCGCTGTTAAACAAAAACCCTTTTGAATGGTATTAATCCACTTCTTCTCCACCCAGGGATATTGGTTAATGAGTATGAATTACAACAGTAAAACATTTTTATCCCCAAAGTATTATTACAATCTAAAATATTTTTTGACTTTAAATAACATGGAAATGTTGATGAGCAAAAAAATAAAAAAAAGAACAAATCTATTTTAATCTGTTCATATCTATCTTGGCCCATTTCTTTCTGTCTGTCTGTCTGTCTGTCTATCTATCTATCTATCTATCTATCTATCTATCACAGCATGTTTATTTTTACCGTAAAGACTGGTTAAGACTGTAACATGTTTTCGTCCGGGACCAAGGTTTCGATTCTAGTGGCTGTACGGAAGGATTTTTGAAATTCTTATTTTAAAAGTAGCCAGACTACCATGTTAATATGTTAATATGGTTCTGAATATGAATCTTCCTTTGCCCAGACGGATTTTGTTTTATCTGCATTACCGTTGGTGTATTTGTCACCTGACACTTTTCAGTGATTATGCTGGTATTTTTAGTTGGTGATCGAAACGCGGCAATGGTCAAGATTTCGAATGCTGATTTTGCCTGAAGGTCTGCAATTTAAACTCTTACTATTAGTCTAAGACAATTTCCGCCTTATAATGACAGTCTCAACATCCTTGATCTCATAAAATAATTCTGTCATGCGGAGTGAATAGATTATTCATCTGTATGAGGAAGAATTTGATAGAAAGAATGATTGCTTGATGGAAGGTATTGAAAACTGAATTTAAAACAATTGATTAATTGCATTAATCCAATCATTGATTTTAAGAGAAAGAAAATGAAAACTTCATTTTTTTCAAATATGTGATGCGGTTAATACAGGAATTAGCTTCAATTTTTTCAGCAAATTTAATTTCTTGGCCCAATCCATAGATGTACGCAATCACAACTTTTTAGTTGTGTGTGAAATTCTAAGAATGGATATTTTGATACGTTCTAAGACGGCAATTCTCAAACTAAATATTGTCAACAGTTCTTAGAAGGAATTTCTAATA
The DNA here is from genome assembly GCA_903632075.3 of Acanthosepion pharaonis. Taxonomy (NCBI): domain Eukaryota; kingdom Metazoa; phylum Mollusca; class Cephalopoda; order Sepiida; family Sepiidae; genus Acanthosepion; species Acanthosepion pharaonis. Next base: position 187,741 of record CAHIKZ030004041.1, on the reverse strand, counting down.
CAGAATAATGTAATTTTTAAGACAAAAATTTCTAAGTCAGAATATTATTATAACTTCCAAGATGGAAAGTCTAAGATGGAATATTGTCAGAGCTTCGAAGACGGAATATTGTTATAACTTCTCAGATGGAAATTCTAATACGGAATATTTTCAAAACATCAAAAACGTGTTAATGTTATGTCTAAGAAATTCTCAGAGGGAATATTTTAAAATGCTAAGACGAAAATTGTAAAACGTAATATTGTTATGAGCTCCAAGACAGAAATTTTAAGACAGAATATTTTTATAAGTTCTTTATTTCTTCCAACTGATATGTATATATTTATTGTTTGGCGTTCAGGCGCCCTACGAGGCTGGCAACCCGATCTCACCTTTTCACTGTCGAAACTACTAAATGTAGCCGTCTCTTCTACTCCAATAGCTTCATGTCTCGCACCTCTCGCCTGTGGAACTCCCTTCCCTATTCCAATTTCCCTGAGAGCTATAATCTCCAGCTATTCAAATGTAATGTCAATCGACATCTCCAGTTGCCTTGATCTATCCACTATCCTTCTCCTCATCCTTTCCTCTATCACTCCTATCTGATCTTGCTCCAAATCTTCTATAACCCCTTGCGTCCTAGTGGCTTCACGCCTTGCTTGGGGTGAAACGTTTAAAAAAAAAATTTCTAACCGAATTTCGGATATTGTGCTAATGTCCGTAACAGAATATTGTTAACAGTTCAGGAATTCCTTAGGCTACTATATACATAATTAAAATTTTCATTTAAAATCTCGCGATATCCTTAATTACACTCTGCGACTCAACCGGATGTCGTGACAATCCATTTGAAAAATATTGCTTTTGAGTGTCATGGGCAAACTGCGACCCGCAGACCACAGGCGAACCGATTGGCTTTCTAAATGGCACGCATAATCCCAAGAGGAATATAACGTTTCTTAAAATTTTGTCAGTTTCATTTCCTTCACACTTGTTCACTCACAGACACTTGCACATAACCACATACATAAAACATGATTAAATACAATGTTTATTGGATTTTATAACCATTTGTTGATGATAGCATTTTTATCAATGGCAATTTTCACTACGTAAGATCATGCGTGTAAACATCATTTACTGTAGAAACAAGAAATATTTTTAATATTGTTTTCTCAAATATACTTTTTTTAGTAGACAGGTTCGCCTATTGTCCGGTTCATACTCCTCCATGTTTTTTAACAGGATGTTATGGTGTGAAACCATAGAAAGATAACACGGACTCGGATATAAGGTTAAATAGTATATTCTCAGAAATGTAGTACAAAGGTAAATGTGGACTGAAGAGTACTTTCTCTCACTGGTGTCCTGACTCACGCACTCGGTGTCTACTACTCGGTGACCCTCACTTGGTGACTCCCTTTACTCAGAGTTGGTAGCCATATTATATAGGTGTGGAAGAGTCCATTTGTAGGTGTATATAGGTGTGGAAGAGTCCATTCAGTGGCTCTTGGGCCTTGTAATGAATGGGTGAAAAGTAGTAAACAAATATTAAATAAAAATAATTGGCAGCGAATCTGACATAATAACGTGTGTTAATCAAACTTGTCATCATTGATAATGTACCAAGACTTCAGTTTTTTAATTATAAAAATAATCATTTCTCCAAAGAAAAAAGGATAAATTTTCCCATTTCTATGCTAGATTCTTATGCGTATGATCTGTATAAATGGCTGTGTTACCAACAATAAAAAAAAAATCTTGAATTTTTATTAGAAGTGTGGCCCTCGTTATCATAAACTATATACCATACTACCAAGGTCTGGAAAAGGGTTGTCTCATACCGGGTTTAAAATATCACACTTCACAATATTATCGCGTGACTTGGTTTTATGCATCAATTAGCATATCGATGATAATTTCCGACAAGTTTGTTCGACAGCAGTTCGTAATTGTACAAAGAATTGTTGTTTTTTTTTATGAGAAGAAATCAAGTTATATTAAATCTGGTTAAGGAAGTTAAGCCAGAACAGAAATTGGGCAGTTGCTCGGTAATAAATACAAATATTTCAAAAAGAAACCAGGCACATCTACCACCACAAATTATTCATATTTTAAAGACTTTTTTTAAATAAAAAGATATATATGAATAAAATATAGATAAATACGTGCAGATAACTAGAAGAATCTTAGAATATAGGGCAAATAAATTGGGACTACCCACTGGATTTCGGAAAAATCGTCCAAAATTTGAAAATTTTTAAAAACTATTATATGATTATAGGTGATGATGAGGATGATGAAAATTAAAATTTCTATAAATTTTTAACTTGATATCCTCTTTTCTTCGAAGTTGGCGTTTTTAAATATTTTTTTTTAATTTTTCCTCCAAATAAAAAACGCTGTTACTGATAAACATAAATTTATTGACAAAAATATTAGAATTATTATTGTTGCATTTAAAATGAAAATTGGGATGATATCTTTCTTATTTTAGAACAACAAGTACATATTTATTATTATAAATCAATAAAGAAAAACTATTTTTGTTTAAACTTATTTATAATACTTATATTTATAAATTACTAATTTACAGTAAAAAATGCGTATTATTTTCGAGAAATTACGGTAACTGAAGCTGAGAAGCTAGGTCAGGACCGATAATGTTGCGGTTTCTACTTTTGATTTTGAATATCTAGATGCATGGCAGGACCACCAGACGAGATGTGGCAAGAATATTTAATCTACAGACAAATGGTAGACTTGTGAAGAAGCAAAACAGATTCAGGTTGGATAAATTGTCACGCACGACATATTCAATCAACTTTCACAGTAGCAGATTTAGCAACTGACTCTATATAATTGTTCCAATTCATATAATTGAAAAATAGGTACGATGAGTTAATCCACTGGAGGTTAGCATCAGCCATGCAGATAGAAAGCGAAAAAAAGATTCTCCAGGCTAATTAAAAGAGAGCAGTTTAGTTTTGGAGGCATTCAAATTAACAGACCATTCCATGCATACAATTTGTTTTATCTGTTTATATTTTTGAGACGAGGTATTATGTACACTTTTTATCATCCTCATCTTTGTTACCATATTTATCACAACTTTTCGGTCCTTCTACAGGTGGTTGGAATTCGCTCGCTGTGGTAGACGTTCCACGCTTCTAGTTCCACGTGCCATGTCTAATGACATCCATTACACATCGCACGTGGAACTAGAACAGTCTACCCCAGCGAGCGAAATAAAGGGTTCAGTTCGACATTCCAACCACCGGAGCGTACAATTTTTATGTTTACAAAATAAAGATATTTTACAAATATTATTTCATACAGCAATTAATAATTCTTTTCATTGTTTCACTTTTTCAATATTGACATAATTTTCTGTTTAACGTGATTTAGAAACGTACGAAAAATATGATCCATTGTCAATATTGGTACTCAACTTTGGGTATTGTTATTAGATTTCAAATTGAATTGAAAATTGCTTTCTTCTGACGTAGCTTGTCGGAACATTTATTCTTCAATTAAACGGAAGTGCTCGCATCAAAAACTAACGTTCCACTGACACAAACTGACTCTGCGCATCCACTTCCGAAACAAAAAAAAAGAAAAATTTAGAAGTCATAAAATGTTTTTTTGTCCAATCAAAAAAGACCTACACAGCGAACTGTTTGTTTTCTAGTCACCGCAACACTATATAAACCGCCATCAATTCGACTCTGGGACAGAAGTTCAGTTCTTGGTACCACAATCATTTGCCGGTCATTCGTTGAAGCCATAAAAACACCATGAGACGTCAAGACTTCTATGTAAACCTGTGTAAACCTATGTAAACCATTGTAAACCTTTACTCCTACTATACGATAAGGCCCATTCACGTGTATACTTTCCTCGTGTGACCAGTCTTTATAACAATGCAGTACCAATTCCTATGTATGCGGTAGGATCCCGTGACAAACTCTCTGAGTTTTTTTGCATATCACTGAGGTGAAAGCGCAAATAAATCCTCCTTTTTACTTTAACAACGCATCGTTTTCACTGTGATGTGTTATTTCATACATGTCCGTACTCTAGCTTCAGCAACAATTCAAACAGTTTTGACATTATTGCTCTAAAAGAAATCACGTTATAACGTGTTGTTTTTGCTGTGTAATAGATAATTAATGAGCATTTTGAAAGGCTATCGATATTTACGACGTTTGCAATGGCTTTCAAGAAATGGTGTCAATTCGTTTGGTTTTTCTGTACCAGAAAATGTTTCTTTGAATTCTCATATTACAATAAAAATGAAACTATATTTTGTCCATCAAATAGCTAAAAAATCCTCGACACGGTTAATATTTGAAGCATGACGTATGTCTGTATACCTTTTTTTTTTCGAACCTATATTTACACCTTTTTATTCATTCAACTTTCCACTGTACTAATTACGACTTTTCAATGGGTCCTAAACTTAGAGTGAAGATGATAAAAAAGAAGACAAATTAAAAAAAAAATCATTACTTCACGTCAAATGCTTCTTAACAAAGTACACGAAATAATCTTTGCTTCGTGTTTCTAAAAATACGAATGGAGCAGAAAAGTGACGACAAAAGTGTAGACAAGGAAGATGAAGAAGTTGGATCAGTAAAATAATACAAAGGGAAAAAGAGATATAAGAAGTTGAAGTAAGAGAAGAAAAACTAAAATTAACACATTCAAAAATAACAAAAGAAAAAATATGCTACAGGATTTCAAAAAAATAACAAAAAAAAAAAAAAACTTTTGAAAAACACCAGAAAGACAACAAAAGCGAAGAGATAGAAAGGGGAAAAAATAGAAAATACAAGACTTTGGCGTGATTTTGTTAGTAAACTGTCATGGCGCCCATAGCAGCCGCAAAAGTCGTCTGGGACTTATGGCTTCTGTTAAGAAAGGCGGGCATAAAAAGCCTTGTTAGGCTTTTGTCTGATCCCGTTGAGAGGAAGAGGGTTAGGCACCGTGAGATTATAAGTGAAGTGGCGTCCGTACCTTGGGATTAAAAGGAGGATTTGTTTATCTCCCTGACGCGATTAGGGTAATGGAGTGTTATCAAGACGAGTTTGTTTATCGTCTGTCGATAAAAATAATTATATCAAGCCGTGTGTCATGGCTCATCCAGTAATGCCGTTGTTGTTATTTACTAAGCCTGGCTTTGATCGGCACAGGATCAGAATTATGGGTCACCTAGTGGTGATCGAACTCACGTTTCACTGAACCCGAGAAGTTTGCTGACCACTGCCTCACTTTGAGGCGCACGATAGTTATTTAGTAAGTGTAGTATATTACATATACTTACTCATGGGGCACACAGATAGGGGTGTAGCAATGATCTTGGAATACAGAAATAATTATCTCCTCTTACATGTCAAATATTCACAAGTCAAAGGTTAATAGTAAAGTGTCAGATGACAAACTTGCAGGAAAGGGAAAGTCAAGATAACCAGGTGACTCAGTTCCTGGTCGGCAACACTTCGTTATATCTCACATATCGAGAGATACCGGTGCAACATGGTTATCTCTGGTGAAACACGTTGACATTCAAGTAAGAGGCTTTCTCGTTCCTTTGCCAGCATTTCTCTTTGCATACACTTCCCAGCGGCTTACGGCCATATCACATTGGAACACCGGTTCTCGTGGGATTACTGAACTACCTAGATGGGTGAGCGCTTGGAAATACCAGGCACTGTAAGCTTGGATGTGCGGGTGGTGTAATGGATAACAACTCGGAATGAGAAATAGACGTTAAGCAACGTCAAGCCTGGTTAGTACCTAGATGGGTGACCGCTTGGAAATACCAGGTGCTGTAAGCTTGGATGTGCGGGTGGTGTAATGGATAACAACTCGGAATGAGAAATAGAGGTTAAGCAACGTCAAGCCTGGTCAGTACCTAGATGGGTGACCGCTTGGAAATACCAGGTGCTGTAAGCTTGGATGTGCGGGTGGTGTAATGGATAACAACTCGGAATGAGAAATAGACGTTAAGCAACGTCGAGCCTGGTCAGTACATAGATGGGTGATCGCTTGGAAATAACAGGTGCTGTAAGCTTGGATGTGCGGGTAGTGTAATGGATAACAACTCGGAATGAGAAATAGAGGTTAAGCAACGTCAAGCCTGGTTAGTACCTAGATGGGTGACCGCTTGGAAATACCAGGTGCTGTAAGCTTGGATGTGCAGGTGGTGTAATGGATAACAACTCGGAATGAGAAATAGAGGTTAAGCAACGTCGAGCCTGGTCAGTACCTAGATGGGTGACCGCTTGGAAATACCAGGCGCTGTAAGCTTGGATGTGCGGGTGGTGTATTGGATAACAACTCGGAATGAGAAATAGACGTTAAGCAACGTCAAGCCTGGTTAGTACCTAGATGGGTGACCGCTTGGAAATACCAGGCGCTGTAAGCTTGGATGTGCGGGTGGTGTAATGGATAACAACTCGGAATGAGAAATAGACGTTAAGCAACGTCAAGCCTGGTTAGTACCTTGATGGGTGACCGCTTGGAAATACCAGGTGCTGTAAGCTTGGATGTGCGGGTGGTGTAATGGATAACAACTCGGAATGAGAAATAGACGTTAAGCAACGTCACGCCTGGTTAGTACCTAGATGGGTGACCGCTTGGAAATACCAGGTGCTGTAAGCTTGGATGTGCGCGTGGTCTAATATATAACGGCTTCGAGATGGAAATCGGAGAATTGAGTCCCCATTCTGCTGTGTAGAAAGACAACTAACCTTCTCTTCACTAATTGTTGATCATAGACTCGTCCATCTGCTACAAGTAGAAAGTCTGCTCATAGGAATGGTCGTCGTAAATTAGATCGCAATGCGTAGCATTTGAATTGTACGCATTGTCACACTGAACTACGGTCTTCTCTATAACTATTATTAATCCATGTGTCTCATGTGATTAAAACTGTTTTTCACTCAACTCAACCTTTTCTTCCAATCTTTCCTTACAGTGTTATTAACCAGAACTACAGCATTCTCTATTGCTATATTATTACTACATTGTGGCTGCAGTCTACCCGGATTTTAGGTGGAGAAATAAAATCCGAGTGTAATTATTCACAAATTGTTATATAAAATTATAAACAACGCGAAGAAATGATCTTCACAGAGAAGGAAGAAGACCAAGCTAAATATGGCAATAGCATTTATACAGCAGATACGTATATTTCCATGTTGAAAATGAATGTTCTTTGTTGTGGCCATAAAGAGACCAATAGTTATTTTGTTACAAGTGAGTCTGCAATGTTCGACGTAATATGTACGCCAATATGTGTGTGTGAGGAACACACTAATGAAACATGTGTGTGACTGCTGACTGATTTCGTTTGGTAGCAGTAATTTTAAAACACAGGGAACAAGGAGAGTTGAGGCAAGAGTAACTTAGCCACGGTTTTGCATGTAGAAAAATCATCACTGACTGGCACGTTGTCATAGTAATGTGTCGAGGCTGAGCTGGTTTGCTGACTGTTCCGTTTCAGATCTCGTCACTGACTGTTAAGTTTCAGATCGGTCCGCTGATTGTACGGTTTCACATCTGGTTCTGACTGTTGCTGACTATCATTTTTATCGTTTTGGGGCCAGCTCTTTATCGCTTTTGGAGTTTTGCGCGGGAGCGTATTTAGTAAACCGTGACCTGAGCTATTTCCAGGTTATTTGGAGTTCAACTGCACGAACGTCGTAGAGAGCACATCACGTGACGTGTCATAGCCAATCAGATTTCAGAAACCAATTATTTAATTTTGGAGTCGCGTTTTGTACAAAATTGTAAAGTTTTTTCGTATCTACTGATTTTAGTAGGATCTATTTGTAACCGTCTCTGTGTACTTCACTTATTGGGTGTAAATTATAGGAGTTTATATCATATACATATCTCCAAAATATTCTTACAATATAAAATTATTTTCTGGCATTAAATAACTGACAAAAGTTTAGTAAATCATAAAAATCAGTCAATCTATATTCTTCCCAGAATGTGCAAACTTGCTTCGCAACCTGGACAACTTAATTATAATAACTTCGACTTTGACCCATATTTGTATAATTTTGCATAAATGCTGCATTGCACACTTATGAAGGTGTCCTCTTTTCGCGCAATTATATTTTAGAGTAAGTTCAGCAAACAGACTCTAATAATGTATTTTAAGAATTGTTGGTTGAAATATTCCTTTACCCCTCAACAATTCTTATAATGATGTTGTAGTGTGTCACCGCAGATCATCCAAGACGTCAGAGAAACCAGGTGCGTCAACAAGTTGACCAGTGGTCAGAGAAACCAGGTGCGTCAACAAGTTGACCAGTCAGATGACCTCTGACCAACAACTGTATATTAGCGTCTCGACATGTGAACAGCTGAAGGACACGGGTGAGAAATATATATATATATATATATATATATATATATATATATATATATATATAGCCAGCCAGCCAGCCAGCCAGCGATATAAACACCTAAGAGAGGCAGTGGGAATGATATTCTTAGTTCGTACGCGAGAATGTAAGATCCACGTTGAGAGAGAGCCCCGAGCCACACGCACGCGTAGGCCGAGGATGACTGACGATGTCCGGAGTTGCATAAAATGCAATGTTACATAAGAGACTGCAATGATACATTTTTTTTAATCAAGTTCACCCCATGGAAGGCAGTAAAACCTCTAAGACACTGTGTTACTGAAGATTTAGAAACAGAAACATTACTATTGAGCGAAAACAAAGAGTTATCAGGAGGATAGTAGACAGCGATTGACATTGCTTTTAAATTTTTTAATATTAATGTTGGCTGGAAAGCATGGAAACGGAAGGGATTTCCACAAGCGAGAAGTGCGAGAAAAGAAACTGTTAGCATAAAATTTACAGATATCTAGCCAACTCAACTGTAAATTGATGAGATCTCGACGTCAGTCTAGTACTCCGCTTAAATTAAAAAAACATGTCTATGTCCTATAGAGTACATCCTAACACATCGTACATTCTAACTCTATGGTACATCCTAGCACATACCATAGAGTACATCCTAGTACATCCTAACAATTAACGTGAAATTATTTATACAAAAGGCACAACGAGGCAACGTTTTGGAGGATTGAAACCGAACCGCCATATCATTACACTACATCATTGCACTATGTGATATCAGCTTGCTACTAAGTTTAATATGAAGAGATGCCCTGATCCAATATAATCTTGACCCCAAAGTTTGTTTATTTTATTAAAAAAAAAGAAGACATTTGTATTTTAAATATTAACATAATTGAATTATCTGTCAGAGAGAAAATTAAAAACGGTAAAATTTACTTACATAATGCGTTCATCCCATTATTTCTTTTTTCCTTTCTTTCTTTCAAAGCTATAAAAAAAACTGTTCTAGTTGCCTTTAACAATCTTCTGGAGAAATCTTTTTTGTTTCTTTTTCTTTGGGCTTATGGCCATATCACGTTGAAAGAGCGGTTCTCTTTCGATCACCGAAGTAAACAGCGGCAAACTTGGTCAGTATTTACATGGGTGACCACTTAGGAGTACCAAGATGCCCTGGTGGCTTATTGGGTAACAGTTCAAAATGGGTAATCGGAGTTCGAATTCCAGTTGGGTTCGTTAGATTCACTTACGCACAAATACCCTTGAGAAACGTATAAATCCACCTCTTCTCCACACAGCTAGGGATTATATAGTAGGACTTTATCTGAGAATCATTATTATATCCCCAAATCTTTTAATACAATATTCACTCGCCAAAAAAAAAAAATCTTACAATCTAGAAATATGTTTCGATTTTAATTAACCCACAAAAGCTTGATAAGCCGAAAAGAATAAATCATTCAACCTTGAATGTGAAAGCCAGAATAAATGTTAATATAAACGTTTGATAACTGGTGAAAATGGCAGATGTGAGAAATGTCCCCAGCCAAACTCTTACAATGTGTGACCTTGTTAGTACTAAAGTATCATTTAGTCTACTCTTATCTTGAGGGAATATAAGACCTTTTTCTTAACTAGTTACCTCGAACGTTATAACTCTATTATTATTATTATTATTATTATTATTATTATTATTTCCTTTGATTTCTGGTGTATACTCATTTCTTTCCGGATTCCGACCAGAGACATAAGATCAGAAATAGCTTCATGACAAAAAAAACCCCCAAAAACAACAACAAAAAAAAAACACATATTTTACATTTAAAAAAAAAAATACATATTTTGCATAGATAAAACCCTTCGTAAAGTGTGTGCTGTACTTGTGAGTACAATTTTTTTTGTATTTCTTTAAGGCATGGGCTAACAGGAATCTTTTTAATGAGTCTATCGGAATCTTTTCCAATCAATCCGAGGGCTCCAACTACAACTGGAATTGTTAATGTCCTCATGCGCCATATTTTTGAGATTTCGATTTCAAGGTCTTTGTATTTTGATAGTTTTTTTTGAAGATCTTCAAAGATAAATTGCTGCCTGTAGGGACTTCCATATCAATAAGTAGGTAACTTTTGTCTTTGCGGTTTCTAATTACGATGTCTGGGCGATTAGCTTTGATTATTCTGTCTGTGTGGTTTGTAAAGTCCCATAAAATGATTACAGGCCCTATCTCCGTAACCGGATATGGGTGGTGTTTATATCAATTTTCTTTCAGTTTCCTTTCGGTAGAAGTTGCAGATTTCGATGACAGGAAAAAATGTTTCCTTAGAAACAAAGAAGAGTGCTGAACTGGTGTGTATTAGATCGTTGCAAAAAAATTGCATACTCACAAGAAAAAACATTTATGAATCAAGTACATAGTTTCCATTGTTTTAACAGCTGACAAGCTTGTTGATGCAATTTTCGTACAAACTTCGTTTTTTTTTTGTTTTTGTTTTGTTTTGTTTTGTTGTTGTTTTTTTTTTGTTTTGTTTTTTTTAAGATAGTTGTGAGGTAGTTTTCGACTGACTTGTACAGAGTCAATTTTTTTGTTATTGAAATTATTCTGCAGAGACTGGAATAAATGAAAATCCGAAGGATCGAAGTCAGAAGAATACAGTGGATGTTGGAGGATTGCCCATTTCAACACTTTAACCTTCTGCAACATGCAGACTTGCGTTGTCAGGGTGGAGAATGGCACCTTTTCGATTTGCCAAAATCGTCCGATTTTTTTTTTTTTAAACAAAGTTTTCTTCAAATGGCGAAAGTCAGGATATCGATTTTCAAACTCTTAGCAGTCTCTTCCGTTGAAATCTTCGGTTTATTTCTTAGGGACAAGCAGCGCGTCTTCAACGACGTCAAGAGGTTGCCTTGTTGATCATTTACGTTGAAATCACCGTGCCGAAATCTGTCAAACCACTTTTTGACCGCTCGAAGCGCTGGAGCACGATTCAAATAGGTCACGTGGATGCTTTTTTGCGTAGTTCCGACGTTTGTTCCTAAGAGCAGAATATAAATCAAAAATGCAACTTTTCATCCTCAATCTTTACAATAGCTTGGTAGACCATGGTTTGTGTTAGACCAAGATTGCCGAAGACTCTTTTGAATAACTTCCCGTGTGCTGTATGTGCAGCCTTCATTCGGTTATCGACCTCTTTTCCAGTGGATGCATTTGATGTTACTACACTACCGATGTATAGAAATTGTTCAACGTTTCTCCAGGTTCATTAATGGTAATTTTGACTCGAGTTGGTTGTTGATGTCCTAGCCGTCTCCTATATATCACGATTGCAAAACTAGTGATCCATTAAGGGTGCCACAAGTACTGCAGCTGATAAAAGATTTTACAAGCTGACCCTTTTTACACAACATCGAGAGCGTCGTAAAAAGAATGAAGTAGAAACTCTTCTTATCTAAACACAAGAATGAGTATAACAACTTAAAAGATGACGAGCTTTACGGATTTAAGCAAAAAACAAAACACCTCCATGTGACGGTCTATTACTGGACTTCGAAAAAGATTTATTCTCCGTAATAGACCAAATTAAATTCGCTAATATTATCAACAATCTACAGCAAAAAAAACAAAAAAAAAAAACGCTGAAATACGTTGTTTGATAAAATCCGACAAAATAATCATCAAAGCAGATAAGACGGGGAACCATTACAAAGTCGATGTGGATATGGACCACAAAGTCATTAACAAAGAAGTTAATAAGTTTTATAAAAAGGCACCCAATAACTGGGAAAATAACACCAATAATGAAACCAAGAAAATAGCCACTGAACTAAAACTTGATGATAGGATCCACAAATTCCACAAACAATTTTTTATCACAGTTAAAAACCGTAAGGAATATTTTCTAAACAACTCCCCAATACTGATTACTCAATCGAACCAGAAATAATATCATTATAATCCGAAAGAAAAAAATCCTTGAAGGACCATAAACGCTGTAGGAATTAACCAGTGGCACAAAACACCTGAAGCTATAGAATAATTTGTCTTTTATGGTAATTGTTACGAGGAACTTTCCTCTATAGTACGTAGACTTTATGAATTTAAGCGCAGTACTAGACTGGCGGACAGGTCTCATCATTTTGTTGTTGAAATGGCCATATGTAAGTTCTATGATAACAATTTCTTCTATCGCACTTCTCGCTTATAGAACTCTGGCTTCCCAGTTAACTTTGACCTTCAAAAATTTAAATGCAATGTCAATCGTTATCTTCTGTTTTCTGAATTATTGTTATTTTATTTTCCCCTTAATAATGTTTTTGCTCGTATTCATTCACACACAGTAACTCTTGCGTCTTAGTGACTTTATTGCCTTGCTTGGGGTGAAATGATTAAAAATAAGAGGGAAAACGATTTATTTATATTATAAATATTTACTTTGTAAAGGAAAATAATGAAAAAATATTTTAAGTAAAAAAAGATTGTTAAAAAGAATAAAGAAAAATAAAAGAGAAGAGAAGAAACGAATGAAAGGAAAGAGACGAGAGAAATTTAAAAAGAAGAAAGGAAAGGAAATAATGAAAAAAAATGTAATGAGGGTAGGGTAAAAGAAAGAAAGAAAGAAGAAAGAAAGAAAGAAAGAAAGAAAGAAAGAAAGAAAAGAAAGGAAAAAGAAAAGAAAAAAGACACGAAAATAATAAAACGAAATATGGAAGGAATGTGGAAAGAGAAATGAAAGTAAACAGCGAAGAAAATACGAAGAGGAAAGGAAGATTATAAAAGGAAAAGATATTAAGAAAAAAGTAAAAAAAGAAAAGCAAAGAGAAAAGAAAGAATGAGAGAATACAAGAAAAAAATAAGAAAGAAAAAAACAAAGAAGAAATAAAGAAGGGTTTTATAAAGAAGGAAAAAAGAAAGACTAGTAAAGAAAAAAACCAAACGTATGGAATTAATGTAAATAAAAACGCTGAGTACAAATAAAACTCAGAAACAGAGTAACTGTGAAAAAAAAAAAAAAAAAAAAAAAAGAATAGGACCTCAAGAATACTTTTATAATACGTCTGCTGAGACACAAAATGTCAAAGTGAAATTCGGCTCTTTTGTCTCGGCTGCCATTAAACAGCATGAGAAATCTCGTGAGATTTCCTAATCTCGTGCCAACCAAATGTCTCAGCGGAGCTTCCAACCTGCTCTTGTTTGAAAATATCTATCGAGTAAGACATTCTATGAATCTTAAAAACAACCTTTGGGATTCACGAATAAAATTCGAAGGAAGAGAAAAAAACTTCTATTAGCGATTATGAATTTAAATTTTTATATACAGATTAATGCCTAGAAACATTAGCATTCATATATATATATATATGTGTGTGTGTGTGTGTGTGTGTATGTGTGTGTGTGTGTGTGTGTGTGTGTGTGTGTGTGTTTGTATAAATAAAAAGAAAGAACAGTAAGATATATAATCCGGTGTTCTTATAGATATTTTTATTTTTATAAAATAGTGCTCAATATAAATTTACAGAGCATTAATATTATAAATTAATTGATTTAAAATATGTTTTTTTTTTGCTACACAATTCTAACCATGTTTCAAAAATGGAAGCAGAAAGCGTCGAATTTAATTTTGTAATTAAATTAAAGACATTAGTTCCATTTCATCCTCAAGCGAATTTTGGAGTAACTTTTAAAATTACTGAGTTTTATAGACACAGCAAAAATCATAATTCACGTTTCCAAGGATACAGAGAAATCCAAGCGAAAAAAAACATATTTTAAATCAATTAATTTATAATATATATATATATATATATAACAAGAATTCAATTAGATATATAAATATACCTTTTTCATACTTTTGGTGAATCTATTTGAATTTTATGTTTTTGCCCGAGTACATTCGACAGTCTTTGGTCATTATCTGGAACGTTAAGTATGTCTGAGAAAAAATTTTTATGAGCTTCATCGTAACGGACTGCTATATTTTAAATTTAAATATATGTCTAACTTGTCAATGACGTTATCCGTAATATTATTAAATATATCATATGCGCATTTTAAAATGGCATCATCCGTGGTGAAATGTTTTCGGTTGTTTAATTTGCATAAGAAAAGGTCAAAATATTTTGAACCTTATTTTATTGTCTGTGTCTTATAGTGTTTTGGTATTATATATTAATAATTGTATTATGTTAAAGGTTGAATTTTGGTTGATTGTGGTGTGATGATCCTTATACGCAAGAACTTAAGTAAGTTTCAATAAGCGTCTAGTGAACCTATCTGGAAATGTAGTGCTTATGTGACCAATGCAAGAATTTAATTTCTTTCTTATCATTACAGTTAGAGATAGATAATGTCATACATTGATAGGTTGCAAGTGAGTCTTACAAGCAGTTAATATTCACTGTGTCCGTGTACCATACGGTGTGTATTTTGTTTTCATTCATTTCTATATATTACTATACTTTACGTTTGAGAATAAATTGATTTACGCTTGGTTTCAGGGATATTTTTTCGAGTAAATGCAAATATATTGAGAGAAAAAAAAAGACTGTTCGAATAGAGCAATTAACTAGACAACTTACATTCAGCAATGCATTGAGAGTTTTGACAATGCTTCAATTTCTGCGTCCTATTTATTAGAATCTTTTTAAATGTAAACAGTTCAATTGTTAAAGCAATTGCATATTTTCCAGTGGCGCCAATAGACACTGACTGATAGGAGTTCATCTACTCACATTCAGGGTAAGTGGCACTTAGAATATATATATATATATATATATATATATATATATATATATATATATATATATATATATATATATAAAAAGTCATATCTAAAATAGCTTTACCTAAGAAAACCAAATTATTTAAACCGCTTTGATTATTTATTATAGCACATATATATATATATATATATATATATATATATATATATAAGCAAGTGTAAATGGATATAAATCCGACAGAATGAAGAAAATTTTGAAAAAACAAACAAAAATCCTTAAATGTAGTTATGAAATGTCGACGTCTGACGTTTCGGTTTAATAAAATATTCATTAAAAATAAATTCAGTTCAATATGACAAATACGATGGACATAAAAATTTTCAGTTATCTGTTTTGAATAAGACTTGTGTTTTTATGTCCATCGTATTTGTCATATTGAACTGAATTGTATTTTAATGAATATTGTCTTGAAAAAGGTTTATTAAACCGAAACGTCAGACGTCGACATTTCATTCATTTTAACTACATTTAAGGATTTTTGTTTGTTTTTTCAAAATTTTTCTTCATATATATATATATATATATATATATATATATATACAGTGTAACCCGGATATAAGAGAGTTGTCGGGACCGGAGAAGAAGTCTCTTATATCCGGGTTTCTTTTATATCCGGGTTTCTCTTATATCCGGGTTTCTCTTATATCCGGGTTTCTCTTATATCCGGGTTTGGTCTATTTTGTTTAGGTAAGTATGGCTCTAATTTGGGACCAGAGAAAATCTCTCTTATATCCGGGTTTCTCTTATATCCGGGTCTCTTATATCCGGGTTACACTGTAAATATATATATATATGTGAGTATGTGTCTGAATTCATTATGTATTTATTTACCTTTATCTTTTCCTATCTATCTATCTATCTATCTATCTATGACTTTTCCTATCTATCTTTGACTTTTTCTATCCATCTATATATATTTGTCTTTTCCTATCTATCAGTTTATTTTGTTATATATCTCTATATGTCTCTATCTCTGCTTGCTTATCGCTAATTATTCCATCGTGTTGTAATTTATCATAGTCTGTTCGCGCTCACACACATACACACACACATATATATATATATATATACATGTATGCATGTATTTATATACGAATGAATAAGTCTGTGCTCAAGGCGACCTCTTTACAAAGAATCCTCTGAATAAGGCCAAAGAGGTGGCCTCTTTTAATGTCTTCACTGTGTCAGAACTGACAAGGGCTCTATAAAAGCCGAGCGTCTGGGTTGTCGCTTTTTGTTCGGTGGCGTGATCTCGTTTTGCGTTACAAGTCTCGGTGGCACGGGGATTAGAGACTCACGAGATTTGTCCATTGTTCATACCGAACAATCGTACAGTAGTGTGAAACTTCAAAGATATTCGTTGTCGAATGCCGATTTCTTAACTTCTTTGGTCTGTCGTAGACTTTTCGTGTTAGAAACGTGGAAGTAACGTACGGAACTAGATGCCTATTCATGGGTTACGACTTCATCAAAACGTGTTTATGTCGGCAAAGACGTAGCAAGGTGGGAGCAAGTGGGTTCAGTCGCCCCTGGGCACAGGTGTGAAGGGGCGCAAATCCTGTCTTTTTAATGTCTCTTAATACTATGCCCGCATCTCTCCACTTCCGCTTTCACTGCGCAGGTCTGACATGAAAATGTGTATTTATTCCATTAATTATTTTAGACTATTATTATTAATTGTTTTGATCCTTATATATTAGAGCTTCATCCATCTCAGACTTTTATTTTATTGTATTACCTAAAGTTATTACATAAAAAAAATGGAGGCATTATGGGGCAATGGATAGTGAACCAAACTGATGAATCTTCTCGCCGAGTTCAAATTTCAAGTTCATTACATTAATATGTGCAAATACCTTAGGGATAGTTATGAATCCAGCACTATTTTCATGTATGGGTAAACAGAAGAACAGACAAGGTCCTATATCTTTGGGTGGCGACAGGTCTAGGATTACAACTCTGAATTCAAAATCACCAAATATGGATTAAATAACCTCACCAACTTACAATTAGCCAAGCGTGGTGAGTACGGTTTCACCCCTGACTAAATGGTCAATCCTGGAGGGATTTCTCTAAGGAGTGAGAAGGTCCGGGATCTAGATCTGTATAATGAACTTTTACAATTGGTATCTTTCTTTTTTTTCTTAAATGTAAAGTGTGTGGGTTCCATATTTTAGTCTTTGCTTGTTTATTTGCACCATCAGCAGAAAAACTCATCAGAATAAAATCTACAATTCTAACCTCTTTCAGTCTGACCCGTTGATTAACCAATTCACTGATATTGACAATTTGATGAACTCTCAGTGAATACTACAGAACCTTGAATAAATCCGAAAAAGAGGACTTTAAAAGAAGCAATATATGTTCGATTCCTCTCAAGAGACATATTTCCTTTATTATGACTTCCGATCTCTAAGTCAGTAGATATTCAAATCCCAGTTTTTTCGAATGTTGACTCAAAAATGATCGCCAAATAAATATTACGTTTATAGTGTATATATATATATATATATATATATATATATATATATATATGTAAGAAAATATATGGATATAGATCCGACAGTATGAAGAAAAATATACTGGAAAAACAAACAAAAATCCTAATATGCGATTATGCTGTTTTAATGTTTAATGTCAACGTCGGACGTTTCGGTCTAATAGACCATCTTCAGGACACATTCATAAAACATAATTAACATAGACCATATACAATTCAACATGAAAAAGACGATACGTTTTCACAACATCGCCCACGTGACGACGACGTGATCATATTTAAACGGAACGCTGATCTTATAAAAGATTTCAGTTATCTGTTTGGATTGGTATTGCTTTTATGTCCATCGTCTTTTTCATGTTGAATTGTATATGGTCTATGTTAATTATATTTTATGAATATGTCCTGAAGATGGTCTATTAGACCGAAACGTCCGACGTTGACATTAAACATTAAAACAGCATAATCGCATATTAGGTTTTGTGTTTGTTTTTTTTTCATTATATTTTTCTACATATATATATATATATATATATATATATATAGTGTATTGGATCAGCAAATGATTAAAACAAAGCAACCCACACTCAACAAAATAACATTTCAAACTAGTCACAGCATATTACATTGCATCTCAACGCGTAGATCTGTTGATAAAATTCTTTCTCTCACGTGGTCATGTATGACGTCATAGAACCGCTTACGAATTTACGACCTGCGTCTGTTATTCTGCGACCGTTATCGTCGCATAGTAAACTTCTCTGTTATAATGTCCATATAACCACTCTGATGATGGCTCATGTGAGCCGAAAGCTTAGACCGAGAAACAGCATAATTAAAAAATTTCCAACTTTTGGACATTTTTTGTCTTTATTTTCTCCCGAATCTAAAGCCAGTATACGACGCTTGGAATGGCTCATGATCAAGCATAATAGACATTAGTTGTCTGTTATATTTAGCAATATATGTTTGAAACCGGACTCATAAATAATTACATCGGCTACACAACCACATGTTTATCCAGACGTCTTACATTACACCTATCTGATCACAGTTCCATCAGAACACATTTAAACACATACTCAGATTTACCCGACACTATTAGGAACATACTAGTATACAAATATATTAACTGCATCCACTTGCAAAAAAAGACTAAAAATAATGGAAGCTCTAATAATAAAAAAGAAAAAGCCAACTCTTAACAATATTAACTATGAACAAAGCCACAATGTGCTAACCGTATTCGGAAACTAAAAACATCACCACCACACACTGAACATACACAGAATGCGCACACTCCACTAAGCTGATAATTGAATCATCCTTGATAATGGCTAAAGGTATAGCCGAAAGCGCTCGGAAATACAGAACATTCGGACAGTTCTTACACACTCTTTGTCCAGAAAAGAAAGCTCTTGTCAGAACACAAGAAAAATTAAATAAAAAAGCTCAATCGTAGTACCTTGTCTGTCGTTTTAATGAAACATGCATAAAGGAAGGATTGCTGCCCAAATATACATATATATATATATATATATATATATATATATATATATATATATGTATATGTGTGTGTGTGTGTGTGTGTGTGTGTGTGTGTGTGTGTGTGTGTGTGTGTGTGTGTGATAAAAATATAGTTTTAA
Organism: Acanthosepion pharaonis; assembly: GCA_903632075.3. Taxonomy (NCBI): domain Eukaryota; kingdom Metazoa; phylum Mollusca; class Cephalopoda; order Sepiida; family Sepiidae; genus Acanthosepion; species Acanthosepion pharaonis. Next base: position 168,452 of record CAHIKZ030004041.1, on the reverse strand, counting down.
GCCATGCTATATTTATGGTTGAATTCAACGAACTCGGCACTCTGAGTCCTCACTACGAGCCAATATCTATTACACCATACTATACTATACTATATAAAATTCCCTTATAATAATGCAATATAGATGTATGGAGAAAGAATGTATATACGCATATTGACAAAAAAAAAAAAACACACACACACACACACACACAGTACCTAAGAATAGTAGAAGGGAGACACCATGATAAAATACAGGTGGACATAAAAAGATTAGTAAAAAAAGACATCCTCCTTTCTTTCCGTTTCTCTGACCAAATTTAATTGTTTTATTACCCCTGAACCAAAAGAACATTTTTCGGCCATTCCAAGATCGATTCAGATGCCGGATGACTACTACTACTACACAAAAAAAGACAAGTAATAAAAGGTTTAACATAGCAAGAAAACATACATTTCTTTAAATAATATATTTAACTAATCACATTTATTTACTGGTAAATAAGAAACACAAATGAATCCACTTTGAGAGCACTAATTTCATAATCTTTGGCATATATATAGTCTTTTCATAATTTTTGTATATATATAAAGAAATATAGTTTTAAGGTGTGCTATATCTATTGAATAAAGTGCTCAATATCAGAGATAGAGCGTATGTAAATATAAATATAAAAGCGAGCATTGAAGTGAAAACTCAGAGGCGACAGGCTGTTTCATGCTGGACGCAATCGTCAGGCGGTCTGATGATTGCGACCAGCATGAAACAGCCTGTCGCCTTTGAGTTTTCACCTCAATGTTCTTATCTTTTGATCACCTCTGTATCTTTTTAAACCTATCTCCATTTTTGTGTAGTGTTTGCGTGTGTGTTTTTACTAGTATGTGTATATATATTCCTTCTCCATACATATATATTGTTTTATGATAAGGAATTATTAAATATATACACATATATACACATACTTCCTATGGTGTGTAGGGTTCGTGTGTGCGTGTGGTCCTTCTACTGTGTTTGTTTTTGCCAGTATGTGTAAATATATTCATTCTCCATAGATATTTGTTTGTTTGTCTCTGTGTGTGTTTGTGTATGTGTGTGGTCCGACTAGTGTCGGCTATTATGTGTTTATGTGTGTGAGGTTATGATTTGTTTATGTGTGTGAGGTTATGATTTGTTTAGTGCTGGTTTAAATTTGTCTATGAATTTTTTTTCTTGTATTTGTAGACAAGAATAATTGTCTGTTTGATATATTGGCATAATTTTAAATTTACCTTGCTTAAATTTGTAGATTTGTTGTGATACAAAGATTTTTTTGTTGTCTGGTAATTTGATGTTGCTTTTGTGAAGGAAAACTCTGTTGTTTATTGCTTGATTGAAACCTATATAGGACGTGTTGCATTTTGTGCACTTGAGTGCATAAATCACATTGTTGGAGTTGCAGTTTAAGTTTTCCTTTATTGTTGAATGTTGTAGTGAGGTTTTCAAAAGTGCCGGAGTTTTCTTCTTTAATGATATCACAAACCCCACATCTTTTCTTGTTGCATTTTGTGACTCCCTGTATTGTAGGTTGGCTAAATTTGGATGAGGTTAATATGTATTTTAGACTTTTTGATTGGTGTTTGCTTTTAATTATTTTGGTTGTTATTAATATATTTTTCATTTTATCATTCTTGTTAAGTAGGTCTAGACTTCTTATAAGTTCTGCAAATAGTTCTGGATTGTTCTTGTTGTATGTTGAGTCCTCTGCTACAATTTGTTCGACGTTGCGTTTCTTTGGATTTCGTAGTTGGTCTAAAGGTATTTTTCTGCTAGTTCAAAAACTTTGTTTATTAGTGTTGTGAGGCAGCCTCATTTTTTGTGGATTTTATCTAGTACTTCTGGTCGGGGTTTTCGGAGGTGTTTGTCGCCCACTAGAGTGCAAACCCTACGTGTTATGGAATATGGGATGGATTTTAGACATCTTTTTGGGTGTCTGTAGGTTTGTGGTAGATATCTGTGATAATTTGGTTGCTTCTATTCTAATAAGTATATCTAAGAATGGCAGTTCGTTAAAATTATATTATTGAATGAATATGATCTTTGGTTGTAAGTTTTGGAGTAGAATGTAGAAATGGTTAATATCGCCTCATGATGATTTCCAGAAAATGAAACAATCATCTAAGTATCGCTTCCAAAATTTAGTGAAGTCGGTTTTTATATTTTCCCCATATATTTGTTCTATCTTTTCATAGAGGGTTTCCTCTACATAAGCTAATGTTCGGATGGTATATGTTGGTGCCATTTTCGTTCCTATCGCCGTACCTAGGGTTTGGATTTTTTGTTTTTTTGTTTTTGTTGTCGAATTCAAAAGTATTATTGTTCAGAATAAGGTCTATACCAACGATAATGAATTTCTTAGTGAATCTGGGATGTAGTATTTCTGGGTGTTTTGCAGTCCAGAATGATTTTGCCTGTTTACCTAATTCATGGGGTATGTTGCTGTTGAAACTTGAATAAAGCATGGAATAATAATAATACAACACAAAATGTACTTAAACAAAATGTATTGACACAAGAACGTGTACACAATATTTACAGATAGTTTGGTATATTCTTGGGAAGACCGTTCCTGTAGAATGAGTTGACTTAGTCGCAGTCGGGCAGAGTCTCTGGATTGGATCTCTTCTTCCTCCCCCGTCTTCCCGGTACCAACCATATTTATATGGTCGGTACTCCACTATGTAAATTAGGTGGATCGTACCACAACAGTTGCTATATAGGCTACTGATGTCAAATGATGCCATAAATGTTCCAGAATATACTTTTTGTGGTATGGAGCTAAGAAAGTGTACACGTACCTTTTAATGAACAAACTGTGATAGATAGATAGATAGATAGATAGATAGATAGATAGATAGATAGATAGATAGATAAGAAAACTGAGATAGATAGATAGATAGATAGATAAGAAAACTGAAATAGATAGATAGATAGATAGATAGATAAGAAAACTGAAATAGATAGATAGATAGATAGATAGATAGATAGATAAGAAAACTGAAATAGATAGATAGATAGATAGATAGATAGATAGATAGATAGATAGATATGGACAGAATGGTCGGCTGTATCATATTGCGCTTCCAGACCGAAGGCTGCCGAGTGGTCCAACCTTTGCTGCTTTTCATCGTCGTGTTGCTGAGACTGGATCCATGGAACCACACAATATGGACCGTGAAACAACGAGATCTGCTCGTACGTCTGATCATGAAGAACACATTCAACAGGCTATCGGAGACGATCCAGATATGAGCACACGTCAAGTGCCTTAGCACCCATCTCATAGAACCACATGCAGCGTACTTCAATAGAAGCTCCTGTATCCGTATCATTTACAAAGTGTTCGGGATCTTTCGCCCTCTGATCACACTCTGTGCGAGAACTTTTGCCGATGGTTTATTGCACAAACTACCAATCTGTTGTTTGTCTCTTCAGTCTTGTTTATGGATAAGCAACATCTGGAAGAGATGTAATAACAATCCCTATGGTACAATAAAGGATAGACACAAGTATCAGTTTGCGTTTCATGTTTGGGCTGGAATTGTAGGTGAGTGTCAGGTAGGTCCCATGTTTTCTCCCAACACGTCTTACAGTAGCTGTCTGCTTTGAGACTGTCAATGCTGATTTAAATCCAACAAGTAACGCCCTTGAAGCGTGGCATAGGGCTTTTTTGTAGCAAGTGTCATCCCATCATCCCATAATATGGAAATTGTTAGACGCTCTTAAAAGAGAACAGGACTTACAAGACATTCATATTGCAGAAGTAAAATCAGGTTACCAAAATATCAAGAGCGCCAAGAAATACGCCGACGTAAATGGAAAATTTAAAAGATTAGTGGCATTGTTTAACGAGTACTTTTCAGTAGTTGATTATTTTCGTGCAGTATCGTATAACTTAAGGTTATAAGGATTTTTATTACTAAATTGTTTTATTAACGATGTATGTATTTCGAATAATTATCATTTTTGTATTTTCTCTTTTAATTTTTACATTTTTATTACAATATCATTTAGTAAAATTGTCCTTTCGATTAATTTTCATTCAAACAATTTACAATTCGAATGAATGTTTTTCGAATAATGTTTTTTGAACAATGTTCACATAATCGGAATTTCTGACTGGTGTCGTTCAAATGAAACCTATCAAGATGGTGGCCTAAAGAAAACAAAAAAAAAATGACCAGTCATTCATGATATGGAATTATATGTCATTTCGAGGACCAGGAGAGACAACAATCATTGCCTCAACAATCTATTACATTGTATTCATTGAAATCTTGGATAATTTTCGCTTTCTATCCATACAATAAGGGTTTGATGAGGACGATGATGTTATTTTTCATGACGCGTTTTTGTCACAAAGTAAGAGGAATGAAAACTTTTGTACAAGAAATACTTATAAAATCAATGACATAGCCAATGAACAGTCAATCCAATTGAAAATCTGTGTCGGAGAAAAAAGGTGTATGAGAAGGCTTTGTTATCTCCCCCCCAAAATTATTAACGCCTGTCACAACTTGGTAAGGGGATCTGTAATAACAGCGATAAAACAGTTTAGTCTAGTGACTTCTGTCAGCAGAAGCGATACACCAGCTTTTTATTCACACATACACAATATGCCGATATGATATTTCCGTTTCTGAACAATAACTGAAACGGCACTTACCTTTCCTTAGTTACCGGTTACAACACCGCCATTTGTTAATGTTGGAACCATTTCGATGAAGAATATTGCTTTAAATTAGCGAAATCCACACCTGAAAGAATTAAAGTTTAACTAAGTAGTAAGGTTAAATTTTTTATCGAGAAATCCCATAATTTCTTTCCCCAATATTGGGTTTTTCCATAGTATTTTTCTCTGCATGGCCTGGGGAAAATTACACCATAAGTTTAAATAATTTGGACTCAGTTTATTTAAGGTATATGTCTGAAGCCAGAATTGTCAGCTATTAAATAAAAATGTTTTGTATCTTATCTGTTACTGCTAAATAAAAACAATCTAGGTGAACATTCTCTGATTGTGCTAATTCAATAATTTTTTGCTAGGACTATTCTACCTGTCTATACGCATATACGTGTGTATGTGAGAGAGAGTGAGAGAGAGAGAGAGAGAGAGAGAGAGAGAGAGAGGAGCAGGATGGAAAGAGAGAGAATCAAAGTTGGAGAGGGTGTCTGCTTCAATAGAAAGTTCATACATATATATATATATGTGTGTGTGTGTGTGTGTATTTATTTATATATATATATATATATATATATATATATATATATATATATATATATATATGTAAGCTACGTGTGTATGTGTATTCTGTCTGGCTATGTGCATATAAATATTTACATGACACAGAAAAATAGATAGATAGATAGATAGATAGATAGATAGATAGATAGATAGATAAAGAGAAAGAGAGAGAGAATCCGAACTTGATAGGAGTCTGCTTCAAAAGAAAGTATATATATATATATATATATATATATATATATATATATATATATATATATATATATATATATATGTGCGTGTGTGTATGGGTGTAAAAGCATGCCAAATACCTGGAAGGAAGAAAATAATTAAAAATAAGCAAGCTAGCGTTTATAAAAAGAAATAAAACCAATATGAACAAACAAAATAGAAATGTTTTCATCTTGGCGAATAATTCTTTCCTACCCTTCCCCTCCTCTTATTATTGAACGAAACGCAACGAAATCAACAAAAATAAGGGAAAAAAAAATAAATAAAAAAAAATCTAAGAGAAAGCTATATAAACAAAGTCAATGTTCGCCAGGCAGACGAACAGACAGAAAACGTCAAAACAAAGAACACTGAAGGGATTTCTAAAGAATTAAACGCATGTGAGTTTTAAAGACTCAACGCGTCTGCGTCAGTCAATGGGGGAAATGAGAGTGAACAATTTGATACTATTCATCAGTAGTCAGTACGGTGAGAATCTTTCGAAATATTAGTTGATCAAGGGAGTCTGGCATAGCGTGATTTTAGTCTCGAAGATCAATTCACTTCAACGTGTACTTTAGTCTTCACTAGGCGCTCATATACTGTGGCTTTGAGCCAAACTAAATTCAGTTAATATCACGATGCATGAATATTATAGCGGGTGTAACAGCAAAATTGTCCAAATCGTGTAACAGCATAATTGTTTGTGGGTTAAGTGCCATACATGATACACGCTTGGGCGATCAGGTATCTTTCGATACATATTGTTTTTCAGCAGTAGGTTGCCATTTCTTTCTGTGGCAGACTGGTTGCCATCCAAGGCTAAAGAACCCAGTCTGTCCCACTATTCAACACACAAAATGTTTAATATCTAAAAAAAAAAACAAAAAAAAACACTAAACTAATTGATTTTTGGCCCCATTTGTCGTAAGAATCAATGAAAAACGCTTTGAGTTATTCAGCTAGGAAGAGAACAGGTTAAAATCATTTGTGTTAGTTCCACTATGTCTTCTCAAATGAGCAATGGTGAGAGGAAAAAGAGCTTTAATGCCTCCCGTAATGGTACCAACATAATCTGGCCTCCATCTTTAAAGTCCATTCAAAAAACATCAAGAGAACTGTGAACAAGTTTAAAAAAAAGGGAAGAGCAAAGAGGAAAACTGGATCAGGAGGTCACAACAGAAAGAGGGATCAACTTAGAGCTAAATACATTCTTATTGTTCAAAGTAGAGTCCAATAGTGTTATAAAACTATTCCAGTAAGATATCTTTAATCATTTGTAAAATACAACAGTTCAAAGCTTAATCTAACAATTGGACATTTTTGCTTTTACACGATTTAGACAATTTTGCTGTTACACCAGGTATATATATATATATATATATATATATATATATATATATATATATATATATATATATATATATATTCAAAGTTTGCTGGAAAAGCTTATTTCATATGCATTTCCGAAAACAATGGCTCCCATACAATATTATTCTCTTCTTCTGTACGGTGACTGCCTTTCATCCGATCTTGCCTTGCGAATATTCTCCATCAAGTCGTACAACCTCGAGTAAAAAGCAACTTTTGTAGAATATTTGCAATGCTAAGCAACGTAGACTTCTGAAGTTCAGTGGTATAGACACCAACGACCCAATAATAACTGAGATAACAGTGCCCTGAACGTACCCCCGCAAAAAAACAAAAAAAACGGCTCAATTATTATTATTATTACTAGTTTAATCAGATTACGATAATTGTTAGTCAGTTTTAATAAGATTCAATAAAACAAAAGTCTTGAAACAATGTCTTGAGATTCAGTAAAGCAAAGATAAAGAATCCACAACAAAAATCGAGACCAAAGAACTGTTTAATTAATCCGTTCCCTTTATATATTTTCAAACCTTTAATGATATCTATGATTCATTGATTGCTCCTAGTATTATATAAATCGCTTTTTGCTCAATATCTTTCCATGCTTAAAATTTTATGTTTAAGATAACAGTTAAATTGAAATATTTCTCGAAAGAAAAAGATTACCAACAGACCTACAAAAACGGCGACAACAAAGCCTATTTTAATACCAAGTTAAAGCAAAAAGATCACTTAATAGACAAAGGTATCTAAGTGCCTCATATGAAAGGCTTCAACAAATAAGACTACAATCCAAGAAACGTGGGAATAAAATAACCGATTAATTTTAATACCAAGTTAAAGCAAAAAGATCACTTAATAGACAAAGGTATCTAAGTGCCTCATATGAAAGGCTTGAACAAATAAGACTACAATCCAAGAAACGTGGGAATAAAATAACCGATTAATTTTAATACCAAGTTAAAGCAAGACGATCACTTAATAGACAAAGGTATCTAAGTGCCTCATATGAAAGGCTTAAACAAATAAGACTACAATCCAAGAAACGTGGGAATAAAATAACCGATTAATTAAATAACGGTTCGTTTTGCTCGTGAAGTAATTTTGTCAATGTGCCGATTTGATTTGTATAGATTATTAAAACGACCAAGGAACCTAATCCGTCATAAACTTACTATCTTCACTTGATATTCTTCCCTTTCAACTACAGATGGGACAGGGAATATAAACATAAATACACACTGATAATTATTATAAAGATATCTGAGTGTCTGAGATGAAAGTCTGTAATCTCTGAAACATAGGAATAAAGGAACTGGTTAATTAAACGGTTCGTTTTTGCTGGAGAAATGCGGATACATATTTTAATTGTATATATTATTAAAACGACTAAGGGCAGTAATCACTAATATATTTACTAACTCAAGGTGAGTTATCTCCCTTCCTAATAAAGATGGATGCGATTAATTTGAGAGGCATTTCAAAAAAATTTTCTAAGCAAAAGAAGAATTTTGCTAATCTCTGAAGGATGTAGGTTTTGATATTTTGTCACACTTTCCGTTTCTGTATTATTTGTGAATTATTGGGAAAATTAGAGGACTAGTTTCTCTTTACCTTCACTACGGCATTAAATTCAGAATATGGACTTATACTTGACTGGCCGTCGACCAAAGCTAGAGAACTCATCTTCCTCTACTATTTTACCCATAGCCAGTGGTGATAATTCATGCTTTTTCTAAGGGCATTTGTGTGAACATTAAAAGATTAAACCGGAATTGGTTTGCTGATTCCCTTAAGCGTATGAATAAGTATTACGCTACCCGCGTTTTCACGAAAAATGGAAAACAAGGAAGGAAAATGGATATTTTTCATCGGGAAAAGAGACACAATGATAGCAAACTTCTAATACTAGGATCGAGCAAAGTGCTGAGAATGTAGGAGACCTGATCGCGTACCCACTGAATTTCCCTCGCGTATCACTATGCATACGCGTAACCCGGTTTGATAATTCCTGATCTAATAGTTTTTTTTAATCATTTCACCCCCAAGTAAGGCAATAAAGCCACTAGGACGCAGTGTTAAAAAATATGAGAAAAGTTAGTATTAAGGAGAGAGGATAATAAAAGGACAAGAATTAAGAAGACAGAAGATAGCGATTGATATTGCATTTAAATTTTTTAAGATCAAAGTTAACTGGGAAGTAAGAAACCGGAAGAAAGTTCCACAGGCGTGAAGTACAAGAGAAGAAACTGTTAGCATAGAACTTACGGTTACATTCAGCCTATTCATCTATAAACTGACGAGATCTTTCCGCCAAACTAGTACTGCGCATAAATTCATAAAGTCTATGTGCAATAAAGGAAAGTTCATTAAAATAATTATCATGAAATTATTTAAAGAAAAGGCACAGGGAAGCTGCGTTAGGCCGATGGGAAAGGTACTGAGCCTTAATGCCAGATCAATATCAATAATATTGCAGATTCTTTGCATTTTATCAGGAAACATTAAATGTATAGCAGAAGCACCTGGCCAGATGGTTGTCATGGTATTCTTCGCAGACAATGGAGATTACTTGGTGGTGGACATTTCATCTTTAACTAACATTCTCCAGGTTGTTTTGTGTTACATGGTACTAGAAGCAAGAAATTACCCCGCAACTGGGCCAGATTTAGATAAGCTTTTTAAATATATAAAGAGACACATTGACCAACATGATGAATACGGCACTTAATTTGGTACATGATAAAGTGGATTACATTTATAAATCATAAGTAATTTCTGTTTTGGGGAACCAGTTGTAATAACGAATCTACTAACCTAACCGCAAAACGTACGTGCCTGATAAGAATAAACTTGGTATGCATTAATATACTTTGCAGTGGCAGCGTACACAGTGGATTAAAAAATAAAGTTCTTAATTAATAGAGGGATTGAAAGTACTTTTAAGCTACATAATGTTATGAATTTTCAAAGGAATAACGTCATGGAGACAATTTAAAAATAAGTTTTGTTTATGGTTCAGGGGTCATAACTGAACGTAAGAACGGATTTGTTTTACAAAGTTTCGTTCCATGGCGTTCATCAAATATTGATGACGAAGCTCTAAATTCAATGGCGGAATTAGAGAAAGTGTTTATCACAAGCTACATCAAAATCTTTGTGAGTTAATTGCCGTACATGATACACACTTGGGCGATCAGGTATCTTTCGATACATATTGTTTTCCAGCAGTAGGTTGCCATTTCTTTCTGTGGTAAACTGGTTGCCATCCAAGGCTAAAGAACCCAGTCTGTCCCGCTATTCAACCCATAGCTGGGAGGAGAAGAGATGGATTCATACCTTTCCCAAAAGTATATGAATCGAACGAACTCAGCTCTCCGAATTCTCACTCCTATTATACCCCAACGCACATCACAATCTACAGACACTTAAAAAAGATAAGAAAAGTCAGCACTCTGTGCGTTTTAGTTCCACGTTCTCTTAGCAAAATAAACAAAGCAGATCATTTATCTTAGCGACAAGTTTCCTTTCACAACAGAAAAATAACCCGTTCTTTAAATATGTCGTAACAGGTGATGAAAATCGGTTGCCTACAACAACGTTCAACGCAAAAGACTGAGAAAAATAAATATCCACAACCGACTTCAAAAGCTGAGTTAAATGGATGAAAGGTATTTTCATGCTGAAATTATGTGAAATTCATGGTGAAGGTCTATCTCAACCGACTAAATATGCGGCTGAAAAAAGTCAAAATATCACTATCAGTATGATAATAAGAGCTCTCATTCGATAATGAAAGCGATAGGGTCTGGCAAAAAATATTTCTTTGAACAGAATATCCTCGTAACTACACAGTTAATTTCATTTGTCAGAAAGTACTATATTTACCGGCCTATTGGACGCACCCACGCACTGGACGTGCCAATGAATTGGATGCACCCATGCGTTGGACGCACCAAGAATATACCAGTCAAAGCAAATATTTCTGTAAAATCTTGTATTTCTACGAAACAATCAGCAAAATATTGTGCAATTCCATAAATTTCTTTTTTTCCCGGGTAAATATTTCACTGATATTTTTATTGATTTCTTCACTTCCAGGAGTCCTACTTACAGAGCTAAGCTCTATTCGTGCACCGATTTCTGGTGAACCCCACTGTTTTCATGTCCCTCTCATACAGATACTGCTGTATTGGACGCAGGGTAATTTTCTGGTGCTTTGTTTTGTCCAATAGGCCGGCAAATACGATAACTTGAAATCTATTCACTACTAGGGGAAAAGATCACAAGCAGTTAGGACAGACGTGATTAATGACACAATTAGTTGGAGACTCCATCTATTAAAACTGCGGCCACGGATACCTTCTAAAGAATAATCACATAAAGACTTGTCTATTCTCATGAAGTCTTTCTGGAAAAATATTCTGAGAAAGTTTCTGGGAACCGTTCAAGAAAAAAGAACTTTGCATAACTCTCAAAACACTACCCAAGCATCTGTCTATATTTCTGAGATGAGTCATTATGTACGCTATTTACATTATTCGTACTATTGTCCTCATCTTTGTTGCCATATTTATCACAACGTTTCGGCCGTTGTACGCTCCGAACTGCTTCAGAGTTGTGAGTTCAATATCTGGTTAAGGAAGTGGAGAACTTGGAGAGGTAAATTACCAGGAGATAACTGATAACTGACATCAATTAGATATTGCACGTGGAACTAGAACAGTCTACCCCAGCGAGCGAAATAAAGGGTTCAGTTAGACATTTTAACCACCTGAAGAAGGCCCGAGCGTACAACGACCAAAATGTTCTGACAAATAAGGCAACAAAGATGAGGACAATAGTCCGAATAATGTAAATAAACTACCCAAGCAATTAAACCTCGTAGTATAATGATTTCGGTAATCATTAATCCATTCGTTTTCTACGGCTTATCAGCCTTTTACATGTTATTTGAAGCCAGAAAATAATTTGGGGGCTAATAATAGTCTTGGTGATACAAGTCTTACTAATTAACCCATACCTGGAGGTAGAAGGGGTGGATTCATACCTTTTCCAAGGGTATTTGCCTGTAAGTGGTTATAACGAACGCCATGGGAATTGGAACTCGTTCTCTCCAATTAAAAATTCCGAGCCATCATCCATTACACCAACCCCGCATTCAAGCTTACAGCACCTGATATTTCCTACCGGTCACCCATCTAGGTGTTGGCCAGACTTGATGTTGCTTAACTTCGGTAATCGTAATGGAACTGCTGTTCCAACGTGATGTGGATGGACGCTTTAGTTTTTAAGTAGTAAGCAATAAAGGATAGACTGGATTTCAAACCTTTGAGACGGCAGCAGGAAAGCCCTTTTCCAGGAGCTCATGGCAATTCTCAGATAATAAAAAAAGAGTGAACTATCGATCAGTATCAATCAATGATCGCCTATGCCCGGACAGGGAATAGGCGATCATTGATTGATATTATAAATTAATTGATTTAAAATATGTTTTTTTTTCGCTACACAGTTCTAACCATGTTTCAAAAATGGAAGCTGAAAGCTCCGAATTTAATTTTGTAATTAAATTAAAGACATTAGTTCCATTTCATCCTCAAGCAAATGTTGGAGTAACTTTTAAAATTACTGGGTTTTAAAGACACAGCAAAAATCATAATTCACGTTTCCAAGGATACAGATAAATCCATTTCAACCAGACAAGGGGTGTCTGCGTGTTCATTATGTCTATATTTTGATGTATCAGTTATTAGTTACGTTTTGGTAGGGGTAGGGATGTATTTTTCAATGAAATCTGACATCCGTTAAATGCATGTCGTCTGGACATTTTCAGCTTCCATTTTTGAAACATGGTTAGAACTGTATAGCGAAAAAAAACATATTTTAAATCAATTAATTTATAATATTAATGCTCTGTAAATTTAAATTGAGTAATATTTTTTAAAAATAAAGATATCTATAAGAACACCGGATTATATATCTTACTGTTCTTTATATATATATATATATGTGTGTGTGTGTGTGCGTGTGTGTGTGCGTGTGTAAGTAGTAATGATAAAGCGTTAGTATTTGAATAAATGAATAAATATTAAACATTTTTAAAATAATTCTTTACACTAATCTTCAATTATGTTATTTTAAATACTTTGTTTTAATATTCATTTTTTAAAGCATTTTATCTTTTTCATGAAACTTTTCAAATTTTTCTTTATTTGTATAAATGAATATTGACTTTTTTCATATAATTGTATTCAACATTCTTTGTTTAATTTGATATTTATGGTTTCAATTCATAACATTTAAATATATACCATTTCAAAATGTTGCTAAGTGTGCCGTGATATTTTTATTTGTCCCTAGCTTAAGAAAGTTGAGAAACATTGATCTAAGGGTTGGATGTTTCAGGATGATATTGACTCTAAGCAGTGAAAAGCAAATAATAGAGTGACTAGGTCAATCACCCGACCTAAATCTCATAAGAAAATCATGGAAGAAGTTTAAAATTAAAACTCCATCTGTTTTGTTAATCGAAATAAACGCAAGTTTATTTTTATAATGAATTCGTTTAATTTTTTAATCATTTTTCCCCAAACAAGGCGATAATGCTACTAAGACGCAAAGCGAGTGGAAGACAATGAAAAGACTCTAGTGAAGAGAAAGGACAATAAAAGAACGGATGATGGCGTTTTAAAGTTTTGAAAATTATAGGTAGCAAGTAAGCGTGAAATCGGAAAAGAATTCCTCTGGTGAGAAGTGCGTATAAAAAAAATCTATTAGGATAGAATTAATGTTTCCATTTAGCTATTTTAACACTAAAACGATAAAACCTAATTACCAATCTAGTAGTATACATAATTTCATGTGGGCACCTCGACGTGGTGTAATGGTTAGAAAGCTTGTCTTGCTAGATCAGTTACGATTGTGTAGTGAGTTCGATTCTCACTAGGTGCCCCATACTTTCGTCCTTGTGCCACATCTAAGCAGCGCTTAGAAAATCAGAAGAGCACCTCGAGTTGGCGTAATGGTTAGAAAGCTTGTCTAGCTCGAACAATTACGACTGGGTAGTGAATTCGATTCTCACTGGGTGCTCCATACTTTTGTCCTTGTGTCACATCTAAGCTACGCTTGGAAAATAACTACATAAGTTCATGTGGTTGAGGTAATAATAAGAAGAGGTCCTAATCAATAATTGCCATAAGAATATTTATAGAAAAGACAGAAGGAAGCTACGTTATGGCAATGCTATAATGACTGAAGACGAGATTTGGATTTTGTCAAGAATATTGGGATATATAGCCGGGGCATTAGATCAGCAATATTCAATGCGTTGAAGAATTGTAGATTTATAAATGTGCAAGATGGATTCTGACGAGAAAAAAATAGTACGCTACAGTGAACCAACCTTCTTAGCAGCAGACCTAGCAATTCATTCAATACAATCACGCCATTTCATGTCAGCGGAAAATTTCAGACCAAAAAGGCGGAATAAATAGTTCTCCGGTAGGTTAACATCAGCCATGCTGGTGAAGGGCAAAATGGTTCTCTATGGTGATTAAAGGATAACAGTTTCGTTTTGAGGGCGTTATAATTTACAAATCATTCCTTACCCCAGTTAACAACTGACTGGAAGCCATTTTGGAGATCAGCTGCCATTTTGTCGGACCTATAACACTTATTATTAAAGCCGGAGTAAATAGTTGTGTCTTGTCTAATAGCCGTCATAGAAATTAAAGGGTACAGTATTAAATGCCGTTTGTTGTGTGCAAAATTTTGATTTGTAACTTTTTCTTAAATCTCCCAATAAATTTGTACATAAATAAAAAAAAAAAATCAGTATTTCTGCTTAGATATATAATATTTTAAGTATCTATTAAGCTCATCTCAATTAAGTATTTATTAAGCTCATCTCATCTCAATTTTTATGTCTGTAGTCGCATAGAAATGATTGCTCTTAGAACAACTCTAAATTATTTTTATGTATCAAATACTTTCGCCTGTGACTTTAGGGTGCAGGAGTAGCATTACATGTTTTTGAACTGATTTTTTAAAGGCACAGATGGTGCAATGATTCAAGAAGAAGACAATGATGGCAGAAAGGTGATAATTTTTACTCCATAACATTCTTTGAACATCAATTTGAATAAAATGGATTTAAAGGCATTTTCTTCGCCATAAGTAGATTCGAATAGGAAACTTGTGGAGCGTTCTGAAGAGGAAGGCTATATATATATATATATATATATATATATATATATATATATATATATATATATAAATAAATTATTTGAGGTGCAAAATCGTAATATCGCAAGGAAAAAGTAATATGGGTTGTTTCTTAACGGCATTATGAAAATAATATAAGAAATAAGAGATGATAACTCTCACAAACAAACAGACCAACCGGTTTCGTTCCCAAGCTCATCAGGGTCAACTGGGAACTATTTCTCAATCTTACAGAATAAATAAGTCACACATACAACCTACATACAATTAAAACTAAAATGAAAGATCAATGGTATGGAGGGGGACAAGGAATAAAAGAACAAATAATTTTTCCCCTTTTTTTCCTAACTTATACACATATATATACTTTCCTTCTTTATTTCCTTTTCCTTTCTTTTATGTTTTTTAAACTGTGCAAAAATACACAATAAACAAGAGAAGGAAAAAAAAAAAAAAAAAAAAAAATCTAATAAAATAATTATATATGTGTATATAACAGAGTGTGAGGGGAAAATTTGAAGCACACTAGAGGATAATGATATGAAGTCCAAGGAGACAGTCTTTTTGCTTACACAAAGATGGCTCCCTAGACCGAATATACAGAGACTCAAGTGCCTTCAAATGGAATAGAGAGTGCGAACTGGACAGAACAGTGAACCAATTCGGACTAAAGTTCTTCGCACAATTCCTGCTATTTATATCCTGCTATTATATATATATATATCGTTAATTAGACATTGAATTATATCACTTCATGTCCTCAATAATTTGCATAGCTTTCCAGTTAACCTGATGAATATTTATGAGCGTTCATATATATAAAAACTTAAAAAACTAATAGCATTGTAGATGTAAAATTGTGACAAAATAAAATCCTAATAGAATTTCCTTTCATAAAGTTCCACAGAGGACAAAAAGCGTCGGCTAAAAAAGTATTCTTTTTTCTTTATTCATATTGTCTTTTTACAGATATACTCTATCTAAATTTTTTATAAGGACAGGCACACACATATAGGTATGTAAATATATTTTTCCCAAAGGTGTTATAAATAGAGTGCTCAATGGAATGAGAAAGCCCTATAAGTATATATTAGTGACTATACATAATATCAAACGTTGGGTATTATGTATATTCACTAATATATATATATATATATATATATATATATATATATATATATATATATAAAAAGAAGTACTCACACATAGAATCAATCAGCAATATTAATGCTATTATTGGCGACATCCATCGCTGGTAGTGTATAATGTATGCATTAAAATACTGTTAATCCATAGAGTGATGTGATCCTCATTTATAAAACTGTTGTCTGTTGCTTCCAATTTATATTTTTTTTAAATGCAAGTACTTTCGAATAATCCTTTATTCATCGTCAGGCATATCTTTTCCTTATAAAATCAAAAACTTGGAGACGAAATAATTGTTTGTCGACCGAAAGATGTTTTTTTTTTTGAGAATGTGCTATTATTGTCGGTTGTGTCCAATCTCGGAACGTGCAAAGACGATGGATGTATTGCTGATTGATTCTATGCATGATTATTTCTTTGTATATAAATTATATGCTGCTTAATGTTTTATATATATATATATATATATATATATATATATATATATATATATATATATATATATATATATATGCAGCTCTTAAGAAAAGTCTGCTATCAGGGCACTACGGGGAATGAGAGGTCAAAGACATATTAAATGGCAAAGACTAAATATATATAGCTGTTTGTGCTAGCGCAAAGTCACAAGTCATCGTGACTGAGGGTTGAAAATTAATCAGCGTATGTTATGAGCTCTCTCCCTGTAAGTAATGTCTACTCAGCATACTTACAATCTATGCCACCGTGGACTATGTGATTTTAGTGGGCGTATGTAATAGGGATTTACTGGGTGTAAATATATGCCCCACTAAACAAAACATGACTAAATGATCAAACTTAATTTATTTTAGAATTCTTCCATGGTTGGACAGAAAACCTTTCAGCATACTTCATACTTTTACTTTATACTTCATATATATATATATATATATATATATATATATATATATATATATATATATAATATATATAAAATTGTCCAATTGTTAGATTAAGCTCTGAACCATTGTATCTTAGAAATGATTAAAGATATCTTACTGGAATTATCCGAGGTTTTTATAACGCCATCGGTCTCTACTTTCAGCAATAATTACGCTCTAAGCTTAAAAGAAATATCGTGGTGAAATCGATCATAAACGAAAATGACATGTTCATCATGAATTAATCATAGCTAAGGAGTTGAAGCTCATTAAGTATTGAAATAAAGTTCAAATATATATATATATATATATATATATATATATATATATATATAACCAGGTACGATGGGAACGAATAAATTACATTTTCACGTTCCTAACATTTAATTTTGGATTTGA
Organism: Acanthosepion pharaonis; assembly: GCA_903632075.3. Taxonomy (NCBI): domain Eukaryota; kingdom Metazoa; phylum Mollusca; class Cephalopoda; order Sepiida; family Sepiidae; genus Acanthosepion; species Acanthosepion pharaonis. The sequence continues at coordinate 150,941 of CAHIKZ030004041.1, read as the reverse complement.
AACCAACTTTCGTAACATTTACTTTGCTTTTGAAACCAAATTAATCGTTCACTCGCCAGTAATTTACAATCGCCCGAGGAGATGCATCGTTATGCGTTGAAAGACGATTGCTACTGTGTAGCGATTCTTACATGTTTTTGTTGTAATATATATATATATATATATATATATATATATATATATATATATATAGGTGGAGGTAAAAAGCCGCGCACTATAGGGATAATTTATTAAAGCTTTAATTACACATGTCAATTTTATTTACTAGTTAATTAATTATTATATGTGCTGTTTAAAAATGCTCTTCTTTTTCAAAACACATTTCAGTTTTGTGTCTGCATGATTCATTAACACATCGGAGATTTTTTTTCTTTCATTTTACTGCATTCATATTATTTTTCTTTAAGTTCTTCAATTTCTTGGACGCGTCTAATAAACGAATGATTTCAAATGCACCCACAGAAAAAATCCGAAGGCGTGAAGTCTGGTGACCCTCCAGGATCATTTTACTACTTATGATGACCTTCGCCCTTTCTAACCTTTTAATATTCTATCCTGGATTAACAAGGTGCCTCACAGGTTTCAAGTACTATTTCATTTTCAAGTCTTTTTTACTGCTCTTTGGACTGTCGTAGCTGAAAATCCTCTGTCACGTGCACAACCTCTTATGAATTGAATTGGATCTTTTCTAATTGATCACTTTAGCTCTAAGTTGAAATGATGATCTCTGTTTCTGTTGGGACCTCTAGCTCCAGTTTTCCTCTCTGCTCTTCTCTCATTTTTAAACTTGTTCACCGTTCTCTTGGTGGTTCTTGAATGAACTTTGAAGATGGAAGGCAGAGTATGATTATGATTCAGATTATTAAATTGGTTAGAATCATAATACAAGTCCCAAGGAATATATTGTTAATGATACTGACTGATGTAACTGTAGGAATTCTGACCAAATTCCATTGGCAAACAAATGTTTAGCTAAATATCTTGTTTACCTTTGCACTATCTCTGCAATAGAGAATCCGACGGTTGAAAAGTTCTATATTGGTAGTACTAAGAATTCTTTCAAGACTAGGTGGTAGCAGCACGTGTTGTCCTAAGGTGAAATGGCAAGGACATGTAGATTCTTACATGAACCCTGTTTTCTGTGTTCACATGAAAAATTGGAAATTATCAGATTCTTTGATAAGATTGCTTTATTAAATCAAAGATCCGAGTTAACGGCAAATTGTAAACAGAGTCTACCGTTTACCTTACAATTCAGTTAGACTTGGAATTTGACAATGATTTTTCTTAAATTTTAGTTGAAATGTGTTGCAACATATATGGCTTATCTTTCTATTTGTAAGATTAATTTGGATTTAATATAATTTTGTATCAATCTCCTGGTAGTATTAGTAACACCTTGTACGGAGGTATTGGTATTTGGTTGACATTTTTGACATTTTGCAATGATTGGTTATTGTTATTAACATCTTATATAAAAAATCTTTAGTCAACAGTTGCATATTATTTTACCATGTAATTTAATACGTTTAAATTATTTACTGGTTTCTTAAAGAAGCTATTTATTTATCAACTATATGAAAAAAATATGTAGGAAACTCACAAAGCATATAACTTGTTTAACATTTTATTCAATTACGCTCCATTACATTTTTTCTTAGGAAATGACATTGTCTAATGTGTAAAAAAATGTATCCATTAACATATGCTCCAATTTACTATCTCTGCTGCCATTGACTGCCAATCTACGGGTCATGGCCGATTTATGCAAAATAATTTCATAATTTTTGCTTCTTCGCTTAGTTTAAATTCAGCATAGGTCATATTTGATTGGTTGATCTGAGTAAAGTCCACAAACTTTATAACTGTTGTGGTACGATCCACCTAATTTACATAGTGGAGTACCGACCATATAAATATGGGTTGGTACCGGGAAGACGGGGGAAGTAACAAGAGATCCAATCCAGAGACTCTGCCCGACTGCGATTAAGTCAACCCATTCTACAGGAACAGTCTTCCCAAGAATATAACAAAACTATCTGTAAATATTGTGTACCTTTTCCTTGTTTCAATACATTTTCTTTACGTACATTTTGTGTTGTATTATTATTATTCCATGCTTATCCAAGCTTCAACAATAACCACTCACCTTTTTTCGATTTTTCGTAAAAAAGGTTGTCTTTGCGTTTAAATCAAATTAAATTGTTCACTCGCCAGTAATTTACAACCGCCTGATGAGATGCATTGATACGCATCGAAACACGCCTGCAATTCTGTAGCGATTTTAACATGTTTTCTATGTAATATCCTAAAATAAATAATATTGTTTCTCTTTTAAATTAAATGTTACGAACGTTGGAATTGTTCTTTATTCATTCTCATTTGACCTGGTGTCTTCTCAAGTGATGGTGTTGATTGAGAAGACACCAGAAGTGTTGAAGGAAAATGTCTATTTTTGTAGGGATTTTATAACATTTTTATGTTATAATTTTCGAATAAATGCTTATATTTGCTCTACTCTGTATTGAGCACTCTTTTAAGAATAGTATTTTTTGTTTATTGGAATTTATTCCGTATACACCAATCCTATACTTGGATATATATATATATAGGCACGGTGGAGCAGTGGTTAGCGGCTTGGATTGAGGAATCGAATTCCAGTCGAATCCACTGCATTCACTTACGTGCTAATACCCTTGGGAAAGGTATGTATCCTCTTCATCTCCCTCCAGATATGGGTAAAATAGCAGGACAGACTGGGTTCTATAGCCTTGGATGGCAACTGGTCTAGGAGAAGGATAACTCTGAATTCAAAACCTGCGGAGGGTCGTTTGGGAACCTTGTGGCATGCATTCGGTGCACCAGGTTTCTGTATTCGTCCCTCCAAAAAGTGTGGCTGGTCCTGCACAAGGCCTTCACCACTATAAACAAATCTCATGTGCCGGTGTCGGGATGTCGGTTTTCTGGGGACTTATCGGCCTGACCCTCATACGTCGAACGCGACGGGAGAGTCGATTACGTTTATATATATATATATATATATATATATATATGATTGACTCTCTCGCTTATGTTCAGGCGAAAAACACAGCTCCTTGAGACGGCGCCTTTAAAATTCATTTTTATTTGAATGATAACTTTTAATGTTATTCGCTGAATATTATGGAGCAATTCCTAGGCTTGACGTGGCCAAACTTTGGTGGTCATACGAGAATCTGTGTTTCAATGTGATATTTTGATCAAATGCATTACGATGAACTACCAACGCGCTTAAAGTGTTTTTATGCAGCTTATCTCAGCTTATAGTCTTTTTCTTAGGTTCCTAGAGGTTTCACTTAAGGGGTATAAGTTGCACCAAATGGTGATTAACGAGCGTTCAGGAGCCAAATGTATATTTATTAGAAGTACAAACTTTAGCTCGGTTATTTTACATCCAGAACTGTTCCATTGACACTAGCAATCACTGAGCCGTGTCATATATATATATATATATATATATATATATATATATATATATATATATATAAGTGTGTGTGTGTGTTGTGTTTCATTGAATAATATAGACTTAATGTGTCTACTTATTTTTATACTGATCCTTTTCAGTAGTGTAATGAGCTTCTTGATGTTTAGATAAAATTCATCAAGGAAGGCGGCGTATTTTTTTTAACCCACGTACTTTTGACCTACGTTTGTCTTCGTTATTTACCCCTGAAAAAGGTCGAAAGTAATTGGGTTAAAAAAAAAATGGCTAAGCCGCCTTTCTTGATGAATTTCATTTTAACATCAAGAAACTGATTAGACACCTGGAAAGGATCATTTTAAAAATAAGTAGACTCAGTATGCCTATATTATTCAATAGGACATTTTTAATGAAGATATATGCCTAAATATGCATAAATGCATCTATCTATCTATCTATCTATCTATCTATCTATCTATCTATCTATCTATCTATAAGATAGAGAGAGAAATCTATCTGTCTATCTCTCTATGTATCTCTTTCTCTATTTTTCTATATACAGATATATATAGTGAGAAATATGTATGTAGATAAATCAATAGATAGATATGACATGACTGAGAAAGAAATGAAATGTCTGATATATATATATATATATATATATATATATATATATATATATATATATAGTAAGAGATAGAGAAGGAGAAAAATTATAGATAATAGAGGCCATTATTACATACTCAATATCAAAATATAATCAATTACTTATAAAAGACATGAAATCATGTTCATCTCGTTCGGCTCGATTGATTTTTTTTTTACGGTTCAACAGCTCTTTGCAGTTTATTTAAAGCCAGAAAAGAATTTTAGATTGTAAGAATATAGACAAGTGAAGAAGAGCTGGATTCAATCTTTCCTTAAGGTATTTGTGCGTAAGCGATTATCACGAATCCGACTGGAATTGGAACTCGTCTCTCAAATTTTCCATTCTTGTCCTCTATCTATTGCACCACCCACACATCCAATCTCGCAGCACATGGCATTCTTCAGCGGCCACACATCTAGGTACTAACCCTACGCGACGTTGCTTAACTTCGGTAATAGTGCGGAAACTGATGTCTCAATGTGATATGGCTGCAAGCTCTTGTTCTGGTCTAGCTGTGCCATTAGGACTGGATCTTTCTGGGGAATTGACGTCCATTTTCCATTGCAAGTTGACAGATGCGATACCAGCCTGCTCCCACCAATACAACTCATTAGAAAAATATGTTGTTTCATTTTTACATAAATAATTTTAAATGAGAAAACATAAGAAGGAAATGTTTTGGGCGGAGGAGAAATCAGTTGATGAACAGAAGGTTTTTATTGTCTTTTTGTTATCTTCTTCACCGAAACCCGATTGAACACGGTCCAGATTGGGCAGCCCCACACCAAAACAACCAATTTATAGATTTTAGGAAGAGAGCGGAGTATTAAGGCTCTTCTGAATATAGGACACAAAGGCATATTTAAATATGACAATAAACCTTCCGTGAAGGATATAGTTCCGTGTTATATAGAAAAAAAGGCTTTCCAATGATAAGTGTAACAAGACACAGAAAGATTCTTCCGTCTTGAGTATATCTGAACATGAAAATTCGAAATTGCGAATTGTGGAAATGTCCACAAATATTTCAATTGAAAAGAATGTATATTTGAAGGTCAGCTTCTTTGAATATCCGAGAGAAGATAGCAGATCTAATATACGCAATAATAAAAAGAGAACTGCTTACAAAAGAACTCTTGATTCATATCTCAAAAGCAACCTTTTTATATTCCACAAGAGATGATAGCAGATCTGATAAATTCAATGAATGAAAGAGAAGAAACTTGTACAACAGAACTCTTACTTCTAGAAAGCAACCTGTCTGGATAGTCCACAAGATATGATAGCAGATCTGATAAATTCAATGGATGAAAGCGAAAAAACTTATACAGCAGAACACTTACGTCTGGAAAGAAACCTTCCTAGATATTCCACAAAATAAGATAGCAGATCTGATAAATTCAATGGATGAAAGCGAAAAAACTTATACAACAGAACACTTACGTCTGGAAAGCCACCTGCCTTGATATTTCGCAAGAAAAGATAGCAAATCTGATAAATTTAATGACTTAGATGTCTACCAACAGTAAAACCTATTTGGCTACTCTACAATAGAACATTATAAATTTGATAAAATTCCATGTCATTAAATGATGCTAATGCCAGTATTGGTAAATTGTCTGAATTTCTTTCCCAAAGCCTTTGGATTATTATTTATTCTTTCGTTATTTCTTTTCATCGCAATTGCCAGGTTGTATTATTTTCTGCGACTGTTATGTAAGCTGTACAGATGGCCAAATAACTTCCAATGAAATTTGGACTCGCTTTTGTTTTTCTTGCGAGCCCCTCTGATATAGATAGCGGCCTATCATTTCGACCATAGATGCGAAGCAAGAATAGAAAACTTACCTAATTTTAAATTCCATCACAAATGTTTCACCTATCGTTCGGTTTACACTTCTCTCCGATCTTTTGAACATGAATAGAGGTTTATCCATTGTTTCCTATTTTTCCCCTTCTTTCTCGTGTCTACTTCAACTCTATACTTCTAACTCTGAAATTTTCCTTCCTTTTTATTTTCCCACAATAGGAGTATATAGGTTCGCTTATTGTCCTGGTTCACACCGCTCCCCGGCCTTTTATAAGGGCGTAGATGTTTACCTCTTGTTTCCTGTTTAGGAATGGCTTTCCGGTTCCTTCTGAAGTTTACTTTATCTTTATACTTCTAACGTCTCCGCCCAAACTCTGAATTTATTTATTTTTCCTCACTAGGAGTAGATAGGTTCGTCTATCGTCCGCTGTACACTCATCCCAGGTCTTTGAACAGGAGTAGAGGTTTATCTCGTTTCCTGTTTAGAAATGTGCTTCCGGTTTCTTCTGACGTTTGCTTCATCTTTATAATTCTAACATCTCCACCTAAACTCTGAAATTTTATTTATTATTGTTGAAACTTGACTAATGCATGGAATAATAATGCAACACAAAATGTACTTAGAACAAAATGTATTGAAACAAGAAAGTGTACACAATATTTACATATAGTCTTTTGTATATTCCTGGTAAGACCGTTCCTGGAGAATGTGTTGACTGAGTCGCAGTCGGGCAGAGTCTCTGGATTGAATCTCTTGATTCCTCCCTCTCTTCCCGGTACCAACCATATTTATATGGTCGGTACTCCACTATGCAAATTAGGTGGATCCTACCACAACAATTATTTATTTTTTTCCTCAACAGGAGCAGATAGGTTCACACTTCTTCTCGTTTTTTTTTTTTCAAGAGCAATTTTTTCCAATCTTATTTCTGTTTAGGGTTTTCGTTTCTTTGTAATGTCTTTTCATTCTCTTTTACTCCTAGTATCCCATTGTTCCTTAGTAGTGTTATCGTCTAGCTTGGGATGAAACGATTAAAATATATATTACCGTAATTTCTTGAAAATAATACGCACCCATAAATAATACGCACTCCAATAAATGATCCAAAAATTAAGAAATATATCTATCCCTCTGTATAATACACATCTGTAAATTTTGTCAAAAAAAAATAATTACGAAGACATTTTGTGGACTTTGACATTAAGAATTGATTCCTCCCTCTCTTCCCGGTACCAACCATATTTATATGGTCGGTACTCCACTATGCAAATTAGGTGGATCCTACCACAACAATTATTTATTACGAAGACATTTTGTGGACTTTGACATTAAGAATTAAATTGCAACTAAGTGGTTAAAATAATGTTGAAAATTACCATCGCGCTTTTCCCGATCAATGTCAAGAGAGGTTTTGAAGAAATGTTGTCTCACGACAGCCATCGATGGCCCTGAAGATGACATCCATTTGGCAAAAGAATGAAGAAGCCGAAGATAATTTTGAACAGGACGAAGATAATATTGTGAATGTTAATTAGTTTAATGACAATTTAGATATTGATTCTATAATAGAAAGTGGTGACGATGAAAATTAAAATTTCAATAAATTGTTAACTTGATATCCTCATTTCTTCGAAATTGACCTTTTTATAGATTATTTTTTTATTTTTTCGCCAAATAAAAAATACCGTTACTGATAAACATAAATTTATTGAGAAAAATATTAGAATTATTATTGTTGTATTTAAAATGAAAATTGGGATAATATCTTTCTTCTTTCAGAACAAGTACGTATTTATTATTATAAATCAATAACGAAAAAATATTTTTGCTTAAACTTATTTATAATACGCATCACCTGTAATTTACAGTAAAAAATGCGTATTATTTTCGAGAAATTACAGTAATTGTTTAGATCTTTGAATAAAGGCTCCTGCTTGAAAACAGAAATGTCCATTTTCATTCGTTATATCTCTGTAGATCGTATGGTATAAATTATATGATTTTGTGTTAGTGGCTGTATCCATTCGCATCTGCCATTTGAAAGCAGAGTTGATTGTGCGCTTCCTAAAAACCTTCATTTACCGATTTGGTTATGGACTTTTCCATAACTTATCAGCATCCCACTGCCGCTGTTCTACTTGCCATCCGCAAACTCTTCATCATCACGAGTTTCTTCACTTCCAACGCGGCCATCTTTAATACGCCCCGCATACTCTGTCGCCGCCATTATTTCATTTTCCAGCTTCCCTATTCATTCAATTCCCAAACGCGTCAATTCTAGTTGACGTCATCACCGATTTCGCTTCGCCATGTTGTTGCATATTGTCCGTTTTATTTGGAAGTTGACTTTCTTTGTCTTTCTTTCATTTTTTTTTCGGTCTTTACGAATCTCGCCTTCTTTATTTACTTCTGTTATTGCATTTTAACATCTTCTAATGTTTGTATTTGCATTAATATTATGATTCATTAGTTTATTCTGTAATTACATTTTATCAATTTGTTTATGTGCACCAATTCTTTCTTTATTTTTCTTGATTTTCTTTTTTTCTTGACTTATATAATCTTTCTTTTTGCCACTTACTTATTTCTCTATTTCTTTATTTTCTTTCTTTATTATTTTAATTCTCTTTCTCTATTTCATTTTTCTTTATTCTAATTTCTTCTTTCTTTACTTATCTAACTGTTAATTTCTTACTTATTTCATTCTCAGTTGATTTCTTTTCTTTCTTCACTATTTCGTATTTTTCTTTACTTTTTTAATTCTCTTCCTTCCTTCCTTCTTTCTTTCTTTCTTTCTTTCTTTCTTTCTTTCTTTTCCTTTATTTATGTAATTCATTCTTTCCTTTTTTCTTTTTCTTACTTTTCATATTTAGTTCTTTCTTTGTTTTCCTTACGTAATTCTTTCTTACTTTATATATTTTAATTCTTTCTTCCAACTATTCTTTATTTCTTCCTTGCTTTCTTTCTTTTTTGTATTGTTCTTTTTTCTTACAGATCTTTCGTTACTTTTCCCCCTCTTGTCCTATTTTCTTCTTTCTTTTTCATATTTTTCTAATCTTTGTTCTTTTTTTTAATTAATTCTCATGCTTTTCTTTGAATCCTTGTCTTTCCTTTTTCTGTTTCTCTTTTTTTCTTCTTCTTTCTCCAATTCCTTTTCGCTCGCTCGCTTCTTTCTTTCTTTCTTTCTTTCTTTCTCGTCACTTTCATTTCTCTTTATCCCTTTAAAGCTTTTCTTCTTTTTCTTCCAATTTCTCTTTGTCGATTATTTCTATTACAATTCAATATTCCCGCTATACCAGCGTCTATCGACAACCACCACCGCCACCACTAGCAACAACAAAGACACGATTCTAGCCAACACAGACGACACAGCCTAAGTAATTCCTAATTTTAATCGTATTCGTAAGAACAGTAGTTTTATCTTTATTATCAATCGCAATTCTCTTCCGTTGCATCGAATCTGTTTTCCTCCATCATGGCCGCTGCTTCCACAACGACGTCGACGATCACGTGTCTGCGACATCATCATAGCCCATATTAAAGTTGTATTTTGAAGTTGCAACGTGAAGAGATCAAAGTGGAACGATATGATTCCAATCATTCTTCTTACTAGCGTTCTTTTTCCTTATCCACACAGTAATGGCGGCTTCCGCTTTTATGACAAAGTACAGACATGATCATTATTAAGTAGGGAGAAAGAGAGACATGAAATGAAATTGTACTCGTAGAAGAACTAACAATGGTTTTTAGACATATTTACTATTACTTTGAGTTCACACACCAGTAGAAGCTGGTGACTTTGAATGAATGTCAAGAGATATGGTGGTGGTGGTGGGGGGGTCTCCGCAGTTTTTTATCACTTCCTAAAATGTTAATTATTATTTTTTGAATCAATTCACCCCAAGCAAGGTAATAATTCCACTAAGACGCAAGAGGCTACTGGGAGTGAAAGAGAGTGAAAAGATTTTAGAAGGGATTAGAAACCCAATGTTAAACAGGAAAGAAGGGATAAACTTTTACTCCCGTTCAAAAGACCAAGGAGAAGTGTGAACAGGACGATAGGTTACGCTCTCTAATCCTATTAAGGAAAAAAAATAAATAGTAAATAAACTTTCAGAGTTTATTCCGAAACATTAGAAGTAAACTTTAGGGTTATCTAGAAACCCGAGTCTAAACAGGAAACAGGGGATAAACCTTTACTCCTATTCAAATTATCGGGGAGAAGTGTGAACCGGACGATAGGCGAACCGATCCACTCCTATGGTTGTTATTATTATTATTGTTATGGTTATCTTCTCTGATACTTAGATATTTCAGTCTGGTGATGACCGAAGTTGAGCAACGTTGAGCCTGTTCACTATTTAAATGGGTGTCCGCTTGGGAATACCAGGTGCTGTAAGATTGGACGTACATTTTTTGAAATGGATAATGACTCTGACTTTGTAAGTCGGAGAGCCGAATCCATTTCCAGTTGGGTTCGTTTTATTCACTAAACACGCAAATACCTCGGAAAAATGTATGAATTCACCTCATCTGCCCCTCCCAGTTATGGGTTAATTAGTAGAACTAATTTATCAGTAATATCGTTATTATCTTAAAAAAAAAATTTAATCTGAAAATCTTTTCTGGCTTTAAATAACTTGCGAAAGCCGTAAACCACAAATCAGTCAATCAATTAATTCGGTGACGATGTTCATATTTTAGCTCCTAGATTCAGCTTAGAGACACAACAGTTTATTAAGCACATAAGCTGTTCTAATATAAAAATATATTGTTGAGATTTTTACTATAAAAATGTATTTTTATATTTTCATAGCTTTTTGTTTGGGCTTTCCCTATTAGCCCCTAGCTGGGACCAACGAACATCCAATCGGTACGGTATGCCAAGTACTCTATACAATAAAACGCACACTAGAAAAGTGTAGCGACTTAACCTAAATCCGTTTAAAATACTACCAAGCAATCAAAATGAAAGAACCATTTCAGGATATTAGTCTATGTAATATCCTACACAAACACAAACATGTATATGAAAAAAAAGTTGGGTATCAGCTATCATGTATTCAACTGTGAAAGCAGAACAACAACATATTTTTATTACTTCAAAGATCCCAAGAAAATTAAATTTTAATATTGCTAGAGAGTTCTTATCAAGAGGCATAACTTGGTTGGTAGCGAATTAACTCCCGTTATGACGTCCGTCCTGACATCGCCTTATCTCGGAATACTCAATACTCACAACTAATGAGTACAAAAATCGTCATAACAGATCTGCATTGGATAATCTGTCACTACTACGGGATAAAAGCAACTGCAAACCGGTATGAATATAATCCTGAATCTATAGTTTAGGGAGAAGATGTTACCCTTCTCTGGGATTTTTCTATCAACACAGAGCGAGCAATACAAGCAAATTGCAGAGACATTATCATCAAAGACAGAAAAGAAAAAGTTGCACATTGATTGGCATGAGAGCGTACCGAGTGACAAAAACATATCTGCAAGGATTTTGGAAAACCTAACCAAAAACAAAGACCTGGAAAGGGAAATAGAAAAAAAAATAGCATTTAAAAACTAAAACTCTTCCTTTTGTGGTTGGAACTTTGGGTCTGATATAGAAAGGAATGAAAGGAAAAAAAACAATAAAAAAAAAACTCTACAGAATCCCTAGGGTACCATATCTCCAGAAAATCCAAATAAATTGTTTTAACAAGTATAGACCATATTCTGGGAAGAGCTATGTCCATTTTTTTGTTGTTGTTAATAGCTGTCTTTTGTTTAATTAAGAGGAAATAACAAAAGATAACACCCTTCGCTTGCACAACGTCATTGGTTATGTTTCTGCATGTGATTATAAAATAAATGCAGGTATGATAAACAGTATTTTCAAAATAATAGAGGAACTTAAATTCAAAAGGGTATTTCAAGTGGGTGAAGAAATGAAAATAATCCATAATACACCTACTGTAGCGGCAAATATCCTAAAAAAAGCATATGCTATGTGTCAAATGCAAAATAGTGGCAAGATAAGCCTATTCATGGTCAATACTCTAGCCGTACCAAACAAGCTAATGTAGACAAACCCCCGTACCCATCAGTGGCTACGTAGTGCAGGGTTAAAAGCTGAAACCGAAGGGTTTATTTCCGCTGCACAGGGCCAATGCTTGCTAATTAGAATTTACCAAGCAAACATATTGAAAAATTGTGTGAGCGCCAAATGTAGATTCTGTGATAAATATTCAGAAACAATTGACCATCTTGTATCAGGTTGGCACCGGATTGGCACCTACTCAGTATGACAAAGTGGGCAAATATCTGCACTGAAAACTCTGCAACGCTCACGGAAAGGAAACTGCAAGAAATTGGTCTGAACCCCACCCTGACCCGGTTACAGAAATTGAACCTGTAATAATTTTATAGAACTTTACAATATACACGGACAGAACAATCAAAGCTAATCGCCCAGAAATCGGGATTAGAGACCGCAAAGATTAAATGTGCCTTCTTATTGATATGGCAGATCCTGAAGACTGCAATGTATCTTTGAAGATCTTAAAAAAAAAAAAAAAAACTATCAAAATACAAGAACCTTGAGATCGAAATCTCAAAAATGAGGTCTATAAGAACATCAACAATTCCTGTTATCGTTGGAGCACTCGGTTTGATTGGAAATGATTCCAATTTATTTATTTCTTTTACTTACTGAAACTAAGTAGCATATTCGATATGTCTTTTCCGTCTTTTTATGCAATCAAATAGTTCATTATTCATACGGTATTGACAAGAAACGTTAAACACTCCTATCTTTCTTTTTGTTATTGAAATCAAGTAGCTTCTCTAATATGATTTCTCCGTCTTTTCACGCGATCAAAGCGGAATAGTCCATTATTTATAAGGTATTGACAAGAGAAGTTGAATACTTATTTCTTTCTTTTTCTCCCTGAAACCAAGTAGCGCCTCTGATATGTCTTTTTTCGCTTTTCCACGCGATTATTTATATGATAATATTAGGTTGGTGCAAAAATAATGACGTAATAATGTCGTTTTTTGACGTATTTTTTAACGTCAAAAAACGACATTCTTACGTCATTATTTTTGCACCAACCTAATAGCATGACGTAACAGTCGTGCTAACTAAAGGAAGATACAAGCATAATAGTAATATCTTAAGCATTACGTAACAACAGAATTTATTCAAGCAGAATACAGAAATTTACTACAAGTAGAGTGTTTCGTGTTACTTTTCGTTGATAATACTCTCCTGGATAAATGAGCAGTTCATCGCCGTATCATTTTGTGAATCCATTGTAAACGGGGGCTGCTAGGGATCATATTAAAGAAATGAAACACCGAAAGTTGTCTATACTAGTTTTCAACTAAAACAAGACCGAAGAGCCACTCAAGGTAAAAAGGGTTACTAAATGAGTAAGAAGATATGTAGGATGGATATCGGTTGACTCCAGACTTGAAAAAGTTAAGATTGTGATAATCAGAGAATGATCATCTGGGGAGTTCTTTCCACAATCTGAGTGAAACTTCTTCCTCACTGATGGAATATGACGGGAATGAGGATGAGTCCATTCAATCTACGTGGACTGGCGATGTCCTAGCTGTGAAGGGCTATATTGGAAGAAACAAGAAATGTACTAGGTGGTCCGAAAGCCGTGTCACCCCCACATAATAAAATTTTCTATTTCAGATGGCTGACACGAAAATGATGGAGTTCATACAGACCTTCTCAATGTGTGACAGCATCAATAAAAGTGAAGAAACTGAATCCAGTACATGGATTTCGTATTACTGTATTACTTGTTTAATTCTTTTCATTACTTTTCGGTAGTGCGTGACAAGACTTTCGGACCACCCTCTAGATCGTCCGAATAGTGATAGATTAGCAAATAATTACTCACTCACAATGCCTGTCAAACGTTTTTCAACTCTGTCGAGCCTGGAAAGTGCGTGCTGGACAACACCAGTCCAGATGTGTTAGCAATATTCTATTTTTGGTCTCTGTTCTGGCACTTGGAAAAGACAAAGGTAAATATTCAATCAACAATGTGGGCAAAAATCACCAAAAAGAATGTAAAAATACAAACCTTAAACAATTCAAAAAAAAACAAAACACCTGGAAATAAAAACCTTTATATGGTTAGCATCTGTAGACATCCTTTGGAACAAAGGGTCAATGCTTGATCTTGGTACTGTGGTTTCAGTCGCAAGTGAGTTCAAAGTAAAGACCATCCACAAAAACGCGCTATGGTTGAAAATAAATTTTAAAAAAATGAAAAATCTTTATTCAAACTTTCATTTTAGTTTTAATTTCAAGTAAAGAGATTAAATTTAATATTTACAATAACCAAAATATTTTACTGTATCTAAAAACTAATTTAAAATAACTGGAAAAAGTTTTTTCTTTTGCTAAAAAAACTGATGACGACCTTTTTAATCCTCTTTCATCTAAATGTAATTCTCTTTATTACAAAAAGTCTTCCAAAAATAAAATATACTTTTCTGAAACTTTATTTGAGGAATATTACATGATTTAAAGTATAATTAATCTGGTTCGAAACAAATATTATTTACTTTAAATTTAAATTATCGCATAAATGTATTTTTAACCTGGCAGTAGCTGCGTTTTTAACACGACAGTAGCCGTTTTGACGTGTTGACAGTCTGATGACAGATTTAATGTTGCTCTCTGGAGACATTATCTATAAAATATAATTTGAGAAAATGGCGTGAACGCCATTTTTATACAATTTTTAATCTCAATAATCTTAAAAATTATTTTCTGGTAATGTCGTGTATAGGCACACGTACTTACAAAAATCGGCACGTTTCTACAGATAAAAATATTTCAAAATTCTTTTAAGAATATTGGTGTTTGATGTTGTATTAAGCTTTTCAATTTATGATTAGTAAATATAGTTTTCACTTAATAATAATATAATCTAAAAAAATGTCGATATTAATTTAAAAAAAGAAAACAATTCTTAGAAAAATTAATTATTCATCGAAAAATTTTTCTCTTAAGACAATAGATTTTTTCATATCTCTTATTTATAAAAACAATTAAAAGCTTTTCTAATTTAATATCATAGTTTCATTGAAATTTTTATTTTAGCCCATCCGCTTCCGCAAGAAAAACACTTTTTTTTAATCAAAATTTCGAAAGTGCTAGAAAGGATTTAAAAAAATAATAAAAAATAATTTGGTCGTTCCTATTAATAATAACATAAATATTTTGACAATGAAACATTTTTTTTTTATCAAGTTTGGGTTTTTTTTTCATCATCGTATATTCTTTGTGAGAAAATTTTTGGAGATACTTAGTTTAAAGATTGTGAGTTTTTATCCCTGTGCCAAATCTGTCTTCAAATTAAGTCTTGTGCTTCTCCTAGTCTGGTTACCATTCAAGGCCAGAGAGCAGAGTTTGTTCTGCCATTTAACATAGTTAAAAGGGTGGAAAAGTGATGCGGTCATATATTTACGAAAGTGAACGCAACGGTTTGCAAATTCCAGTAAAGCTACGTACATATTCGTTACTATAATTATTAAACTTCATATAATAATAATAATAATAATAATAATAATAATAATAATAATAATAATAATAATAATAATAATTTATAGTAGCAGCAATAATAGTAGTTAGTGTAATAATTTGTTTTGCAGTTTTCAGTTCTTTTGGGAATATCCGATTTCATTTTTAACCGTACAGGAATGTTCAGTTTCTTTTTATAAAAGGTAAGGAAAGAAAATGTTTTCTTGTTGAATTCCAACGAAGGGAAGAAGGAGGAGTGAATGTATTTGGTTTGGCGCGAAACCAAACAGAATGAAAGGTTAATAATACAGAGAGAGAGAGAGAGAGAGAGAGAGAGAGAGAGAGAGATGTACAGGCCGTAATACAAAGTTAAAGAAAAAAAATAGAAAGAGAGATAGATATGAAGTGAACGAGAAAGATATGAAGAGGTTGATATATATATATATATATATATCAACCATTTCCCTTCTTTCCCAGGCGATCTATATATTTCTCACTATATATATATATATATATATATATATATATATATATATATATATATATATAGAGAGAGAGAGAGAGAGAGAAAGGAAAGAGAAAGAGAAAGAGAGAGAGATAGACAGACAGATCCCTCTCTGTCCTCTCTCTTATCTCTCTCTTTCTTTCTCTCTCTCTCTATATATATATATATATATATATATAGAGAGAGAGAGAGAGAGAGAGAGATAGGAAGCGACTGAGAAAGAAATGAAAAGGCTGATACACACACAGAAACACACACTCACACATATGTGGATAGATAGATAGATAGATAGATAGATAGATAGATAGATAGATAGATAGATAGATAGATAGATAGATAGATATAAAGAGAACGGCATATATATATATATATATATATATATATATATATATATATGGGGTAGATAGGTAATGAAAGGATTAAGATTAAGATAAGTAATGAAAGGATTAAGATAGATAGATAGATAGATAGATAGATAGATAGATAGATAGATAGATAGATAGATAGATTCTCCATCTTCTGATAGAATGCTGATGCATAATTTTTTTGAAATCCTGACTTTTGCTTGGGCCCAAATGAGGAAGAAAATGAAGGAAACTGATAAAGAAATGAAGAGAGCGAGCGAGCCGAGCGAGAAAGAGAGAGAGAGAGGCGAGGGAAGGAGAGATGGAGAGAGAACGAGGGAGGTTAGGAGAGGAAAATGGTAAATAAAGAAAAAAGAATATGAGAAAGTGGAGTCGAATAGACAGCAGAGAAAATGGGATGTGCAGAAATAGAAGGAATGAGTAATATATATATATATATATATATATATGTGTGTGTGTGTGTGTGTGTGTGTGTGTGTGTGTAGAGAGAGAAAGTGGGAGAGAGAGAGAGAGAGAGAGAGAGAGAGAGAGAGAGAGAGAGACGGTTATCCTAAATTGGATGCGATAATGGAATTTATCTAGATTGGGTGCCTTGCGATTTCAGAACATAATTTGGTCCAAAATCGACACATAATGACCATGTAGATTTTGTTTTGCTGATCATATCGGTTGGATGGAGAACACTTGCCTGGAAAATCAGCATACGAAATCTTAATTTTTAAATGCGAAAGTGCTCGTATGAGGCGGAAAATATGATATAGCATAAAATGTATATCGAGTGAGAAAAAGCAACAGACAGACAGATAGAAAGAAAGGGAGAGAGATCACTCGTTGGTCAGATATTTAGATAGCATTGCAAGAATTCGTTCAAGAGCCTAAAAATAAATTAACTAAAAAACAGATCACATGGCTAGCATCATGAACACAACACATAAATTGATATGACAAAAGCCAATACGCTGCTTATTAACCCAGTTCCGTCAAGTGTCGTCCCAGCTTCCTTGACCTACGTTGACAATAACAACACGTTGCCGAGAATGCTTTCTAGTTTTATTAAACTATAGATAATAAAGAGAGCCAATCACCTACCTAACGATATTGACTGTTTTTCTTGTGTCTTATATTATTGGTTGTAGTATGTGTAATTTACAAAGCGACTTGTTATTTTAAATCGGATTAATTGAATTAGTCGTCTGCTTTCCATCATTTCGGAAAAAGTCGGAGATTAACGAAGATGTTTTTTTTTTTTTAATCATTTTCAAATGGAAGAAACTTTCAGAGGCAAAAAGATTTTTTTCCCATTTGGTAGGCTATTTATTTGCGTTGCTACCTACCAAATATCAATTTCTGTTTTGGTATTTGAAAAAGAAGGAAAAGTCCCTTTTTATGGTGTCGGATTTCATTCTTTTTTTTTTTTTTTTTCATTTCTGCTTGAAAATATTTTACTTATGTTTTTCAATTTTGTTCTTTCTCGACTTTCGAAAAAAGTTTTTTTTTTAAATTTTATCTTTAATTTTTTAACTGCGTGCGTCTTTATTTCTAAATCTTTCGTTTTTCGTTTTTTTTTTCCTTAGCAAACTGTTTCATTTATATTTTTTTTTCATTTTCTAATGTCCCCAAACTTATTTCTTTAAACCCCCACATTCGTTATGAAACTCCACCCTATTTTTTGTTTACTCTGAATTTCTGGATTTTTGCTGTATTTCTCATTTTTCCTTTCATCTCCTTTTACATTTTAACACTTTCATACGCTTTCTTCATATGCACACACACACACACACACACACACACACACATATATATGTATATATATAAATTCAAATTTATAACATATGCATGTTATAAAATCACTACAAATGTTGCAATTTTGTGTCGACACTTCACGTGTCTTGTCAAATGTTGATGTTGAAAAAAAAAAAAAAAACAATATATACATGTATATATATATATATATATATATATATATATATATATATATATATAACCAGTACGATGGGAACGAATAAATTACATTTTCACGTTCCTAACATTTAATTTTGGCTTTGAAACCAACTTTCGTAACATTTACTTTGCTTTTGAAACCAAATTAATCGTTCACTCGCCAGTAATTTACAATCGCCCGAGGAGATGCATCGTTATGCGTTGAAAGACGATTGCAACTGTGTAGCGATTCTTACATGTTTTTGTTGTAATATATATATATATATATATATATATATATATATATATATATAGGTGGAGGTAAAAGCCGCGCACTATAGGGATAATTTATTAAAGCTTTAATTACACATGTCAATTTTATTTACTAGTTAATTAATTATTATATGTGCTGTTTAAAAATGCTCTTCTTTTTCAAAACACATTTCAGTTTTGTGTCTGCATGATTCATTAACACATTGGAGAATTTTTTTTCTTTCATTTTACTGCATTCATATTATTTTTCTTTAAGTTCTTCAATTTCTTGGACGCGTCTAATAAACGAATGATTTCAAATGCACCCACAGAAAAAATCCGAAGGCGTGAAGTCTGGTGACCCTCCTGGCTACACATAAGGACCTCTCTCTCACTCTGTCCCTATATATATATATATATATATATATATATATATATATATATATATATATATTAGGTTGAGTCATAAATAATTTCTGTTTTTATATATCAACAAAAAGCGATTCTCTAAAAATAAAAAGTATAATTTTATTTTATTCAATTATATATTCACGATTATCTGACAGATTTTCAAGAGCTTTTCAGTAAAGTTTCGCAGCTTTCGAAGTGAAAATATTTTCGATGAAATCTTAAATCTAGATTTCATTAAAGAAACTTCCCCCCACCATCAAAGTGTTTTGCAGCAACCGAAAAAGAATTTTTGGTCTTTCCTTCTCTTTCTTTTTTTGGTCATTTCCTTCTTTTTGTTTCCTTGTCCGGAATTTTTTTTTTTTTTGTCTCAGTTATTAGGTCTTCTGGCAAGTTGTCTGTTGGTCACACCAACATAGTTGGTATTTTCTTTAGTAGTAGTAGTAGTAGTAGAAGTAGTAGTAATAGTATCTATCTATCTATCTATCTATCTATCTATCTATCTATCTATCTATCTATCTATCTATCTCCTCTCTCTCTCTCTCTCTCTATATATATATATATATATATATATATATATATGTATCGTCAATTGATGAAACCTCCTGACGAGTGGATTGAATAATTGCAAAAAAAAAATGTTCGTCTAAGAAACTCCGATGTTGAGGTGCTGAATATATCATCAATAAAATCAATAGCATATATATATATATATATATATATATATATGTGTGTGTGTGTGTGTGTGTGTGTGTGTGTGTGTGTGTGTGTGTGTGTGTGTGTGTGTACGAGCGCGTGCGTGTGTGCAGTCCTTTTTAATTGTGTCTCAATGAAAATATTTAGATATTTATATGCAAGTTTATTCGATCATGTGTCATTTCGCTCCACTACTTATCACCATATTTGAGTTAGCTTCTTCATTCCATCCTCCCAGAACGTAGCATCTTTCTGGCTGATGAACTGGTTGGTGTAAACATTTTTTACTGCCTTCCAAAAAATTGAAATTAATCCCTTGAAGATAATTTTGTAGGGATCGAAATAAGTACTAATTTGTTGAGTGCAAAGGCTAGTGGTTATTTTGCGTGTAGTCCAACATCTCAGCCAATGAGCGTCAATTTCTGACCGAGTCTGCAAAATGCGTAAGATCTGGCGTTGATGTTATGGAAGACGACACTCCAATTCCGGATGCTTTTCATCCATTGCCACTTTTAATCAGTGCAGCTCGAAATACTTGTTTGAATTTAACGTATGATTTAAAGAAAAGAAATTTATCGTACACATTTTCTTCCAGTGCACTTTTTGGGATATAGACCGGCATTTTTTTTTCTTCCCCGTGACTTTTTATCCTCGCCTATCATTGTTCTTTTTTAAAAGTGGGTTGGTTTTATTGCGTTTGAGCAAAGAAATGCAGAGGGAAATGCCTGGCATTATTTTCTTTCTCGTGAAATAGTAAGGCACCCAATTATTATAGCGATTCACGAATCAAATGAAAATTATGTGCTTTCAAATAACTTACACCGCTCATAACAAATAAGCAGTTTGTACAAGTGTTATAGTGGAACACACTTATTCTATAGTTAATAGACTCTCCCACCTATAATAAATAGGAATGATAAGTCAGTCTGAGTTCAGTCTGAAGTCGGACGACCGGCTGATCGGTTGAACTCTCTGCCTTCGGGCGGGGAGGAACCCGAACGAGGCTACGCCGAAGGGTAGAATCTCGTTCCGGGAGGTAAACCGACCCTGAACCCGTTCATACGGGTTCAAAGGGTATATTTTTGGCCGAGTCCACGGACTCGGAGATCCCACGTTAAACCGGCCTTGTGCCACATGATACCCTCGTGGGGCGGGGGTGACTAAATACTAGTCTGAAGTTGGACGACCGGCTGATCGGTTGAACTCTCTGCCTTCGGGCGGGGAGGAACCCGAACGAGGCTACGCCGAAGGGCGGATTCTCTTTCGGGGAGGTAAATCGACCCTGAACCCGTTTATACGGGTTCAATGGGCATATTTTTGGCCGGGCCAACGGGCTCGGAGATCCCACGTTAAACCGGCCTTGTGCCACATGATACCCACGTAGGGGGGGGGTGACTAAATATAGTCGCTCAGTGAGTCGGTCTGAGTTCAGTCTGAAGTCGGATGACCGGCTGATCGGTTGAACTCTCTGCCTTCGGGCGGGGAGGAACCCGAAAGAGGCTACGTCGAAGGGCGGAGTCTCTTTTGGAGAGGTAAACCGACCCTGAACCCGTTTATACGGGTTCAAAGGGCATATTTTTGGCCGAGCCCACGGGCTTGGAGATCCCACGTTAAACTGGCCTTGTGCCACATGATGCCCTCGTGGTGGGGGTCAATCAGTCGATGCCGGACGACCGTTAGTCTGATACTAAAAGTATCAGCGACTGCAACTAGATTACTCTGCGTTATACCTATTCAAGTTCCTAACGTTTTGTACGTCGAACCTATTTTAGGACCGACTTAGTACCAATACAAGCCTCCACTGTAAAACCACTACATAACAACAGGCTTCCATAGAATTGAAGTTCTTTCCATAAAGAGAAATGTGTAGTAATCAAAACAAGTGGTAATCCGAAGACAAAAGATCAGGTGAGTACTACAGGCGCAGAAGGTGATCGCAGGCAAGCTGTACCAATATCTGCCGGGTCCAAAAGAGACCTCACGTCTGGCATTGTCCTGAAGGAATGCTTTTCATTGATTGTTGCTTTTAACTGGCCCAGTTGGGATCAATATATGCGCGAATTCTACGTTTGATTTTGCAGAGTCGGTCATTTATATGCCATGCGTGATACACGCTTAGGCGATCATGTATCTTTCGATACATGACTAACGAGGGAGATTTTTTCCTGTAGTAGGTTGCCATTACTTTCTGTGGTAGACCAGTTGCCATCCAAGGCTATAGAACCCAGTCTGTCCTTCTATTTACCCATAGCTGGGGGGAGAAGAAGAGGATTCATCCATTTCCCAAGGGCATTAGCACGTAAGTGAATGTAACAGATTCGACTGGAATTCGAAATCAATTCCTCAATCCAAGCCGTTATCCATTACTCCACCGCGAAGGAGATCATAATACACAATGGTCTCCCAATCACACAACACACACAGCAGGACATTCTTCGGATTGGCACGATGTCTTTCATTGGTTGTTGCTTTCAACTGGTTCATTTGGGAAGAGTACATGCGCGAATTTCATGTCTGATTTTGAAAAAAGAGAACATAATACACAATGATTACACCAAACACAGCACCATATCCATCCCATTGGACGGATGCTTTTCATTAATTATTGCTTTTAACTGGTCCAAGTTTGAAAAGTACGTATGTGAATTCAATGAGATCATAACACACACTAGGCTCTCGATCACATATGACTAATAGCAATATATCCTTCCAATTGTTTTTCATTGATTCTTGCTTGTCATTAGTCCAACTGGGAACACTACATGTATGGATTCAATGTGTGATTTTGAAGATTGGCATCATAATCCACAACAATCTTTCACTCACACCAGACACACAGCACCGCATGCGTCTATTTGGCAGGATGCTTTACATTGATTGTCGCTTGTCACTGGTTCAGTTTGGAACAGTACATGTTTGAATTCAGTTCGAATTCAATGTGTGATTTCAATGATCTCCCAATCACACATAGCAAGCACATCGCGGGACATCCTTCGGATTGGCTCGAGGTCTTTCACTAGTTGTTGCTTGTCACTGGTTCAATTTGGGAAGAGTACATGTGTGAATTCCATGTCTGATTTTGCAGATGGAGACCATAATAGACGATGATCTCCAAATCACACCAGACACACGGAACCATATTCTTCTGATGCAAACCGATTTTTTACGTCGTTGACTCATCTTTTTCCTCCAATTGTTTTATTTTGCTTCAAATTTTAACCACTCTATTTGTTATCAACTGTCATTGTTCTATTCAAGAGTGGATCAGTTTTGTTGTCTTTGAGCAGAGAATCGCAGATGAAACTGCTTGGCATTATTTTCTTTGCTGTTAAATTGTGTGAAACCCCAAAGTCATAGGCAACCACGTATCAAATGAAAATGATGTGCTTTCAAATGCCTTACAACGCTGAAATATGTGAAGAATCTCCAGGATACCCCATGTAGTGTAACCTGGCTCATTTTCAATCGGCGTTTCCTCATCAATAGCTTCAGGCCGAACGTAACGTTTTCGGTCTTCCAGATCAACCTTCCCAAAATTGATTCTAACTAAAAACTTACGAATAGTACTCTTAGTTATGGCACAATCTCCATAAATGCCACATATCGTTTTTGCATATATATTCATTTTGTTCTACGACCTTTCGACATCGTTCAGGCAAATTTACGGTTACATCCTTATTATCCTTCTGAGTGATTGTCTGGTCTATTTTTTACAAGATTCCAGAAAATTGAAGTTATTCTCATTAAGATAATTTTTAAATAATTGATAATTCGAATGTGCAATTCCACGTAAATATGGTGGGTGTAGTAGGACATCCAAGCCAAGATCTA
>CAHIKZ030004041.1:112500-122500 GCA_903632075.3 Acanthosepion pharaonis | reverse complement strand
CCACAGAGCAACCAAAATGATTATGACTGATGTTCTCTTTTGTGAATTCAACTCGGTATTTAACACCAGGTGCACACGCCTGTAGCATACTCCATCTTCTTCGCTGCCTCCTAGGTATTTATAAGCTTTTTCTTGTTCCGGTTCCCTAATCTTTGTGACAAAATCTAAATCTATTGAGTGTGTTTCTGTAATTCTCCCTTCTTGAATGTTACTTTTGCACATTTATCTAATCTGAAATCCACACCAATATCATCAGTGAAACAATTCAATTCATTGTTATTTTTGACAAAGTGTTTAATACAGATTCCATGCAGAATCATACTTATTATAAAACCCAGGTTGTGTGTGTGTCTGTACGTTTATATATTGGATCGGATTTCCTACATTTTTCAACTGATTTTAACAAAACTTCACAGGACTACGTAAAATTACCTTGCGGTGTTTCTGACAGCGCCAAAAATTGGAAAACACAATCGTTTTTGCACGAAATCAATTTGAAAACACGATTAAGAAGCATCGCGAGAATAAAAGGGGGACAACTCATATCGAGTTATACTTATTATAAAACCCAGGTTGTTTGTGTGTGTGTGTGTGTGTCTGTGTGTGTGTGTTCGTTTATATATGGGATCGGATTTCCTACATTTTTCAACCGATTTCAACAAAACCTCACTTTTTTTTTGGCAGGTAGTGTTTCTTATTGTCTTGCACACTTTTTTCTTTTATTTTATATTCAGAATGCTTTAAAAATTCCATTTACAAGGCAATTGTTTATAATAAAATTTTATTCAATCGGTAGACTCATAACGATTGAAAACAATGTTTTTGTTTGAGTTTGACCAATTCGTAAAAAAAAAAAAAAAACTAATTAAGACATGCGTGTCCGTCAACATTAAACAATAATCTCTGTCAATTTTATTTTTCAGTCTTTATGATGGTCGATACTTGATCTATCTCTTACTGTTACATCCCCGGGCAACCCCGGGCTCTACTGCTAGTAAGTGATAAAACTTTTTTATTTTATTTTGAATCCATACTTATTACTGTTTAGTTCCTGCGAAAGGAGGGGTGGGGTTAATGACAGACAGAACAGAAAGGGCGACGGGGAGTCTCCAATGAAAGATTCCTCGTCGGATATTCAAACATTTGTAAGTGGCAGTACCTTTGGTGTTATTCAAATATAATATAGTTTTCCACAGTTTAATGCTATATTTAAGGACATTTACTATTGCTGAGGAGACTTTGTACATTTCGAAAACCTTATGGATCCAAGATCGGATGCGATCTGGTTTTTCAATGTGATATGGTCATAAGCTCAACATTGATAGAGTTTTTGCATGCTGAAGGGATGAAGTTCTGATTGTTGATATCGATCATCGGCAAAATGATTTTGTTTTATTGATGAGGATTTCGTATGTAAAACTAAGTATATAATTGTTTTCAAAGGTTTAAATTTTTTTCTGATTAAAGTCTTTCGAGAAATAGAATATATTGTCGATATAAATAAAGGGTTTGTCTGTTGTGTTTGTTTTTTTTATTTATTTTCGAATCGTTCCATATCATAATTAGAAAACGTATTCCCTTGATGAAGTCTATATTGTTAGTTTGCGCTTATATATTTCCTATTTTCCACCCAGCCACTCTCTCTCTCTCTTACAGATGAGATATAGCAAACCTCTCTTTGCTCTATTGCTATTTTAATTGAAAGTGCTCAGAAGAACTACATTCTTTAGTTCCATCTGTTTCTACCTTCACGTCTAGGGCCCGCCATGCTACGCACATTGTAGCAAACTACCGTCATTACCTGCGTATTCCACTGCAGGGAAGTAAGTCCCACTCGAGCAGCTTCTTTCTGCCAACCACTGCCCTGTGGAAAGACTCCTAAGAGATTGCGTATCTGATCACTACAATCATAACCTTTTTAAATTTATGATTAACCGTTATCTTCCCCACCTATCCGCATAAACTCTGCGCCTTATTCTGCAACACCTCTACCTCGAGTGGCTCTTGGGCCTTATGCAGGGTGACCCTCACTGTAAAAAAAAGAAAAAAAGTCCATGCAGGTTTCAGCAATGCATAATGAAAAATTATCACTGAATTCTATTAAACATAGAAAGGAACACCCCCCACCCGTCAAATAAGATGGCCAAGGCCCGGTAGTGGATCTCTGCTCTGTCGTAGCTGTTACTTCTCAGTCAGGGAACACTGGCTTGTATCATGAAATCTCTCCACAACCAAGTTTTTAGCCTTAGTTCATAACCGAGCAGGCACTGAATTTATCTCCTGTCACGATGAGCAGTTGTACTCTGAAGGAAGCTCTGAACAACTTTTGGACGTAATATTCTCCCCAGATCTGAAATGGAACTCGGAAGGAGTGTTTCCCAATTGTTGAAAGAAAGCAGCTCGAGAGAGCTCGAGGAGTGTGAAAATCTTGACGAGGAGGAACATTGGTTCCAGCAGGATGGTGCTCCTCCTCACATTGCTAATTTTACTATGGCATAGCTCTGTGAAAAGGTTGGGGAGCGTTTCATTAGCCTTAAAGCTGAAGTGGAATGGATACTTCACCTGAAACACCAGATTTCTTCCTCTGGATGTCCCTCAAGGGAAACGTCTACCAGGGCAACCCTCTCACCTTTGCTGTATTGAAGGTAGCCATCACTAAGAAGATTCAAGCGATCAACCAGGAGGAATGTACACGCGTTATCAACAACTTTACATTCAACAATGCCTTCAACTGAATGACGGACATCTGGAACATGTACTCTAAGCCTCCTCTGGACATTCTTGATTCATGTTTGAAACTAAATGGTTGCAGATCGTAAAATGTTAACCTTTTACCTTTCAATAAATGTAATTTCCATTCCTCTATCATTTGTGGTCCTTGATTTGTGCCCAATCATTTTGTTTCAAAAAGTGTGAAACACCCTGTATATACGATCTTTCGTTGAATACGGAAAATGATTGATTCCTTTCAACTTTAACAACAATTCTCTATTATTACAAAGTCGCATAAGGTAAAAAATGTGTATTGCTGCTTGATATGCACTTTCCAACCAGGTGCAGTAAGCTTGGATGTGTGGGTGGTGTAATGGATAATGACTCGGAATTGTTAATCGGAGAGCCGAGTTCCAATTCCAGTTGGATTTTTTACTAATTCCCCCTCCTCCCAAATCTTGTTTCGACTAAAAAGAAAAGCCAAGTATTTAAACCCTAAACGATGTTCTTTTTCGTAGGTAAATGTGAAATCCATTTACAGACGCTCAGATTTCTTCTTTCTTTCTTTCTTTCTTTTTTTTTTTTCAAAATCCTTATAAATGACTCGCTACAGACGACTGATTGTACAATTGTTGAATAAACGGCCATATTTGGACTTGAACTGCTCCTTTCTCACTCTTAATAGAGTTCAAAATCTTTTACTTGGTCTTGGGGAAAACTTACGCTGCCCTATCGCTATTTCTATGGCAAATGTTTAGATGCATTGCATTCCTTCGAGCCACCAGTTCAGTCCTTTACTGCTAGGATACGCCACGTTACTCCCGCTTCAAGTCAAAGGTCAATCGATATCTATCCCCCTTATCCCCCTAATATCCATTCCTAGCACCTTCTCTTCAACTCATATCACACATAACTCATTATTACCATTTCGGCAATAAACCTCTGTTTGTTTATATCAATCTACTGAAAATTTACGTAAATGTTTGAAGAGATTATTTTCAGATTTAGAAATATTGTTTGTATTGTTGTGTTGACGGATTCAACCATTTTCTTTTGATTTCTTGATATAAGTTGTTGCGTATGGGAGAGTAGTGATTCTGTTAGGAAGGGTGAGATTGGGCAAACAAAAACCTGGGCGTAGATTAATATTTTGATAATATTCAATTTCGGCACTCTTGATGATTTTCCTTCTAAGTGAATTATTTTCTTTCTTTTTTTTTTTTTGAGTGCAGCATTTATAAAATCATATATACGTTTCATTTATTTGAAAATGGCTAAATACATAGCCAACAGCGCTCAGAAAGAAAGAACAATTGGGCAGATTTTTATATAATTTGTCTACCGAAAAGAAAAAAAAATTATAAGATCACATGAGAAATTAAAAAACTAATCGAAGCACCTTGTCAGTCATATTCAATAAAAGGTGCATGAAAGAAGGATTGCTGTCTACACACACACACACACACACACACACATATATATATATATATATGACCTGTCTATCTATCTATATGGATCTTAGTTTGTTCTCATATTAATCTCTCTCTCTCTCTCTCTCTCTCTCTATATATATATATATATATATATATATATATATATATATATATATATCGACCTCATTCTATCTATCTATCTATCTATCTATCTATCTATCTATCTATCTATCTATCACTTATTCGTTATTCTTTTTCGTTACTACTATTTTTCCTTCCCGCTTGTCTTTCTTTTCCTATTTTACCTCAATAAACCTTTCTTCAAATACCTCATTTCACCCCCTCACCACTCCGGTAACTCGCGTGTATATCGCCATTTTCTACTCCACCCAACTTTTACCTTCAACCAAACTCAAGTTTCCTCCCTCTGAATCCTATGGCCCACCCAACACTACCATGAAAAAACATGACCCAAGGCTTATACTCGCTATATATTTAGTAACAATATATATATATATATATATATATATATATATATATATATATATATAAAGAAAGAATGTAATTATTCTACCCAACGCCTTACCTATCTAGACTAACCTTGCCAAACATTATATGCACGAACCTAAAATCAGCGATGATATTAAACGCGCACGAACCTATGTATATGTCAATCTAATCAATAGCATTGCTTCATTCGTATTTCATTTTAATTCTTAGCCCTCTTCCCGATATATAGGTCTTCTTGCGCTATCCCATGGTTCCAGAACCATGTCGGATTCACTGTGCCTTCGGATGATTCAATGCCGTCGGCCTCTCAAGATTTCCAAGCTCGATGACACAATGACAAACATTCTAACCACTTTTCATCCAACTATCATGTGGTGAGATTGGTTGATTTTACGTTCTATCAATCCCTGTTGGTTAATATCGACGTAGTGAGGATCAAACTTAATCTTCAGTAGCCTCATTAACCATTACCTTTAGCTGATCGTAGGTTGGCTGTTTTTTCCTGTCAACGCTGTTACCTAATGTTGAATTTTTTTATGAGGCGCCTAGTGAGGATGAAATTCACTGTTCTCTCGTAATGATCAACCAGAGTATTTTGCAAACCCTTACCTCAAACTTACTCTCCCTAAATGTTTCCTAAGCATAGCTCGATGCCAGACCACAGGTATGGGGGCACCCATTGAGAATCAAACGTAGGACACTGGTCAACTAGATTAGCTCACTGATATTTGCACCATCCTGCACATCCAAGCCTAAAACACATATTATACCACCCGCACACCCAAGCTTACAACACCTGGTATTCCCAAGCAGCCAACCATTTATGTACTGAGTCGACGTTGCTTAACTTTGCTGATAGGACGAAAACCGAGGCTTCACCATAATTTGGTCGTAAGAAAACGAATAAATAAATAAAATTAAATGTTCACTTATCTTGTATAAACTCTGAATCTTGCAGAATTAAATCCACTCTTCAGGAGACTTGGTTATATAATTGGATTTATTTTCAGAATTCTTTTAATTTATTTTTCGAAAAAAATCTTTATTTTAGTTTCTGAAAATAAATCCAGTTTTACAATTAAGACTCCATAATTTAAGGTTCTCGGCCAAAGATCACATAAGTTAGGGAGTCAAACTCCCTAACTTATTCTCATCATGTAAGAGAAGCAGGTTCTGTAACGTTAAAGAAGGATCTGCAATATAATCGATCCTGACCTGGCATCTCAACTTTCTCACCGATAGGGCGTGGCTTCCCTCTGTCCTTCCTAGAAATATTTTCCTGATTACTGCTCTGACAAGCTTTTTCTTTGGTACCCAGAATATATAAATTTAAGCGTGCTACTAGATTGGAATCTAGGTTCCAACTTTTTGATTTTTTTACAGTAAGGTTCACCCTGTACAAGGCTCGAGTGACACTCGAGGTAGAGGTTTCGTTAATGGATAGTTTATAAGGATAGGAGGGGAAAATAACGGTTAAGTCTAGATTTGTACAGGTTAAGATTGTAGTGATCAGGGAAACACCCTCTTGGGAGTCTGTTCTACAGGGCAGTGGTTCGCGGGAAGAAAGTGTTTGAATAGAACTTACTTCTCGCCGATGGAATATAAAAGGCATGTGGGTTGTTTGTTAGAATATTAGCGGCATGGCGGGTCCTAGCCGTGAGGGTTAGACCAGGCGGAACCAAGGAATGTAGTTCGTCTGAGCACTTTCCATGGAAGTAGCGACAGAGCAGTGAATGACTCGCCACATACCACCTGAGAGAGAGAGAGAGAGAGAGAGAGAGAGAGAGAGAGAGAGAGGTTGCAGGATGGAAAATAATTCTTCTCAAACATGGACTCGGAGACTCTTTTGAACTCTAGCAAGACTGGAAAGTGAGGACAGGGCAAACCCCTCCGAAATATGGCAACATTACTCCATTTTCGGCCTGATCTGGTTCTTACAAAAGTAGAGAATAGCAGGAGTAGTAGGGTACTTACTGAAGTGGTACAGGAAGCTGACCCGCATCTTTATATAACAGGTCGGCTGTAAGTTAGAGGCGCATTATCCTCTCATTCATAGTAACTGGCGTTAGTTCACAGTCTCATCAGTAGTAATGGTTTCTTTGTCATTTTTCCGACTTATTCTTTCACATCGCAGCTATTTGGGTTTTTATAATAGGACTTTTAAAATTAATTCACCTTTTGTGATTAGCTTCATCCTATTTGCCTCCATACATGTAAAGAACGTCACACTTTCAACAATAGGTGAAAAGTCATTGACTAGACCACGAATTCTATTACAATAAAAAAGACATTGTTATTCAGTGAGCATAAAAATAGTGATAGAGCAGAGTCTGTCTATATTTTTGAGATGAGGTATTATGTACATTATTTACGTTATTCGGACTATTGATAGAACAGTGAGAAACTTGCCACATCCAGCCTGTGTGACAGAGAGATTGGAGAATGGAAAATAATTCTTCTTCAACAAGGACTCATAAACGCTTTTGAACTCTGTCAAGACTGAAAAGTGAAGACTGGGCAACTGACCAAATATGACAGCAGTACTTTGTTTTCGGCCTATTTAAATAAACTGACACTTCTAACCCAAAGTTTGTTTTCTCACACTCCCCACCTGTGGAACCCCCCATCTTGTTTCCCTGCTTCCCTGATAACTTCACTCTTCAAAAATTTAAATGCAACGTTAATCGCCATCTTCTGTCTTCTTAAACCCCCGTTCGTTTCTCAATTTTCCCTATTCTCAGTCCCTCTGTTTCAGTATAATTCCCTGTAAACCCCTTGTCACGCGTTCAACGAAAGAAATAAGATAAAGAGAGCTAAAGTGAACGTCTGAAAACGAACAGAGTTCTATAGAAAACAAAAAGGATTTATTTTAATTTTAGTAATTATGGTCAGTGGCTAAAATGGGGAAAATAACCGAAAAGGCTTAGCGGCAGCAAGTTGGAGATACAGTGTAACCCGGATGTAAGAGAGTTGTCGGGACCGGAGAAGAAGTCTCTTATATCCGGGTCTCTCTTATATCCAGGTTTGGTCTATTTTATATACATTAACACAGGCTCTAATTTGGGACCAGAGAAAATCTCTCTTATATCCGGGTTTCTCTTATATCCGGGTTTCTTATATCCGGGTTACACTGTACTTCAAAATAAAATCAGTCATGAGTTGCTGGCTTCTTGTAGTATAGTTTACATGACAGGTCAGCGAATGGTAGTAAATGGACAACTCTGAAGCAGATTTCTGTAATAACTGACTTCGCCAGCCAACTCGCTTACTTTTGGCGCCAAACAACGAATACATATAACCAAATGAAAGTGCTCCGCTTGTACGGTATTCCGACCACACCCAAGAGTTCTTTGAAGCCTTTATCTAAATGACCCAGTTTCTTTCATAAAAATAAATTCTCTTAACACCCTGCCTGCTAGTGGCATTACCCCCTTGCTTAGGGTGAAATGATAAAAAAAAAACTCTGACTACACGTCGCTTTGCATACCTATTGTTTTGAATTTGTATTCGACAAGTCTTGAAATGTTTGTACGACATAAACAATTTTCTTCAATAAACTGAGAATGCTTTTAGTTGTCTCACTGATTTTTTCTTTTTTTTTTTTTTTTTTGATTTTTTTAGAGTTTATCAATACTCTGTCAGTTATTTAAAGCCAGATTTTGGATTGTAAGAATAATTACCTTTTGGCGTGTTCTTATTATGTTAATAATATTTTTGGGGTGCAACAATGATTTTCTTTTGCAAATCCTACTATTTAACCCATAGCTGGGAAATGAGATGGGCTCGTACCTTTCCCAAATGTATTTGCGCGTAAGTGAATATAATGAACCTAACTGGAATCTGAACCCGGCCCTCCGAATTCTCATTTCGAGGGGCTCTCCCTTACACCACTTTAGGTACCTAAACTTGTCCCGCATCAGGATTTTCTGGTGGGGAGGGAGCCTAAACATCCTAGCAAGTTTAAAAATAAAACTTATCAAATGGCGGATGGAACGGAATGTGCGTTTAGCACAAGGGGCGGACAGCGCGATGATAACACGGCATTGCTGGGTGAAGGGTTTTTTTTTTCGAAGGAAACAATGGCAATCTGTTTGTGAGCAAGGTGAGCATTTGAGTTAGGATACTGGGTGAAGTTTAATCTGGCAACAGATGTACTTCGCAGGGTCTACTTGTCCAAGACACGACAGGCATGAATGATGACCTCTCCAGATATGTTGAGAGAGATTGGTCAGGTGTTCAGCTGCGCATCGACCCTATGACAAAACTCGATCATGGTATAGATGATGATTATGATGACACAAAGTCTATTGGTAGAATGACTCAGTAAGTTGGGTACCAGTTCCGTCAATCAGTCCATTACAGTCAGCACAGCCCATACATTTCTCGATGCCACTATATATATGGGTTTATGCGAGACTATGCGTATGTATATTTGTAATCTTACAAGTTCATTCTGAATATAAATAGTGCAATAACCTTACAAGAAGATGATGCTGTCTGTAACAATATGTTTGAATCTATTCAAATATGTCCTAATTTAAGTATCTATGTTCTATTGTTCATTTGCTAATATATTTATGTATGTATCTACCTGATGTTACCAGAATGGATTGAGGTCGATCCCAGTGTGCAGTACCTTTGAAAAGTGCCTGAAAACCATACCACAAGTTGACTCAAGCCTTGTGAGTGAAATTGGTTAGACGGAACTCTTGAGGGCCGTCGATGGCTGTGCTAGCACAAAGCTACAATTATCGTTGCCGAGGGCTTGTGCGTGCTGGCTTTGTTCAAATTGTTGATCCCGCTAGATAACACGCTCTTTTCCAGAAACTGTAGCGAAGGTCTGCTCAGGATAGTTGCAGTATAAACCACAGGTGGACTCTGTGGGTGTTGAATAAGCACAAATGTGCCTGAGCAAGCGTCTGCAATAGGGATTGGCTGGCCGCCCTAGTAGACGGTAATCGTCGAATGCGAGTGGCCAGCTATTATTATCTATCTATCTATTTATCGATCTATCTTTTCATATTTATCTATCTGTCCATATGTGAGAAACGATGAAGTTTTAGGGTAAATGAAAACAAAAAGAATACTTATACAGACAGAGACCGTTGAAATTCCTGTAATGAGTTGGTCGGTCAACTTGACACCCCCAAAGTGAGTGGAGGTGGGCAGGCGCGGGAACTGTGATTGGTAGCTGGCTTGTTGGTGTTTTGCATAGGTAAGTTACCAAGCTCTATGTAAAGGGCTGGAATGAGAAGGAGGGCAGTTTTTTTCAGTCTCAGAAGTGGAGACTGTGTCCGTCGCTACGACAGCAGGAGAGAAAGAGACGAAATCATTTATTTTTTCGT
>CAHIKZ030004041.1:7500-110000 GCA_903632075.3 Acanthosepion pharaonis | reverse complement strand
TACATCCGATGCTATTGAATAGAAATGAATATCCAATTAATATGGTACTGTATACAAAGAAAATGGTTAAAACTAGGAGTGAATTGTCTCATATACAAAGAAGGTCTGAAATTAAAGCCCTATAAAGGTCAGAAAGATGGGTATGTCTGGAGATGTATGAAAAGAGCATGTGCTTCCTACAAGAAATATAGCAATATCAGAACGGAGTCTTTTTTTGAAGGGTTTGACACTTCTTTAAAAGATATTATTAGAGTAGTGTTTAAGTATGCTACCAGACAGTCAATATACAACATAAACATGCCTTGGATACCAAAAAAAAAATCAATAGTTAATACCTTAAATAATCTGAAGAAGAAAATACTAAAGACCTGATATTTTTGTGCAAGTTGTTCGCACACCGACCCCCATTCGACCTCTTGGTTATCATCGACCCCCTGGAACTCGTCACCGATCCTTATGGGGTTCGCTTGGACCCCTTTTGACGACCCTTGAGTTAGTCTATTACTTCCAGGCTTGAGACTTAACGACAAGAGGTCCGTCACTGTGTTTGTACGTTTTATCCATATCTGTATCAAAATCTTATGTGTATACAAAAAATAACAAAAATGTCCCTGAATTCAAATCATACAATAAAAAATATTTCCTTGCTAAAAATATATCCCACTTTC
The DNA here is from genome assembly GCA_903632075.3 of Acanthosepion pharaonis. Classification (NCBI taxonomy): domain Eukaryota; kingdom Metazoa; phylum Mollusca; class Cephalopoda; order Sepiida; family Sepiidae; genus Acanthosepion; species Acanthosepion pharaonis. The sequence continues at coordinate 109,332 of CAHIKZ030004041.1, read as the reverse complement.
TCTTGTCATCTTCACATATAGGTACCTCCACAGATTCGCGATACCTAAGGTTTAAAATGAATTTATAAAAACGAAAAATCTTTCTTGAAGCTTTTATTTTACTTTTAATTTCAAGCTACAAAAGGAGGTTCCACAAGGTACTAATTCAAAGGGTTCACATACATTCGCCAATTTTCAGTTTTTGTGAAATAAGTCCCCTTTTTTGTGGGATAATCCTGATTTCCTTATAAGTAGGTTGACAAAGAAAAGTTGTTCATATTAATTACACATCAAAATTATTACAGACCCCTTTCCTCTAGATAAGCGTGTTAGGGTTACGTTAAGGTCCCAGCTATGAACTTCCAGACAAAATCAAACACTATGGAAGTATAAAATTGCATGTTTATGGTAACAATACCAGCAATGCATTTTTATAAAGAAAATGACCAGATGTACATACAGTAAAATGACCAGTTGTACATATTTATAGTAAAATGACCAACTGTATACTTTATAGTAAAATGATCAATCGTTCATTTCATAGTAAAATAGCCAACAGTACATTTCATAGTAAAATGACCCACAGTACATTTCATAGTAAAATGATCAACATTACATTTCATAGTAAAATGACCAACAGTACATATTTATAGTAAAATGGCCGACAATACATTTTTATAGTAAAATGACCTACAGTACATTTTATAGTTAAGTGACCCAAAATACATTTTATCTGTAGTTGAAGCCATGAAATTTTTTTCAAAATATTTAGAATTCGGCATTAAATAACCCACAAATATGTTGATATGCCACGAAACAAAATCAATCAACCATCAACCAACCTAGATGAGTATTACGGATGAAGAAAAAGCTGGCGTATTCGATGGGAAGTCCTACCTTTTGCTTTATTTTTCATTAACCGGATGTTGTTGTATCTTCCGAAACAACGAGACACCCAGGAAGGGAAAAAATAATTGTGTGTGTGTGTGTGTGTGTGTTTTAAATAGGATATAGAATCCCGACAAAGTTTTTAAGAACTTTACCAATTGGGAAAAGTTTCAATGATAATACGTTTCGTCTTTCTAGGCTTCATGTGATCCAAAAACGAAAGAAAGGAATGTGTTATTTAATTAAGCGTGTTATTCAGCATTTAAGCATGCACACACACACACACACACACACACACACACACACACAAACACAAACATATCTATTTCTTTCGTTTTTGGATCTGATGAAGCATAGAAAGTCGAAAAACGCGTAATCAAATCTTGTCTCAATGAAGTTTTCTACTTACACACACACACACACACACACACACACACACACACACACACACACACACACATATATATATATATATATATATATATATATATATATATATATATATATATATATGTATAGTAAATATTTATATGTTTAAAGTCTTACCCAGGACGGTATTGAAGTATGGATGGATGCAGTTTAATGTCTTACCCAGGACATTGAATAAAATTTAACAGCATGTTGCAATCTACCATCTCCTTTTACCCATCTTTTGAGTATTTACTATGCATATACATATAAGTGGACATGGATGCCTACACCAATCGGTTACTGTCTTTTACATGCTTAAACGCAATCTTCATGCTAGAAGATACACAATGCCCGAGCCAGGGATTGAACTCACAACCATTATGTCATCAAATTCACGAACCAAGGCTTTAATCTCGTATGTCCTTTTAGGAAAATTTTCTTGTTGAACCTTAAGGCTTAAACCTAACCTAAATGCTGATAAGTGCTGCCTGTCTCTTTTATATTCCAAGTACGAGTTTCTGTTTGTTCTCATTTTTCTTACAACTTCCTCGTTACTCACGTGTTTTGTCCATTGTATTCTCAGCATCCTTCTATACAACCACATCTTTGTTACTTTTCATCTGTGAGAAAATTGCTTAAAAGATAGATATGGTACGGCAGGTCAGCATTCTTTTCTTTCTTTCTAATGAATACTTCTTTTGTCATAGTACATTACTAAGCATCTTTCGCTCTTCCGATCCACCTTTAGATTTCTGTGTCACGCTCTCCATCACCTGATACCCGGATAGTAAGATTTCTGTACCGGCTTGATTCTGAATTTTTACCATTACTGATCTGATGAAAAATTGAAATTAATGCAAATGGTAATAATGAAAATAACCGTTTCCATACAGGAAACATTCGCCATTTATTGACTGAACAGTAAGCATTACTGTCAGTGGAAATTTATAAAATCTTTTTCTTAAAAGGAAAATAAGTTTATCAAGTCCACTGTTATCACTCTTTCCAGATCTGGTGGGAATTTCCTTCCTAACCTTTTGATTAAGGTATTGTGGAAAGTCGATATCTTTTTACATCATTACTTTTTCTCCTAGTTCCATGTGTCATCCATTTTAGTTTTTGTTGGTATTAGTAGTGATGTGGTTTTTTGAAGCTCTTTGTAATGCTGTAGCGCCTGTCTAAAAGATCTGATGTAAAATGAATTTCCTTAAGGCATCAAGAATTCATTCACTTGAAGCCGTTTTTAATAATTGATCTGAGAAAACGGTTGTATATAGCTGATAGTTTCGACATTTAGAAACGAATTGAGATTATTTTTATCTGTTACAAATGCTAATAAATCAGTATTTTTTACAAACGAGTGTTTTTTTTTCTTGTTTACGAGTGCGTTTTATACTAGAGTACATATTACAAGCAATAATTACGGTATATTTAGGCAAAGAATGAACTTCCCGTGATCGGTTTGTTTGTGAAAACGGCAAGTATTCTACGGCATATTTACGTAAAAAAAAATGGCATATTAATGAGATAGACAATGAGTCGTAAAAAATCGCAGACGATAATGTCTTTTCTCATTGGCTTTTTAGCCAATCTGTCATCGTCTGTTTCTTTGATATTTTTTGTTGGATGTCAACCTTTATCATGAGGTCAAATGCGTGGAACGCTTAATAAACGCAGCCATAAGTCATTACGCGGTTAGAACATGAACCATCACAAACTTACTTGCTTCTTCAAATAAATGTTCACACATCGTAACAGATAACAATTCACAAATACAATAGTTACACACAAGAATGCAACAAACGACAGACTGACCGTTAAGTAGAAGGGCCCCACTCCAGTATAAGAAATTTCTAATTATTTTCTTGCTACTCATTCGTATATTTTGGGCGTAGCCAAAAAAAAAAAAAACGAATGTTTTTTTTTTTATTTTATTTTATTGTTCTTTTTATTTTATCTACCAGACTCACATCTCGCTACATCGTTCAAAACTTGGGGTGCCTATTACGGCTCCAGCCGTTGCTGTTGTCTCTCTGGGGTGAGCTCTGCTGATGGATTCTGACTTGGAATCCGGGTAGAGGTTTGGGGGTGTAAATAAGATATGTCAGGTGTAAAGTAATGCGTAGGTAACATCCAAACTTGTGCATGATTACGATCATTCCATTTTCGACATTTTTCAGCTACCAACAGAAGATGCGCCTTGCGTTTGCGCAGATGAGAGAGTGTGAAAGAAACTGAGAATCTGGCTTATGGAGGAGGGGAAGAAAGCATGGAAGTTAGAAAGTGGAATGCTGTCAATGAATGGATAGGTCTTTACTTGGCTCAGCCAGCACAGACACAACAAACAATGAATAAAATGTACCTCGATAAACATCTTTTTTTTTATCATCCTCTTTAAGTGCCGTCTTTCTTCAGGAAGTAGACAATCATGGCTCTCTTTAATTTTCTTTTTCTTTTATAATATCACTCAACTGCGCTTGACATGTGATTTTTAGTTTTTACTTCCTTTTATTTATTTATTTTTGCTTTAGAAAATTATAAGAATAGTTTCCCATTGGCGTTTCCATAGTTTTGAATTCGGAGTTGTTTTTTTTTTTTTTTTTTTTTAAGAATAAGCTATTTTGCCCGTCCCGGTAAAATAGACAAACATGCTTTTAAACATATTTTACTAGTCTCGGTAAAATACCCCCTACGCCAAGGCTATTTACCCGGTAAATATTTATTAAGGCAGGTAAATGTTAAAAATAACAACATACAGAAGTTTATTTTTATTTTCACCATCATGCTTATAGAGCCTTGAGATCATCAGCGCAGTAGTTGTGTGAGCTGTGTAGGCAGTATTTGAACAACATGGATTCTGTGGTCTGTGACTGTTGTCTTCAGTAGGTGCACGTGAAGTCTATTGGCAAGAGAGCCATGTCCAAGGACAAATTTTGGGTGTACAGAGACACTTATGTCTGAAGTGCTTAAAATATTTCTATATTTCTTTTAATAAACCAAGGAACATAGCTAATCAGAACACATGCCATGGAAATAGCGATAGAGCTGAGAGAGGCTTTTGACATTTCTTTTGTGGGTTGTAAGGTGAAAAATAATTCACCATCGACAAGGCCGTGTAGACGCTTTGTCAATACAGGCAAACAGGAAACAAGCAGATCCAGCCCAGATATGGCAGCAATATTACATTTTTGTTCTAATTTGGTTCTTTTAAAGATAAACTATAGCAGCGTTGGGTTAGTCAGATACTTACTGGAGCGGTACAATTAACGTACCATCTTTTCAATATATTTAGCAATATATGTATAAGTTCCACTTGAGGTCTGCCGTGAAATTAGATTCTCTTTGATTTACTTCGTACTTATGCATTTTTAAAAGCATGAACCCATATTCTTCCAATTATAGTTTATATATCAGGGTAGACTTTATTATCTTGCCATATCTGTGCCCAGTTTTGTGTTAGCATTTCTTCTTTCACGGTTATAATCAAATTATCTGTTTGCTTAGTGTAACGGTTCAGTTCTAAGCTGAAATTTTCGCTCATCATTTAGCAAGAGATTTTTTCCTATCATATATGAGAAGATGTTGAAAAATCTTCGGCTGGACCAAATACCCGCAAATCTGACCAAACTGAGCAGATATATGTTCGGTATTGCTTCTCGGCCTTTTGGCTGGTATCAAAGCTTGGTATCAGTTCCTCGCATTTTAGATTAAAGAAAACGCCTGGTCACGGGGATTCCAACTCTGTGGTAGCACCTTCCTCATTACAATAAAAGACCTGGCGCTGGTGTCATAGAAAAATATATGTAGAAAAGACAGCGGGAAGCCACGTACGTCGGTGAGAAAATGACTGAAGTCAGGATCGATTACATTGCAGATCCTTCTTTGGATTTTGCCAAGAACCTCGAGATGAATAGCATGGGCACCAGACCAGATATAGCAACAGTATTCAATGCACGGGCGAATGATAGCTTTATAAATGTGCAAGATGGAAGCTGACTAGAAAAATCTTCTGGCACAACACAATGAACCAAATTTCCTTGCAGTAGATTCAGATATATATTCAATGTAGTTGTTATCACTTCATGTCAGTGGAAAAGCAATATGTTGTTCTCCTGGAGTCTAGCTTCAGCCATACTGATGCTATCTATCTAGCTAGCTAGGTAGCTAGGTAGCTATATATATATATATATATATATATATATATATATATATATATATATATATATATATATATATATATATATATATATATATATATATATATATATATATATATATATATATGTGTGTGTGTGTGTGTGTATATGAATATAAAAGAAAGAGGTTGTAGTGGTTCCAACGAGAGAAAAATATGTATATTAAAAAGAAGAGAAGAGAGGTGCTGCAAAAGTTTTTGGTTGTAATGTAGATTTATTTAGAAAAATATTATGCTTTGTTTTATATATATATATATATATATATATATATATATATATATATATATATATATATATATATGAAAAGTGAGTTCGATCCTCACTGGATGCGACATGCTTTCGGCCTTGTGCCACATCTAAGCTACGCTTGGAAAATCTTTGGGCACCCTGAGGCCGTGTAATGGTTAGCAAGCTTGTCTCGCTCGCACAATTACGAATAAGTAGTGAGTTCGATCCTCACTGGATGCTCCATACTTCCGGCCTTGTGCCACATCTAAGCAACGCTTAGAAACTTACTATATGTGTGTGTGTGCGCGGGCGCGCGTGCGTGCGTCTGTGTGTGTCTGTCTCCCTGTGTGTGTGCTGGCATCATAGAAGCCTTTTACATATGTTACTCTATTAATATAAAAGCGTATATAAATAGACGTCTTCTCAGGCGTTGCGTGGGTAAGTGGCTAGGTAAGCGGTAGACAGGTTTTGGTGTAAGGAGGATAGGGTTTCCGTATGTAAATGTAGGTAAAATACGTTAATCTTGAAGCGTGTCTGATGCTGACTGTTCTCATTACTAATTACAACGATGCACTTTCTGGGGCGGGGCAGGCACTTGTCCATATTTGGGCTTTTCCCCAATGGTCTGTGCGGATGCAAATAGACAGAAAAAAAAAAAGAAATAAAAACTGGTAAGTATGACACAAGATCACAATTACTGGGGAGCATCTTACTTATACATCCAGGTAATACCATGCCACTTCCCATTTTTGACTTTGATATTGCAATGCGAAAGTCACAGCTTGGGGGGGTACGCACCCCAACTCCGGTCGCGAAGTGATTTTTATTTATTAAGCTTAGCGAAATATTGTGTACCCTACGAAGCTTAGCAATTCCACTTTCCCCACAGATATCCCTTATGATACCCTTATATTCCATAAGTATGCGAATCCCATTGAGGATCGAACTCACGACTTAGTGGTGATGGACAACCAAACTAGCCGCATTAACTTCCACCCGACGCTGATTGATGGTAGGTTGATTTTATGATATATCAACTCTCATTAGGTTGCTAATGTCAAATTTTGCTTAGGGCACCGGATGAGAATTGAAGTCACTACTCACTAGTAATTGCCAACCAGACTACGCCACTAACCATTACTCCATGCCGTCTGGTGGTGGATTTTTTTTTATTTATATTTGATCCTTTATTTGCATTATTCGCACTGTTATCCTCATCTCCGTTGCCATATTCACAGCCTTTCGGCCGTTGTACGCTCCGGTCTTCTTCAGGTAATTGAAATTTCGAACCTAACTCTTTATTTCGTCCACCGAGCTAGATTGTTCTAATTCCATGTGCCATGCCTCTTCTGGATGTCTCAGTTATTTCCCTTTAACTCCACTCCTCAAGTTTTTTGGTTCACCACTGCTGTAGCCTGGTATTGAACTCACAACTCTTTGGGTCTAGTCACTGGATCTAACAAGCTACTGCAGTGGTGAGCCAAAAAACTTGGAGAGTTAAGTTAAAGGGAAATAACAGTGAGATCCGGAAGAGGCATGACACGCGGAACTAGAACAATCTACCCCGTTGGACGAAATAAAGGGTTAGGTTCGAAATTTTAGTCACCTGAAGAAGGCTGGAGCGTACAACTGCCGAAACGTTGTGAATATGGCAATGAAGATAAGGATAACAATCCGAATAATGTAAATAATGTAAATAATCATAATACCTCATCTCTGAGATATATCACAGTGTAATAGTAGTAGTCAGCACCGGCTCGCATCCGATCATCGGGATCATTTCTCCTCTCTGGTGGAGGTGACCGAGATGGCTGTGAAGGCCCATCCTACTTCTGAAGAATTGCCAAAGAGAGCTTGACAAGGTCATTCGCGTGAATTTGATTTTGGTGGACAACTTTGCGCAACGGAGAAGCCCTCACACTGAGCCAGAATCGCCACCCTCGCAGCTCAAAGGGGATACGTCAGCCCGACTGACCCTGTCCTCTTTCGGCAGTTTGGACGCTGAGACCGTGTAGAGCTTTGCTACTTCCGCTGTTGGGGTCTTCGGGGTTTGGTCGCATTCAGTTTGGTTTCACCTCTTCGATCTTACCGCCATGGTTGGCCCTACTATTTTTTTTTAACTATTGTTTCAGTAGTGAATTTCTTCCTTTATTATTTATCTTTCAAATACTTTTAGTAGAAACAATAATAAAACAATGTATATTTAATGATAATTTTATACTTTTATTCTTTTCATATTTATTGATTCGTTTCTATTATTGCCATTCAAGTAATAATAAGTCAAAAGGATACACTTGATAACAAATCTCTTCACTCCGACATCAAGTCTAAAGTATATATCGGTGTTCCTTGTCATGGTAGAGGACTTGCGTTTCACGGTGATTCCATGATGTCGTCTGGAGTTTCAACAATATAATACAGTCATTGCATATAATTCATGCATTGAGTGTAATTCTGACTTAATTAAGGCAAATTTTAATTAAAAGAGAAAGTTATTTCTTAAGGCGAATTTGTATAAAAACTGCGGAAATTTCTAGAATAAATTGATAAAAAAAACCCATATCTCCTTTCCAAAAAAAAAAACTATTGCTATTACTATAAAGTAGTTAAAAACTATAGCTTAAAAAAACTGATAGATGAATCTGAATGCGTTCGTCTAGGTGATGCTTCTAACATTGGCGGACTGGGTTTAAAAACATTGATTGTCAGAAGACAAGGAGGGCATAACTACAACGCTATCATTTAATTTTCATATCGAATAAATAAAATAAAAATACATATGGCAAAAAGGGTTCAATTAAAATTTTTGTAGAAAAAAATAGGTATTTCATGGTAATTACTGTGTAACTGTAATGTACATATTACTGGCAGAAGATATCAAATGTAAATGAAGAAGATATCAAATGTAAATGAAGAATGTTATAATTTAATTCTTTATTTATTTTATTTTAATTTTAAGTAACTGGTTGATATTTTGCACAATTTACCTACTAACATATATTTTGAAAAGTACAAGAAAGCAATGCATGCAGTTCACTAAATTTTAGTTCGATTCGATTTTGCCAATAATTGCTTCTGCATCCAATGCATATAACAATTCCTTTTCAATGGATAGCAACATGTACGATTAGAAATTCTCTTTAGACAGCGAATTTTCTTGTCTTTATGATTTTTAGCTTTTAAAATATCCTTTCACATTGGACTGATAGTATGCAGCTTTAAAAATGTTTTATTCCTTTTTTTTGTACTAAAATAATTGTCTGTTTTTGTTTCTTTATTGCATTTTTATTTGATATAAAGCAGTCTACACCATCAGGGCCCACTTGCCAATCGAGTGATCCGCTAGTACGCCAATACATCGAACGACAACAAATTTAAATTTAATCGTACCTGTATCTTCAGTTCAGTCAGTTATGTGCCATACGTGATGCACGCTTAGGCGATTATGTATCTTTTGATACATCACTGACGAGATTTTTCCCACAGTAGGTTGCCATTTCTTTCTGCGGTAGACCAATAGCCACCCAAACCTATAAAACCCGGTCTGTCCTGCTATTTACCCTTAGCTGGGGGATAGGAACAGGATTCATACCTTTCCCAAGAGTTGGTCTAAAATTGGGTCCAGAGTTTGTTGTATTTCTACTGAATCTGCCATTGATAAATCCATTATTATTTTAGAGATGTCCTTTTCAAGGAATGAAACGCGTTGGTAACTTTTTCCATTTTTTCATTAAATTACCCTCTATTAGTCTGATATATAGATTGCACTTCTAACATCAATATAATATTCATAATACTTACCTTTAACACTCTTTCTACAAAACTTATAGATAAATTAGTTATTCTTAATACTAGGATTTTTACGACCACACCCAAAGCAATTAGAGATATAATTAGTAAGGAAAATAAATCCAACACCAACTGAGATATCGGCACTTATCAAATAAATTGCTTGCAATGTAAAAGCACTTATATCGATGAGACATCTGGAAATCTAAAAGCCATACCTACAAAAATAAAAGAGATTTACGTTTGGACAACCATTTAAACACGCTCTTAATACACATCCATAACTGACAATAACTTTGATTTTTAAAATGCCACCTTAATTTTAAAAAACAAAACAAAACAAAAAAAAACGTAATTCTTTACGTCGAAAGTACTTCGAGGGATTACTAATAAATATATTACCGACTATAAACACACGTCAAAAACATTATATTAAGTGACCAATGTTTATTGAATCCATTCCAATACATTCGATTCTTAACCAAACACCTCTCTACAAAAATATTTCAATGAAACCTGATCTCCTACAAACTAAAAGAATACATAAAGCAAAATTGTCCAGATCGCGTAACAGCATATTTGTCCATCCCACAAAATGTTTAATATCTAAAAACCACTAAACTAATGGAGTTTCTTTTTTCCAGGTTTTCAGATAAGACGTTTAGCCATCTTGACACCATTTTTCGTAAGTTAGAAAGAAAACAGGCTCAATCGTTTTGTATCAGACCCACTGTCTTCTCAACTGAGCAATGATGAGAGGAAAAAAGATCATTCAGGCCTTCAGTAATGGTACCAACATTCATACTATGGCTTCCATCTTCAAAGTCCATTCACGAACCATCAAGAGAACGGTAAATACATTTTAAAAAGGCGGGAACAGTAGAGAGGAAAACTGGATCAGGTGGTCACAGCAAGAAGAGGGATCTTCATTTTAACTGAGAGCTAAAGAGATCAATTAGAAAAAGATCCAACTCAATCCTTAAGACGTTTGACACATAAAAAAGAGTTTCAGCTATGACAGTCCAAAGAGCAGTGACAAAAAGACTTGAAAATAAAATCGTATGTGAAATGTGTGAAGCACTTTGTTACTGCAGGAGAGAAAGGTAGTAGGTTAGAGAGAGCAAAAATCATATTGGAATCAAGTTGGAAAACCATTCTGTTTCAGTTGAGCTCTCTGGGGAAGAAGTGTGGGTTTGTAAACAGTGACGATTACGGCTAATAATGCTTGACTCTTCGTTAAATTGAATCGAGTTCTTTCAGTCACTGTGTGTTTATCTAAAAAAAAAAAAAAAAAAACACTTAAATTCACGTTCATCCCTGGGGTGTGTCAACGGCTTAGTGGTAGAATCCCCGACTGACACTAATTCAGTCTGTCTGTGGATGGCAATATATATATATATATATATATATATATATATATATATATATATATATATATATTTCAATACTTCATGTGCTTCCGATCTTTAGCTATGATGAACATGTTCGTTTATGCTCGATTTCACCACGATACTTCTGTTAAGCTTGGAGAGTAATTATACATTCTTATTGTTCAAAGTAGAGTGCAGTAGTGTTATAAAAACCTCGGAGAATTCCAGTAAGATATCTTTAATCATTTCTAAGATACAACGGTTCAGAGCTTAATCTAACAATTGAACAATTTTTCTGTTACACCCGGTATTTTATTCATACGAACCTATCTTGTCGGCATTAAATAACCGACTGAAGTTGATTTGCCATAAAACAATTATAGTTGAAATGGCAAGATGCACCTATAAGTTCTATGGTACAGTTTCTTCTGTCGCACTCCTCGCTTGTGGAACTCTCTTTAGGCTTCATTATGTTGTGCTAGACAATTTTTCTTGTCAGAATCTTACACATTTATAAATCTGCCATTCTTCCATGATTTGAATATTGCTGCCACATCTAGTCTGCTGCTTCTGCTATGTATTTAGAGATTGTTTTGAAAAGACAAAAGAAGAATCTGCAGTATTAGTTGTCCTGACCTGGCATCTCAGTTTCAGTCACTTTCCCATTGCTACATTATGTACCTTCCCTTTTCTATAAATATTTTCATGATAATTGTTTTGACGTCCTTTCCTCTTTCGTACCTAGACTTTAAGTGTATTACTAGATTAACAGCAAGGCCTCATCATTTTATAGTGATATAATGGAATATGCATACACCTGTGTTCCCCCTCACTAAAATATGATTGGCTGGTGTCCGTCTTAATACCGACGGACGTGTACGTTAGTCAAGAGCCTTAGTCTGAGAGCTAAGTCTATAACGACGCCCATTGGACTACGCCATTGATCTACACTTCTTACCTGTGACTATGACGCGTACCAGTCGATTACTGCTACCATATTCTACTTGGTTATTGCAGCCAAAACCACTTAGCTAGTTCGTTCAAATATATCCCTTTCCGGGACATATCATATACAGTGTAACCTGGATATAAGAGACCCGAATATAAGAGAAACCCGGATATAAGAGAGATTTTCTCTGGTCCCAAATTAGAGCCCATACTTTCCTAAACAAAATAGACCAAACCCGGATATAAGAGAAACCCGGATATAAGAGACTTCTTCTCTGGTCCCGACAACTCTCTTATATCCGGGTTACACTGTAGTTGAAATGTCTAGTTGTACTCGTAAGTTCTATGATAATGGTTTCTTATCTCGCACTTCTCTCTTGTGGAACTCTCTTCCAGCTTCTTGCTTTCCAGTCAACTTTGATTTTCAAAAATTTAAATGCAATGTCAATCGTTATCTTCAGTCTTTATTTTTTCTCACTCCTTAATAATGTTTTTTTTTTCTCATATTCTTTCGCACTCAGTAACCCCATGCCATTTACTGGCTTTATTGACTTGCTTGGGGTGAAATAATGAAAAAAAGAGGGATATAGTTAGATAGACAGAGAAATCTGTTTCATAAAGAACGGCAAATATATTGAATGAACATATGGATTCCGTTGGTCTTAAATATTTGGGTTAAGGATGGCAATTAATGTAAATAGGCGAATTGTTTTGGATGACAATAAGACAACAAAGATAGAATAATAAACAAAGCGAATTTCATTCATAGATTTAGAAAAATTAGGCCGTCACGCGGAAAGGAAGAGAAAACATTTAAAATGGATTTGACGAAAGCTTTTTTTTTTCACGCCATCAAACAAAAGAAATCTAATTGTGCGGGTTTGTTTCAAGGTAATCTATTCAATATTGCAAGAATTAGGTAAATATAGGGAGAAAAAGAGAAAAAAATATAATGATTGTGAAATAATTATTTCATTTGAATTTTATAGTGTTATTCAGCGTCTACAAGCCTCGAGAAGCGCTCAAGAGTTATAGATTATGAGGCACAGTTTATGCGGATATGTAACGAACATAACAGCTAAACCTGGACTTGAACAAGTTAAGATTGTAGCGATCGGGGAAACATCCACTTGGGAGTCGGTTCCACAATGTACTGATTCGTGGGAAGAAGCTGCTCAAGTGGAACTTACATCTCACCAATGGAATACGAAAGGAACGAGGGTGGTTAGCGACAATGGGTGTGGGACGGTGGGTCCTAGCTGTAAAGGTAAGAACTGGTGGAACTAAAGAATGTACTTCGTCTGAGCACTTTCCATGGAAACAACGATGGAGCAGCGAGAGGCTTGCGTCATTTCATCCGGGAAAAAGTGGGTGTAGAGTGGAAAATGATTTGTCCCCCACAAGGACGGAGTGATACCTTTAGACTCTATCGAGACTAAAAGTGAAGACTAAATAGTTCCTGCCCAAATATGACAGCGGTACTCCATTTTAGGCTTGGTCTAGCTCTTGTAATGATAGGGTATAGCAGGAGGAGTCACATACTTACTGCAGCGGTATAGGGAAAACAAGAAACAACGGAATTGGTTTAATGACCCAAACAGAATTACGAAGAATTATTATGTAAGTGAGTGTCAGAAACTGATCGAAGACAATATCAAAGATAGGTAATGCTTTCTACAGCGTTGTCTGAACTATGCCCCGAATACCATATTCGGTGCAAAACGCACACGATACTGAAGACATTGAACTCCAAAATTATAAAAAATAGATGAATTATTCCGTTTACAGATGTTAGATACACATAGAATTTGAAGATGCCATTGAGTAATAATAATAATAATAATAACAGTAATGATAATAACAATAATAAAATACAATGATCTTGAAGTGGAAATGTCAAAAATATAGTACATGAGGACAAATAATTCCAGTTGGAGTACTCGGATTGATTGGAAATGTTTCCGATATTCTCATTCAAGTAATTATTAGTAACCCGTACCTTAAAGAAATACAAATCATTTTCCTCATAAGTACAGTTTACAGCTTTATCTGTATAAAATGTGTGTGATATTTTACAAAATTTTACAAAAATTATTAGTGGAAAATGTTATGGAGCCATTTTTTACCTTAAGTCTCTGGTTAGGACCCCGATGAGAAATGTATGCACAACAAAAATCAAAGGAATAATAATAAGAAGAATAATAATAATAAGAATAATAAATTCAGTAAGTGTGCGCTTACTGACTTAGCCATACCATCTGAGAGAAACACCTCCATAAAAAATTATCAAGAAATTGTCCAAATATAAGAACCTGGACATTGAGATTAACAGGATGTGGGAAATGAAGACTGAGATTGTACCAATAGTAATCAGAGCACTGGGCTTTGTGGGATAATGATTGGACAATTTTATTAACAGTTTCCAGGTAACATCAACATACAAGTTACCCAGAAGATCGCCTTACTAGGAAGAGCCTATATACTAAGAAAAATATTATCAATTAAATGACAATTCTCTTTTAGGGCCTAAGGACCATGGTTTGGACCCGACTCTACAGGATACAAAACAGGAAACATATACAAATAATAATAATAATAATAATAATAATATATGAAAAGTGTTGTAGGTTCTTTCGGCAAAATAAGATATTCCAAAAGGAGCTCAAGAAGATTTACAGGGAAATTAGAAAGGGCAAAAATTTGGGGAGAATATTTCGATCAAGCGAAATGAATATAATCCCAATACTGAGAAACGAGAACAAGAAAGAATGAAGGTTAAACGTGTGCAAGAATGGAAACATAGAACTAAGAATAATGTTAAGCAAGCTCTAACAAAATCACCAAAATGGAAACCCCCAGGAAATAACAAATTAGCCAGTTTTTGGCTCTATCAACTGTCATCAATCCATAAAAGCCTTACGCAAACTTTATCAGTGCTGCTAATTAATAACCCCAATGGAATTCAAGAATGGATCACTGGAGGTATTATATATTATCTTCTACCAAAAACATGTGAAATAGATGATGCAACAAATTATAGGCCAATAATATATCTGTCCATCACATATAAGTTGATCCCGTCTGCCCAGGTAAACTTACTCTTTTCTAAATGAAAAGAACATTCTTCCCCTGGAAGAGAAGGGATGTCGAAGAGGTTCATATGGCTGCAAAGATCAACTATTGACCCTGGAATATTGCTGGAAAAAAGGTAGAAGACTCGGCACAACTTGGATAGATTACTTTAAAGCTTTTGATAGTGTGCCACATTCTTGAATACTTAATGATTTGGAAATGTATAAACTCTCATTGCTGATAGTAAATTTCCTTAACTAAAGCATGAAACTATAGAAAAACATATACCTAAACACTGCAAATGTGCTTTGCCCTTTTAATTGCTTGAATATCCGACGAGGAATCTTTCAAGGAAATTCCTTGTCGCCTCTTCTGTTCTGTCTGTCCTTAATTTCCCTTTCGAAATAACTAAACAGAAATAACTATGGTTACAAAGTAAATAAGAAAGTATTTAATCAACTATTCTACATGGATGATATCAAACTCTTTGCCAAAGACGACAATGACTTCAAGAGTATCTTCAATACTGTAAAAATGTTTCAGTGATGACATCGGTACGGATTTCGGATTAGATTAGATGTGCAAAAATAACATTCGAGGAGAATTACAGAAACACACTCAATACATTTAGATTTTTTCATAAAGATTAGGCAACCGGAACAAGAAGAAACCTATAAATACCTAGAAGTCAGTGAAGGAGATAGAATACAGTATACGCAAAGGAGAATGTAAGAAAAAGAATACTACAGGTGTGCGTCTGGTGTTAAATATATAAATGGGTTCCGTTTTGGGAACCAACTGTAATAATAAATGTATAATCTTATGTATTAATCTTACTTATTATAAAACACAGATTGTGTGTGTGTGTGTGTGTCTGTACGTTTATATATTGGATCAGATTTCCTACATTTTCAACCGAGTTCAACAAAACTTCACGGGACTGCGTAAAATTACCTTGCGGTGGTTCTGACAGCAACAAAAATTAGAAAAACACAATTGTTTTTACACAAAATCAATTTGAAAACACGATTCTGTCGCCAGAATGAAAGAGGGACAACTCATATTGAGTTATACTTGTAAAACCCAGGTTGTGTGTGTGTGTGTGTGTGTGTGTGTGTGTTCGTTTATATATGGGATCGGATTTTCTACATTTTTCAACCGATTTCAACAAAACTTCACTTTTTTTGGCAGGTAGTGTTTCTTATTATCTTGCACACTTTTTTCTTTATTTTTACATTCAGAATGCTTTAAAAATTCCATTTACAAGACAATTATTTATAATAAAATTCTATTCAATCGGTAGACTCATAACGATTGAAAACAATGTTTTTCTTTGAGTTTGGGTTTGACCAATTTTTTTTACGAATTCGTAAAAAAAAAAAAAAATAATTAAGACATGCGTGTCCGTCAACCTTAAACAATATTCTTTGTCAATTTTATTTTTCAGTCTTTATGATGGTCGATACTTGATCTATCTCTTACTGTTACATCCCCGGGCAACGCCGGGCTCTACTGCTAGTTATACATAACGCTTAAGAATGAATTTAGTGTGAATTAACATAAATTCATTTCTACATGGCTATGGCAGCGTATTCAGGGGAATAAAACAAAAATGATATTCTCCTTCATGTCAACGAAAGGGTACACACAGCAAGAACAACACAGGAAAAGTTTAGGAACTCTTTGGCTCATTCTCCTCCACCCACCATATTCACCCATTCTTGCACCAGCCAATTATTACCTGTTTCTATCGAACTGCATCTTGATAAGTGTCAACAAGTCATTTCATGACGGTTCGATTCTCCCGTCGAGAACGACAGGAGTGAGTTTTTACTGAACAACCTGTACAAGTGAATTGTTTAAAGTGGTCAATTGCCCGTGCTTTTCAATGTAGATCCACTCACCATCATAGTACCATATCCTATACTGGCGAACTGTGTCACATAGCAGATGTTGCTACAATAAAAAGTTTTTGGGGTAAATAGGCTTTTTTCCATCTCCTTTAAATGCACGGTAGAACAGGTTTTGGGAGAGATAACAAAAAGACAAAATTTATTAAGTGCTAAAATGACAGGAAATTGTCGAGGGCCATGATCGCCTACGTTCTGAATGAACACGGTACATAAAAGAAGAAGCTGCATGCTAGTTCATCCGCCGTTTGCCAACCATCAACAACTTGTTTTGAATTCTGAGTGTTTCTTCTCTTATACCGTTTGCTAAGCAAGGCTATAGAGGCCAGTCCGTCCTGCTATTTATTCATAGCTTGGTGGTGATAGGAAAATAAATGGATTCAAAACTTTGGTAAGGCTATTTATATATATATACCTGCCAAATCCCTGAACATTTCTCTAAATAATAATTTTAAAATAATTCTGGAGACGAATTTGTTTTATTTATGGTAACTGGTTTTTTGGCGATTTCCTTAATCGTTTTTTTTCGTCATTCGATATTGAACATCTGAAAAATGATACTTTTCTCACGGTCGCCGTCACATCCTATCCTTTTGGCTGTGATCAAAGTGTAGTATCTGCCCTGGGACGGATGAACTACATTTCATCCATCAGTTGTGTAGGACAACTGTAAATATAATTAAGAGGTGCCCGAACACGGTGAACACATTGCACTAAAGGAGGCGGGGGCGTCTGTAGTAATACCGATCCCAGCGCGGGGGCTGAACTATTTCGGGGCCTGACCCGACTGCACGCGCTCGGGCTCCCCAGATTAAACTGACCTTGCGTCATATCTTGCCAACGTGAGGCCGCAAGAAAATACAATCGGCTTTCAGCTTTTGGCTATGATCAAAGTGTAGCATCTGTTCTTGACAGATTAATCTGATTCTCTCTCCACTTCCATCTATC
Organism: Acanthosepion pharaonis; assembly: GCA_903632075.3. Classification (NCBI taxonomy): domain Eukaryota; kingdom Metazoa; phylum Mollusca; class Cephalopoda; order Sepiida; family Sepiidae; genus Acanthosepion; species Acanthosepion pharaonis. The sequence continues at coordinate 91,593 of CAHIKZ030004041.1, read as the reverse complement.
CCTTCTTTAATTTTCTAACCAAGTAGCGTCTTTTCCCCCTCTTTACACGCCATCAAAACGGAATAGTCTATTATTGTATTATTTAGGTATTGGCAGGGCGTAACTGTCGTGCGAACTAGCGAAGGGTGGGTCAAGCACGTTTATAATAAGATTAGAAATATTTGGTTTTAAGAAGGTAGTGTGTATAAATAAGCGAATAGTTTAGTCGAGAATAATAATAAAAAGGATTGAATTCTAAAGTAAATTTAATTCATAGCTTTGCGGAAATAAGGCTGTCAATTAAAATGCAATAGCAAACATTTCAAAATGGCATAATTTAGATTTGACGAAACCTATTTACTCTATCGTAGAAAATCTAATTGCAGCGGTAGGAACATTTTAAGAGTTATCAACTGAAGGATAGGTGGGAAAAAAGACTTGGAAAATGTAACACTTACAAGAAAAAACGAAAGCTAAGTAAACAATTATTTAGCTGACGTGTTTCAACCTCTGAAGGACTTTCTCGAGACATCATCCATCAGAAGACCCAACGTGCATATTGTCCTCATAGGACGAAACACGTCACCTAAGATAAGTTTTGCTTTTGTCTTTATTCATATTGTCCTTTTACAGATATAATTTATCTTAAATTTTTTACCGACACACACACACATATATTTTACACACACACACACACAAATATATATATATATATATATATATATATATATATATATATAGAGTGAGAGAGAGAGAGAGAGAGAGAGAGAGAGAGTATCCATTGCGTTTTTGGTTGGTGTTTTAATATTAAACGTTTACGCTAGAAACATCCGGATGAAAGAAGAAATATGCAAGTTTTTTTTTTAAATCTTTTTTCGAGGTAGGGTCAGGCAGGTGCATCTTTTCTGGTCGGCATATAGTTGGGGTTGGTGAGGGGAAGACGATGTGTCGAGAGGCAACGTACATATTTACCCATGTTGGTAAACTCATTTGGAGGTGTTCGCGTCGAAGCAACTTAAATTGGAAGGAAGAAGCTGCTTTTTAGAAATGCATCTATGGCTGGCGAGTTATTCGCTGCTACGTATCATGGCGGGGTCTTGGGAGTGTGGAGGCAAAGTCAGGTGTACTTTTAATGGTTACCTACCCCGAAGGAAAAAGATAAAAATAGTAGCGAAAAAAAAAAAAAAGAGCAGAAAGAGAAAGTAGAAACCAGAAGGAAGATGTTAATAATAATATTATTATTAATAATAATAATTTTTTGATATACCTGATATGTAATCAGTACCTAGCAGTTTAATTACTTTTTCACGCATATCTTAAATTTGTTTTTACCTCATTCGGGCAGCGCATTGAACAGATACTAGACTCTTACTACTGATAATAGGAAGAAGAAAGGGAAACAAAAAGGAATACAATAATAATGAAAATAATAATATAATATAATAATACATAATAATAATAACATAATATATAAAAATAATATAATATATATATATATATAATATATGTATATATATAATGTAATATGTAATATAATATAATAATATATAATAATAAATATAAAATAATATAATATATATAATATATATATGTTGTAATATATAATAATATAATATAATAATATATAATAATAATATAATATAGAAAATATAATATATATATATATATAATATATATATAATGTAATATATAATAATATATAATATAATAATATAATATAAAAAAAATATAATATATATATAATATATATAATGTAATATATAATAATATAATATAATAATATATAATAATATAATGTAAAATTAATATAATATATATAATGTAATATATATATATATATATATATATATATATATATATATATATATATTATATTTATGCAAACTTAGGTAATCCGTATGGGTAGACCCGAGGAGGATGATATCCAGAGAGCTCAATGTAAAATTCAGAACAGATATGTTTGAATAAAAGACAGACCACGTTAAGATTCCATGTAATAAGCTATTTCACCATAACCCCTTTGACAGGTTCTGGATCATCAGACTTTACTTCCAAAAGCTGAAATGAAAAATGAAAGGAAATTCACACGTTTTTGACGGACCTCATCAAGTATACGTAAAATTAACGAAGATGATGATAAAGCAGGAAGGAAAACAACTTGGCCAAATGCAATTAAAAAAAAAAAAAACTGGGAGGTCAAGGTGTTGCATGGCAAATACATAAAATGAACGAAAGAAACATGTGGACCGATAGAAAACACATCAGTAGCTGAGGAACACCGGGTTGAAAGCTGAGACAAAAGACCTAATTATTGCAGCTCAGGCCCAAAGCTTCGTAAACAGATCCTATTAATGTCACATAATAAAAAGGATGGAACAAACCTGAAATATAGGGTCTGTGGAAAATATAATGAAATTGTCGACAGTATTATCTCAAGATGTTCGGAACTATTCAAAAAAAAGGATATACCCACAGACATAACAAGGTAGCGACATATGTGCACTGGCAGATATGCAAGAAGCACAAAATCGAAACCACTGAGAGATGGTATGAGAACCAACCAGACACAGTTGTCCAAAATAACAATATAATTATTTCTAGAATATGCCAATTCAAAGTGACAAGGAAATACAAACAAAAAGGCCCGATATTATAAAAGATCAAAAATTCAGGAAGTGTATGCTTAGTGACATAGCAGTACCATCTGAGAGAAACACCTTCATAAAAGTTATCGAGAAATTGTCCCAATATAAGGATCTGAAGATGTGAGGAATGAAAGCTGGGACTGTACCAATAGTAATCGAAGCTCTGGACCTCGTGAGAAAAGGAATGGCACAATTCTACTAACAGTGTCCTATGTAACATCAACATTCTATTTGCCCAGAAGATCGCTCTAATAGGAACATCCCATATACTAAAGAAAGTGCTATCTTCTTAAATGAAAATTCTCCTATAGGGCCTAAGGACTATAGTTTGGACCCGCCTCTACAGGATACAAAGCAGGAAACATAGCATGCACCAATAATAATAAGAAGAAGGACATACAAAATTTTACTCACAACTACAGCCCACACCTTACGAAGGGCTTTATCTATGTAAAATGTGTGATCTTAGGTGTTTTTTGTTTTTCCTTTTTGTTTTTGTTTTTCCATCAAAAAATTTCTCAGTGGAAAATGTCATGATGCTATCTTTTACCTTAGGTCTCTGGTTGGAACCCCGAAAAGAAATAAGTATACACCAGAAATCAAAGACAATAAAATTATAATAAACTCAAACTCAGATGAAGCAGGTAAATACGATCCATCGCTAAAGATGCCGGAAAATGGTCAGCTCCGCCTCCAGGTAGGTGACAAATTATTTTCCACCATACAACCTCTTTCTCACAGATGAAACGTCACAAATCTCTCATTGTTCTATCGCTATCTCCACGGAAAGTCTTCAGACGAATTACATTCCTTAGTTCCACCTGTTATGACCTTAAGAGATAAGATCCGTCATGCAACGCCCATTGTAGCCCGTCCCCACTCGTTCCCTTTGTACTTCATTGGTGAGATACGTTCGTTATGGAACCGACTCCCAAGAGGATGCTTCCCCGATCACTACACTCTTGACCTATTCAAGTTCTAGGGTTAACCGTTATCTGCCCCACATACCTTCATAAACTGTGCCTCTAACCTCTTACTCTATAATCCATTACGTCGAGTATAGATCTTGGATCTTGTATAGGGTGAACATTATTGTAAGTAAAATTACATTTTGTAGTAATGTCTCCTGGTCGTAATATTAGAGAATAAGTTATTAGTAAATATTTCTCATCAAAACATACAAATTGCTGAAATTAACATGGCATGTTTATTTTATAAATAAATGCACATTCTAAAATTATCTCGATACCGATTGGATAATAACAATTCTATTGGAGAAACGCTGACATGCATAAGAAAATCAGGTTCAGACATGGAAAAGAAGAAAGAAGAAGAAGAAAAAAGAAGAAGAAAAAAGAAGAAAGAAGGAAAAAAACAGCGTTTGAGCAATGCAGAAAAAAGAAAGAAAAGGCTTAAAATAATGGAAGAAAGAAAAAATAAAATAAAGAAATTTCTTATGACATCGGTGAGATGTAAGTTCCATTCGAATAGCTTTTTTCCCGCAAACACTCAAGAGGATATTTTCCCGATCACTACACCCGTAGCCTGTTCATGTCTCGGGTTAACGGTTATCTTCCCTACGTATCCGTATAAAATGTGCTTTTAACTCTGTAATCCTCTAACTCTAGTGGCTCTCGGGCCAAGTAAAGGATGAACATCACTGTAAAAAAAGGAAAAAAAGCCTTATTGGATTTCCTGGGCCAAACAGGAAGAAGGAAGACCTGACCATTTCGTTATAGATAAGGAAAGTAGCAAGTGTCCATGTTTAGACTATAGCTGCCGCTGCTATTTACCATGAGTTCCTTGAAAAAATCCAAATAAGAATCTGCAATATTATTGGTCCTGATCTGGCGGCTCAGCTCCAGACCGCCATAAGGTTGCCTCTCTATGCCTTTTTTTATAAATACTTTCATGGTAATTGTTCAGATGAGCTCTTCACTATGGTACCTAGACTTTTTGAATCTAAGAGCAGTACTCGACTGGCGTCGAGATCTCATCAATTTACAATTTAGCTGGTTACATGTAGCCGTAAGTTCTATGCTAATAGTTTCTTTTCTCGAACTTCTCGCTTGTGGAACTCCCTTCCGGCTACATGCTTTCCAGCCAACTTTAATCTGTACAAATTTAAACCCTATCGCTATTTACTGTTCTCCTGATTACACTTTTCGCTTCCTGCTCATTATTAATGTTTCTGTTATTAATTTTTTCAGACCTTGTAACCCCCTGTGTCTTAGTGGCTTTGTTGCCTTGCATGGGGTGATACCGATTTTTTTTTAAGTGTCAAAATATTGAATGTTCTATATGATGCGTGAGTGTACTTTGAAAAAAACTCTAAAGTTTGAGAAAAAAGAAAACACCGCTATCTATCTCAGGAGTTTAAAAAAGTCTAGGAATATGACTGTTAAAGTAATTTTCGTAGTAATGGGTGTGTTTGGTACACCACTTAGTAAATTTAAAGAGTTGGAATTGAGCCATCAGTGCGAGGATTCTCCGAAAAGTTCTTGAGTTGTCAGTAGTCTTGTTGACACCATGCTTCAAGAACAGAATTTTCCATTGATTACGTCAGTGCCAGACACCAACATAATAATAATAGTAGTTAAAGACTAAAAGCAAAAAAAATGTCTTCTCATTGATATGACAGTGCCATCGGGAAAATATAATTGTTAACAAACATGATAAAATAAATAAAGATAATATTAAAATTCAAATTTAAAAATATATACCAATTAATGCTTAAAATAATTGGAGTTCGGAGTAGGATAAAATAAAATACTACAAACAATAAAATTAACACGATTAATCTGCAGACTCTGTTTACAAGGGATTTGTTTTAATTGCACCGTGTGGAACTTCACAGCTCAGGTGAATATTAGCAATGGAAAGAAAATATAAACGCTCTATATGTTAGGTATTATTTATCAGATGTTGTGCATACAGCACACGTGTATTTACTCCCTTGCTTTACCCTAGGTCTCGAGTAACGACCCGTTAAGGTATATTACAGAATAGAATACAAAGATGTTGGCCTCGATGTTTTGTATTCCAGCGCCATATTGCTGGCATGTTGCTTTCTCAGTTAACCTTTATCACTCTGACTTCATTTGCTGTGCAAAAACTTGATCCTACCACTGAAGGTGACACTTATCCCTGAATTCGAATTTGTTTGAATTTCATAGTTGTGTTGTCATATCCTGCTATGGCAAAAGAAAACAGCTTTGAGTGAAATTAAGAATAAGGATACTGCTATTGAGAGGCTTTAAAAAAGAATGCAGTGGAAAGGAAATAAATCTTAATAATGCCGAGGGTTAAGGTTAATCTTACTTATTATAAAAGACAGATTGTGTGTGTGTGTGTGTGTGTGTGTGTGTGTGTATGTTTATATATTAGATCGGATTTCCTACATTTTTCAACCGATTTCAACAAAACTTCACAGGAATACGTAAAATTACCTTGCGGTGGTTCTAACAGCGCCCAAAATTGGAAAAACCCATTTGTTTTTGCACGAAATCAATTTGAAAACACGATTAAGAGGCATCGCGAGAATGAAAGGGGGAAAACTCATATCGAGTTATACTTATTATAAAACCCAGGTTGTTTGTGTGTGTGTGTGTGTGTTCGTTTATATATGGGATCGGATCGGATTTCCTACATTTTTCAACCGATTTCAACAAAATTTCACCTTTTTTGGCAGGTAGTGTTTCTTATTGTCTTGCACACTTTTTTCTTTATTTTTACATTCAGAATGCTTTAAAAATTTCATTTACAAGACAATTGTTTGTAATAAAATTCTATTCAATCGGTAGACTCATAACGATTGAAAACAATGTTTTTCTTTGAGTTTGGGTTTGACCAATTCGTAAAAAAAAAAAACTAATTAAGACATGCGTGTCCGTCAACCTTAAACAATAATCTTTGTCAATTTTATTTTTCAGTCTTTATGATGGTCGATACTTGATCTATCTCTTGCTGTTACATCCCCGGGCAACGCCGGGCTCTACTGCTAATAATAACTAACAGGAACGTGCGGAAATTCCGCAGATTTTATTTTTATTTTTGCACCTTCAAGTCTTATACAACTGGGACCTAGAAGTGCACAGGGAAGTTCATCTTTTCGCTGCTAATATAAACTTTCAATACTTTATCTAGGTATTTACATCAGGTCATTTATATGGAATAGGTAGCGAAAGTGTAAAAACATTGCCTTAATAGCTTAGCATTTTGTAGATAGGTTTTTATGACATCTATTTATTTTAGTTATATTCTCGTCCCGCTTACTATCTCTCTGGATAACTCGTCTCATCCTTAATTCAGTCTCTTCAGTAATTGCTTTCTCCATTTTAATCGTCTGCACTAGTCGGTCCGGGGATTGAACTTACAATTACTAAATCTCTAAATTCGCAAACCAATACGTGAATCCAACAAGCTGTTGTTTCGTAGAACATTCCTGAGTCTAAAAATAGGAAACTTAAACCAAATTAGCTTTGCAGGTAACGAGATATCCCTAGCAGAACAAGAACGATTATATTAACTAAAAGATTCACTTCAAAATTTCTTGAAGCTTAAAGGTAAACGTGTCATCGTAACCCTAAAGGTAACACTGTCAACTTTAACCCTAACCTAATACTTTAAATCTAACCCCTGAATCCTAACGATAACCCTAGCAACCCTAATCTTAATTCTCTAATCTTAGACGTAATCCTTAAATCCTTACCTGATTCTAATCTTCTAGTCTTAATACTGCCAATGCTAACCGTTACCTTAACCTTTTAATCCTAATTCTCTAACAATAATCCTAATAGTGTCAGTCTTATTCCTAACACTAACTCTCTTTTCCTATTACATTGAACTCTGACTCTAATCCTAAACCCACTCGGCTAAATCTGGACCTAACCCTCTATCACTATCACTAAGCAGCCCTAATCCTCTAACGTAACCTTAACCTAACCATAACCCTCCACTTTAACCCACTAACACTAATTCTAACCTTACCACAGCCAGTCTTATCCTTAGCACTAATCCTAACCGTCTACGCTAACTCCTCTAACTCAGTTTTTCTCAACCTTTTTAAGCAACAACACACCTAGGAGTAAATGAAAAATAACACGGTACAATTAGAAAAACTTTTAATCCTAATACTAATACTAATCCTAACCGTCTACGCTAACCATAACTTTCTAATCCTAACCCTTAACCTAACCTACTAATCCTAACACTGATAACTTTAATCTTAATCACAATCCTCTAACTCAGTTTTTCTCAACCTTTTTAAGCAGCAACACACCTAGGAGTAAATGAAAAATAACACGGTACAATTAGAAAAACTTTTAAAAAATACACACACAAATATGAACTTTATTTCAATGTTTCTATTCAACCATTTGTGCAGCTTATTTAGTGTGAAATCTGTGTCTGGTGATTTTTTTTTTCTTTTTGCGATTTCTTCAATGTTTGGTCAAATGTGTGATAAGCAGACCCTCATTTCTTCTTCCGTTTAGCGTAGTCTTTCTGACTTCTTATTTTCGATGTTATTTAGGATTGAGAAGCCTAATTCCCATAAATAAGGTGTAAAAAATAAAATGATAAAGCCTTTTTAGCTAAAGTGGGATAAAAAGTTTAATCCTTATTCATTTATTCAAATACTAACGCTGTACCTTTACTACTTTCCCCCAAGCACACATATACATGTATGCTATTTCGCTGCACACTTAAGTGGATCGCATAGCACACTGGTTAAGATTAACTGCTTTAATCCTAACTTGCCAAACTTCACCCTAATCCTAAGTCCCTAACCTAACTCAAACACTATATTTCCTCATTTTCTCTCTTATGTCTTCCAATTTTTGCCGCTTCTATCTTTTCTTTCTTTCCCTTATTCATTCCAATCTTTAATAATATTACCATTTTTTAAAAGCTTTCGTTTTTGATATCCAGTCAAGAAGTTCGTCTCTCTATCCCCATATCTATGGATATTTATTTTCTTTCTTTCATCTGGCTTTCGTTATTTTCTACGTTTCCTAACATGTATCCTTTCTCTTTCTTTTCTTTTCCATCCTTTCCTTCTCCATCGATTTTCCTCAGCCCTTCCAGATTGATATTATCATATAGGTTTCACAGTCAGAAAACGTAACTGATTCCAGTTTAGAAGTACCTGTGATTGGACAGATGATGCACTTTTATCCTAGTTAAAAGAGTGCCAGTGTCGTAAATACAATCAAGATGAATATTAATAATAGATCTTTTTCGGTTTCGCTGCAAGGAAGGCTTCTCTTGATGGCGACGTGTCCGTGATCAAGACGAGTCAGTAGGTCAGAAGACACCGGTTGCCAGGTCTACTTACCCCCGAATGGAAACCTCTCTGCCTTTCAACGTAGATATTAGCATGCAAATAATTGCCAAACCCATTGCCAAATAATTAACTCGTGTTTTTTGACATGATTCCGAGTGCGCCTATTATTATTGGCACCGTCAAAATATCTGTCTTTTGGCTTCGTTTCAGATCTACATTATGGCCTAGTGTAACTGCGAAATCAAATGCTTTGCACAATTTTTTTCTTGTTTACCAGAACTGGATACGTTTTGCTGGTGTGGACTTTGAAAACTGCTTACATCTCCAAGTTCCAGGGTATTTTATATTACACTCTCTAGGAGAGGTTCTGGTCTGTTTGATTAAAATACGGTCGCTTGCACAGTTACCAGTGGACCACCTTCCCTACCCACTCATGTCTATCCGTTTATTTACATATAGTTGAAATTTGCTGTTTTCCTGAGTTTTAATTACCTTCAGATAATTTAGCTAATAACTCTACTTATCTGCAAACATAATGATCCACTGTTGCACGCACACGTACATACATATCTTCTTCTTCGTCATCAATCCCATGACCGTTTGATCTCAGGGTCAGTGTGTAGCTGAGGACCTGACTAGGTTCCGCCACATATCTCGATTGCATGCTAATATCTATGTTGAAAGGCAGAGAGCTTTCCATTCGGGGGTAAGTAGACCTGGCAACCGGTGTCTTCTGACCTATTGACTCGTCTTGATCACGGACACGTCGCCATCAAGAGAAGCCTTCCTCCCTGATCGTTGACTTCAGTCTAAGAAGCCCCTGCACAGGGATGCCATGTCATCATCACCCTGAATATATTGACAGTAAGTCCCATATATAGATTTAGCCTACGCTCTAGTCACCGTCTCCCAGTCGAAATCCACACAGGCGAGAACCTTCGAACCACCACACAAGGATTTGCTTGCGGTATTCAGTGCAAAATGCGAATTATATATATATATATATATATATTTTTTTTATTTATCGCTGGATATAGGAATAAATGGATGGTCATCAAATAAGAAAGAATAGTATTATTAGTAATAGTACTAGAAACAATTATATAAATGACAACTAATTGGAAGTTATTAATAAATAATAAAAACGAATAATATATATAATAAATAATAGAAAAACCGTCAAATATATATAAAACCAGATAAATTATTATTGCTGTTGTAGTTTTTGGTTGATTTTGCTTAAATGTTAAATAAGAGAAAATAATCGATTACACAGAATAAATAGTAAAAATAAACACGCACATATATTTTTTGAAATAATCTTTTGATGCAGGGTGCGGCCTTTGAAAACAAACCCCTTAAAACCAAGATAAATCTGTGGGCAAGCAAATATTCAAGGCATTAGTCAGACTTTATCGTTCAGGTATGTAGATAGAAACGCATACAAAACGCTCATATATATATATATATATATATATATATATATATATATATATATATATATATATGTAGTGTGATTTCTGTTTACTTAGCAGGGCTATTCGTTGTAGCTCGGGCTTTTTACATCTACAATTTATTTATAGCAATTTAAAATGGAAGTATGTGCATTTTTTCATTCTAGAACCTGGGACAGAATTTCTTAGGGTGCTGTGTATAAGCCGCCTTTTTTTTAACTAATGTTCACCCAAGACCAGGCTCGCGAGCCACTCAAGGTAGAGAGTTACTGTGTTTTTTTGTTTTTTTTTGGCGTAGGAAGAGAACAAGCATTAGGAGTATAGAGCTGAAGCAGACTTTAGAAGTAACCGGAAACCCAATCTTAAGCAGAAAACAAGAGATAAACCTCTACTATTTAAAAGTCTGGAGAGGAGTGTGAACAGGACGATAGGCCCACCTATTTGTTTCCATTGGTGGAGGAGAGAAAAAAAATGAACTTTACAAAATACCATATATACTCGTGTATAAGACGACTTCCTAGAATATCGTAGATAATCGTGTATATGCCGACTTCCTGGAATATCGTAGATAATCGTATATAAGCCGACTTCCTAAAATACCATATATACTCGCGTATAAGTCGATTTCCTAAAATACCGTATATACTCGTGTATAAGCCGACTTCCTAAAATACCGTATATACTCGTGTATAAGTCGACTTCCTAAAATACCGTACATACTCGTGTATAAGCCGACTTCCTAAAATACCGTATATACTAACGTCTAAGTCGACTTCATAAAATATCGTATATACTTCCGTATAAGCCGACTTCCTAAAATACCGTATATACTCGTGTATAAACCGACTTCATAAAATATCGTATATACTCGTGTATAACTCTTCATGTATAGTACGACCTCTGAATTTTTTACATTAATTTTGACCCCCTCCAGAAAGAATTTACCTCTGTGTAAGTATAGTGCAAGTGGTCAACGAAAATGCATGATTTTTGACCTCTTCAAAAGAATTACCCATGTATAGTACGATCCCCTATATTTTAAAAACAGATCATAACCCCCCTCCCCCACTATACCCGAGTAATAAAGTAAGTCTCCGAAGAAACTGTCACCCACGCTCCTTATCATTACGATTCCGTTTTCCCAAGGCAGTTTTTCCCCGATTAGGCAAGGGAAGCTAAGCATCTGCCATCGCTCAAATTTTATCATGATTCTATTCGAACCGTTCAACCTGTCTTTCCATAAGTGACTACAATTTCCTTTCTTCCCATCTCCGTCCCTGTATCTCTTTGGCCGCCATTCACCCTCTCTTTCTCAACCCTTATTCACCTCACACTAAGAGTAATCTCCGATCATTTCTGAATATCTATGCTAATGATACAACAGTATATTTGTACACCTCCAACAGTCTAGACGATCAGAGATTGGCAACTGACCTCTCTTTTGACCGAATTCTAATAGTTCAGTGGTGGGAAAAGCTGGCTGGTTACAGTCACTGTCTCGATAAACAAACCGGTTACATTCTATCATCTCCGATCGGACCCTGAAGTATCACCAATCTCGATGAAGGAGAGGAAGGCCTCGTGCCTTGAATCTCTATTGGACCATAACACATTGGCACCCAAGCCTCATTTCACTTGTCCCAGGGTCCCAACACTATATCTTAATTCATTTTAATTTTTTGTTTTAACATTGTTGCATATATGAAGCAAGCATATCATACGTAGTGTGTCGTTCAGTACTTGAGTCCATTTGACAACGCAAGGCCCCACACGACCTACACGAATGCATTGTACAACTTTATTTATGCAAAAATAAAACTTATGACCTCAAAAAACAGAAGTTGAAATTCCAAAAGGAAAACGAAATGAATGGAAATAGAGTTCTAGTGTCATAAGCGATCAGTCATAGCATCCTACTCCCAATAATCCTCATGGAAACCACGCACTGGAGGGTCGTATGGGCCCTTACAGACATGCCTCCACAACCCTCCGGTGGGTCGTGTGGGAGCCAATCCAGATCTTGGAGCTCGTACATACGATCCATTGCTAAAGATGCTGGGAAAATGGTCGGTTCCCTGTACCGCTCCAGTAAGTACCTGACTCCTCGTGCTATCCTCTAATTTTACAAGAGCCAGCGCAGGCCTAAAATGATTTAGTGTTGTGCACATCCAACAGTCACAATAGAATCGTGTTCTTGTGGGTGATAAATTATTTTCACCCTACACCAAACTTCGCAAGCCTTTTGCTACTCTATCGCTATTTCCTTGGAAAGTGTTCAGAAGAACTACATTCCTTAGTTCCACTAATTCTAACCTTTACGGCTAAGACCCGGCAGTCTACGCACATTGTAGCGAACTACCTTCTTTCCCTTCGTATTCCACGTGAGCAGCTTCTTCCCACGAACTACTGCTCTGTGGAATCAACTTGCAAGAAGATGCTTTCCGGATCACTACAATCTTAACCTGTTTAAGTCTAGGGATATCTTCGTCACATATCCGCATAAACTGTGCCTATTTCTCTGTAACGCACTATCTTGAATGACTCAGGGGCTTTGTATATGTTGATCATCACTGTAAAAACGTTAGCAGGAAGAAAGGAGTAACCTTTTATTGTAAACTGGCTTAAAGCTAGCTTCAGTTGGGGGACTCTTGATTGGGCCTGTATCACAATAGTTAAGATGGAGTAGATGCGATAGGCAACAACTAGAGAAGAACTCAAAACTGATCGATGCATTTAAGTATTGCATCAATATTTAAGCTAAACTTTTAAAAAGTTCAACGATAATTTTTTTTCCGCCATTTAATTTAAAGACAATTTGATGTACGTAGGTCCTTAATTTCCGAAAATTTCTGGAAAATTTAGCATTTACAGGATGTATTGAAGACAAGAGAAACAGAGGAAAGCAGCAACCAACCTAAGGAGCTTGTGTAAATTGATGGTAAAACAGGAACTGGGAGAGATGGTAAAAGGGCAAAAGAAGTTCCGGAGAGCCATGAATACTTCTGAAGGGAAACGACACCTAGAAGAAGATACGTAAAATTAGAAAGATGTAGTTGAAACTACTGGTACATATAATGAGCAAAGAAGGCCTGGAAAATTTGACACTCACAGTATATTTTGAAAATAAGAAGGTATTCTGGGATATATAATGAGGAAAGAAGGCTTGGAAAATTTGACACTCACAGGATATTTTTAAAATAAGAGGGTAAGGCGAATGACCTTCCGAAAAAAAAAGTTTGTATTAAATGGTAACAGAGGGACTAGTAGATATAATTAGGGGGAAAATATTGCTTATAGCTACGGAGAAAGTTGTGGAAAGCCATGATCACCTGTCTAACGAGCGTGTGTAAATGGATTGCAGAACAGAGATTGGGAGGGATAGTAAGGAGACAAACGTTGCTTAGAGCTACGAAGGAGAGGAAGTTGTGGAGATCCATTATCTCACGAGCGTGTGTAAATTTTTAACAGAACAGGGACTGGTATGTATAGTAAGAGAACGAACATTGCTTAGAGCTACGAAGGAAAAGAAGTTGGGAAGAGCCATTAGACGTTGAAGAGGCGCGGCATGTAAAAGAATTTTGTTTTTCCCGCCAAAATATACGATTCAGCCGTCTGCTCGAGTGAACTCAGATCACACACGCTCCCACGAACTATCACTTCACCTGTAGAAGGGAGTTCATAGTATTACCGCGCCATCTTTTTGTACCACCTCAATCCACCCGTCAGTTTATGCCGATACCTTTTACATGTAGACTTTAGCTTTCTCTCACTCATTTATTCCCACGTGTTCTCTGTTATTCGCGTGACTGCTTTTAAAGCTCCGAGAGTGAGTAGGGTACACACCCTTGATAGGAGTGGGATGGCTGTTAAACCGGATGTCTCCCAGAGAGAGAGAGAGACGAAACGTTGTAAGGGAGAAGAGTAGTAACATTAGTTTTCTTTCTTTCTTTCTTTCTTTCTTTCTTTCTTTCTTTCTTTCTTTAATGAATTCATTAATTTATTCTTTTATTTTAAATGTTTTTCTTTCCATTCCATTTCCCGTTATTCTTAATGTCTTTCTTTTTTGCTTTTTTTTTCTGCATTTATTTTTATTTTCTCTTATTTCTTTTTCTTTTTGATCATTATCTGTTTTTTCTATCATTCTTTGTGGCATTATTCAAACAATTTTCTTTCTTTTTTTTTTCTTTATGGTTTTCTTTCTCTACTTTTCTTTCATTTCTGTTACCCTTTTTTTTTTTGCTTTTTCTTTCTATTTTTCATTCTTGATTTCTTTAATTATTCCTTCATACATCAGTTTGAGTAAGTTTTTTGTTTTTTTTCTTTCTTTTCTTTCTCCCATTATTCCAAATTTCCATCTTCTTAGCTTGTTTTCTCCAATTAATTTAACTCCTTCTTGTTTTATTGTTTGTTTCTTTTTATCTGCTATTGTTTGTTTCTTTCATTTTGCTTTTTTCTTTCTTTGTTGCATTATTATTTTAACTTTCTTTTCACTTTCTTGCAGAGTTTGAACACATTTCTTTTTCTTTTAATTTTCTTTCTTGCAATATTTTAACTCTTTTTTTTTCTTTCTTTCTTTTAATTTTCTTTCTTGCAGTATTTTAACTCTTTCTTTTTTCTTTCTAACTTTCTTTCTTTTAACTTTCTTTCTTGCAGTATTTTAATTATTTCTTTTTCTTTCTTTCTTTCTTTCTTTTTTTCTTTCTTTCATTCTTTCTTTTAACCTTCTTTTTCTTGCAGTATTTTAACTTTCTTTATTTTATTTTTTCTTTCTTCCATTATTTTAAGCCTTTTCTTTCTTTTTTTCTGCATTGCTCAAACGCTGTTTTTTCCTTCTTTCTCCTTTTTATCCTTCTTTCTTCTTTTTTCTTTTTCTTCTTCCTTCCTTTCCATGTCTGCACTTGATTTTCTTATGCATGTCAGCGTTTCTCCAATAGAATTGTTATTATCCAATCGGTATCGAGATAATTTTTAGAATGTGCATTTATTTTTAAAATAAACATGCCATGTTAATTGCAGCAATTTGTATGTTTTGATGAGAAATATTTACTAATAACTTATTCTCTAATATTACGACCAGGAGACATTACTACAAAATGTAATTTTACTTACAATAATGTTCACCCTATACAAGATCCAAGATCTATACTCGACGTAATGGATTATAGAGTAAGAGGTTAGAGGCACAGTTTATGAAGGTATGTGGGGTAGATTACGGTTAACCCTAGAACTTGAATAGGTCAATACTGTAGTGATCGGGGAAGCATCCTCTTGGGAGTCGGTTCCATAACGAACGTATCTCACCAATGAAGTACAAAGGGAACGAGTGGGGACGGGCTACAATGGGCGTTGCATGACGGATCTTATCTCTTAAGGTTATAACAGGTGGAACTAAGGAATGTAGTTCGTCTGAGCACTTACCGTGGAAATAGCGATAGAACAATGAGAGATTTGTGACGTTTCATCTGTGAGAAAGAGGTTGTATGGTGGAAAATAATTTGTCACCTACCTGGACGCGGAACCGACCATTTTTCCGGCATCTTTAGCGATGGATCGTATTTACCTGCTTCACCTGAGTTTGAGTTTATTATAATTTTTATTGTCTTTGATTTCTGGTGTATACTTATTTCTTTTCGAGGTTCCAACCAGAGACCTAAGGTAAAAGATGGCATCATGACATTTTCCACTGAGAAATTTTTGATGGAAAAAACAAAAACAAAAAGGAAAAACAAAAACACCTAAGATCACACACATTTTACATAGATAAAGCCCTTCGTAAGGTGTGGGCTGTAGTTGTGAGTAAAATTTTTGTATGTCCTTCTTCTTATTATTATTGGTGCATGCTATGTTTCCTGCTTTGTATCCTGTAGAGGCGGGTCCAAACTATAGTCCTTAGGCCCTATAGGAGAATTTTCATTTAAGAAGATAGCACTTTCTTTTGTATATGGGATGTTCCTATTAGAGCGATCTTCTGCGCAAATAGTATGTTGATGTTACATAGGACACTGTTAGTAGAATTGTCCCATTCCTTTTCTCACGAGGTCTAGAGCTTCGATTACTATTGGTACAGTCCCAGCTTTCATTCCTCACAGATAGAGTGCTGAGAGTCTTACGACGTTTCGTCTGTGGGGAAACGGGTTGCAGGGTGGAAAATAATTCATCACCCCCACAAGGCCTTGTAGACGCTTGTGGAGAGTGGAGAGCTCCGGTCCCTATTTGGCAGAATTACTCCATTTTCAGCCTGATCTGACTCTTGTAAAGCTAAAGAATAGCAAGAGGTGTCCATACCCTTTAGCGATCGCTCGTATGTAAGTGTTACACGTCGTTTGGCGTGAGTTAAGCCCTAATAAGTGTTCCAGGCATCCCTATGAAAACATAAAAATACATGGTCCGCTCTGTGATGATGGAAATCAATTGATGGCAACAGCCGTAAAAACAAAAATCTGCCGCGAGTTTTGATTCAACTTTTGACAGTTTTACCAACATCAGTTGTTTAATACCAATTCTGTTGTGAAAACATTGAGTTGCACAATGAAATCTGTCAATGTGTCTATCATTTGTAAGGACGCATATCACAAATGGCCTTGCGGTGTGCCTGGAAGCTTCATTAGTGATATTTGTTCCTTAAAACTTTGGAGGTTTCGAGGCAATATAAATATTAGACATCCTTTCTCAAAGATGGTGACTTCCTGGTCAACTTCCGGGCAGTATTCATTTGAATCTGACATAAGAAGATGGAGATAGATATAAACAGTCTTATCTATCTATCTATCTATCTATCTATCTATCTATCTATCTATCTATCTATCTGTGTGTGTGTGTGTGTGTGTGTGTGTGTGTGTGTGTGTGTGTGTGTGTGTGTGCAGTATTTTTCATTGATACATGTTTCATTAAATAATATAGACAAGTGTTGTCTATTTATTTTATGTAAATTCTTTTCATATCGTCTGATAAGCTTAATAACATTATCATTAAACAAAGAAAGAAATTACATTACAATATAGTGAGCAATATACGGACAAAAATGTGATGATAGTCTGTTTCGGTTTACAGGGAAGATTTCCAAGCAACGACAAAATTGTCATAGATAGATAGATAGATAGATAGATGGATTCTAGGCGATTGAAAATGGAGTACAGATCTATGGATAGAAGTAAAGAGAAAGGAATAAAGAGAGATATAGTGATCAGGAAGTGCGGTAAGCGGAGATTGAAGAAAGAAAGAAAGAAAGAAAGAAAGAAAGAAAGAAAGAAAGAAAAGAAATAAAACTTAAACACTGAATATATAGGGAGTGAAACGGCTTGATGTATATATATGAACAAACCAAGTGAAACGGACAAATTGAGAGATAGATAGATAGATAGATAGATAGATAGATATGAACAGGCTTAGATTTATACATACATAGATATGAACAGAACGAAATAGATATGGACAGACTCAGATAGATAGATAGATAGATAGATAGATAGATAGATAGATACATATGACCATAAATTTATACATACATAGAAATGAACAGAATGAAATAGATATGAACAGACCCAGATAGATAGATAGATAGATAGATAGATAGATAGATAGATAGATAGATAGATATGAGCAGGCTGAAATAGAGTGAGATAGATATGAACAGAAAGAGATAGATAGATAGATAGATAGATAGATAGATAGATAGATAGATAGATATGAAGAGACTGAGATAGATAGATAGATAGATAGATAGATAGATAGATAGATAGATAGATAGATAGATAATGAAGAGACTGAGATAGATAGATAGATAGATAGATAGATAGATAGATAGATAGATAGATAGATAGATAGATAATGAAGAGACTGAGATAGATAGATAGATAGATAGATAGATAGATAGATAGATAGATAGATAGATAGATCTGAAAATACTACGGCTTGAGTTATCCGAATCATTGTCCGAAATGGATCAACGGAAACCTTATAGAAACGTAAACAACACAAAAAAATGAGTTCAGGTATCCGAACAAGTTTTGGAATCGTTTTGTTTTTATTCTCTCTAAATAATTCTTTGACTTTTGATTTTTACCGATTATCAATTTTGTAGCTCTTTGCCCTGCCAATTAAAAACAATTATAGCAAACTGCTTCAATCAATTCAACGCCGTCAGAAAATGACATTTGCATGCTGCATTCTATTTCGGCATTTTACATGCATGCTGCACTAAGGAATTGTGCCGTCGAAAAGAATTATATTTTATTAAATTGTTCCCTATCTGTCTATATTTCGGAGATGAGGTATTGTAATTATTTACATTGTTCGAACCATTGTTCTCATCTTTCTTGCCATATTCGCGACGTTTTGGTTGTTGTACTCTCCGGCTTTCTTCAGGTGATTGGAGTTTCGAACGAGTAGATTGTTCTAGTTCCACGTGCCATGCTTCTTCTGGTTGTCTCCGTTATCTCCTTTTAAATCAGCTCTCCAAGTTTTTGTTCACCACTGCCGTAGCCAGGTATTGAACTCATATCTCTTTGGGTTAAGTCACTGGATCCAACCAACGCTTTTATCCATGGGCTCAGTTCGAAATTCCAGTCACCCGAAGATCGTCGTGAATATGTCAATAAAGAGGAAAACAACAGTCCAAGCAATGTAAACAATGTAAATTGTTCCCGTAAAGTATTGAGTTTTAACCGACTTGTTGTGCTGTGTGAGGATCGTAGGTGTGCTGGGAAAATATTTAGAGGTCATTATTTTTTTTTAAATCGGTTTCACCCAAAGCAAGACGGTAAAGCCACTAAGACATAAGAGGTTACAGGGTGGTGAAGAATTAGGAACAGAAATATTAATAATGAATGGGAAGAGGAAAGAGTAATCAGGAGGACAGTAAATAGCGACTGACTTTGCATTTAAATTTTTGCAAATCAAAGTTGGTTGGAAAGCATGGAGCCGGAAAGGAGTTCCACAATTAAGAAGTGCGAGAAAAGAAACTATTAGCATAGAACTTACGGCTAAAACTAGATGTCGACGCCAGTCGAGTACTGCGCTTAAATTTTAAAAGTTTTGGTACCATAGCGAACAGCTCATCAGAACAATTACCATGAAAGTATTTAATAAAAAGACACATGGAGGCAACCTTACAGCGGTGAGAAAGTGAATGAAACCGAACCTCCAGATCAGGACCAATGAT
Source organism: Acanthosepion pharaonis (assembly GCA_903632075.3). Lineage (NCBI taxonomy): Eukaryota > Metazoa > Mollusca > Cephalopoda > Sepiida > Sepiidae > Acanthosepion > Acanthosepion pharaonis. Next base: position 72,069 of record CAHIKZ030004041.1, on the reverse strand, counting down.
TCTTCTTTGGATTTTATCAAGGAGCTCAAAGTAAATAACAGAAAGAAGTAATCACGTTTGCAATTCGGTTGGATGAATCTATTCTTACCAGTGGTAAAAAAGAAATCATAGAACAGTTTTTATTTTGTCGTCCATTACAAACAGCAACAAAGGGCCAATATATTTTTGATTTGATCGCTAATTACACCAATTGTAATAACATGTGTTGGGATTCCTGCATAAGTGTGGAGCTCTGTCTATGCCCCGAAGTGTAAAAGATCTAAAAATGAGGTCAACCTCAGATGTCTCATTAAATTTCAAATTATAATAAACAGAAAAATAAATAAATATGAGCTTTTTTATGAATTTTATCATTTTCATTACAAATCAAATAAATTGTTTTGTCTGTGTTAATAAATAAATCATAAAATCTATTTTCTTTTTATACCTTTTTTTTCTGATTATTATAATTTAAATATGCCGCGGAAGTTTAACTATAGTTTCAAATTATCCGCGGTAGTCCAACTATAGATTCAAGTGTGTTGTGAAAGATTTACTCTGCGTTCGAGTGTAACACGAATATTTAACTCTAGGTTCAAATGTACCGCGGAAGTTTGACTGTAGATTCTTGTTTTCCGTGGTAGTTTAACTATAGGAAGAAGTGTACCCCGGAAGTTTAACTATAGGTTCAAGTGTACCCCGGAAGTTTAACTCTAGGTCCAAGTGTACCCCGGAAGTTTGACTGTAGATTCTTGTTTTCCGTGGTAGTTTAACTATAGGAAGAAGTGTACCCCGGAAGTTTAACTCTAGGTCCAAGTGTACCCCGGAAGTTTGACTGTAGATTCTTGTTTTCCGTGGTAGTTTAACTATAGGAAGAAGTGTACCCCGGAAGTTTAACTCTAGGTTCAAGTGTACCCCGGAAGTTTAACTATAGGTTCAAGTGTACCCCGGAAGTTTAACTATAGGTTCAAGTGTGCCACGGAATTTTAACTATAGGTTCAATTTTGCCTCGGAAATTTAACTATAGGCTTAAATTTTCCAATTATAATTTCAAGTGTGTCGTGAAAATTTCACTATATCAGTGTGACAAGGATATTTAACTATAGGTTCAAGTCTTTCACGGAAGTTTATCTGTAGTTCCTTGTTTTCCGCTGTAGTTTAATTATGGGCCGCCCAAGTTTAACTATAGGTTCAAGTGCCTCATGAGATAAAAGACGTCTGAAAAACATTGCCATATAACGATTGAAATCAGAAGTTATTTATCTTTAAGATTAATTTTTCATTTCACTTCATGTAAGGCGATAATAATCAGTTACTAGGAGTGAAAGAGAATGAGAAAACTGAGAAAGGGCCATCAAAGAACAGAATTCAGAAAGACAGAAGCGTATGATTGGCGTTGAATTTACATTTTTAAAGATTTTAGGTGGAAGCGAAGCAAGAATTACATATTAGAATTACGGTTACATCTAGCTAGTTCAACTGTAAAATGGTGAGATCTAGGTTCCATCTAGTAAATAATCTTAGTATCTGTCTATATTTCTGAGATGAGGTATTATGAACACTATTTAGATTATTCGGACTATTGTCCTCATATTTGTTGCCACAACGTTTCGGCCGTTGTACGCTCCGGTCTTCTTCAGGTGGTTGGAATGTCGAACTGAATCCTTTATTTCGCTCACTGTAGACTGTTCTAGTTCCACGTGTCATGTCTAAAGGATATCAGTTATCTCCTGTTAATTCATCTCTCCAAGTTCTCCACTGCCTTACCCAGGTATTGAACCCAGAACTCTTTGGATCCTGTCACTGGATCTAACCAACGCCTTTATCCATTCTGCCATGTGTCCTTAAGGACACCTGTGTTTGAATTTCTAGGACTTCAGCAACCGTTTTTTACCAGTGCTCATATTGCAATTTTTGCTGTTTTCATACACAAACACCTTCGTTTAGACTCATCCAACTTTTTCCGAATCCTACGTACTATCCTCAGATTGACACAAAAATATCCTGAAATGTTTGTATTGGAGCTTCCGGCATGAATGCCGAGCAGTATAGCCTGTCGTTTTCAAATTTCAGGCGGAGTGAATAGCGTCATGATGGTCTTTTTCTCACAGACGGTGCCCAACTGACCCAACTATACTGGGCATTCGACGATATCAAAAACAAGCAACGCGCGAAGATTAAAAATATAAAATAGCGACAAGTTACCCATCGCACTCTGTAGGTTTATATATATATATATATATATATATATATATATATATATGCTAGTAATAATCTTATAAATATAAGAAATTACACTCGTTCGGAAAACCTTCAGTTTTTTGATTTGAAAATAATCAAACCAATACCAAAGGGGAAAAAATGGTACAAAAAAAGAAAGAACCAAGAACATGTACATTAGCCGAAAATAATCGCCTAGCATCCAAGTCCAGAGTCCAAAGAAAAAAAAGCCCGATACGAGTAAGCAAAATAACTAAATAAAGTGATCAATACGATAAGTAGAGCAAACTTAAATTAAACCTAAAGAGCCAGACAAACCTACCACGGTTTCACCTAAGCGAGTCGCCAGAGAACTCTGAGGCAGAGCTCCCCGACGATCCGCTTTGAATATCAGTCGGATGCATTACATTCACTTACGTGCTTGGGAAAGGTATGAATCCTATTCTTCTACCCCCAGCTATGGGTAAATAGAACAGACCGGGTTCTATAGCCTTGGATGGCAACTAGTCTACAAAAAAAGAAAGAAATGGCAACCTACTGCGGAAAAAAAATCTGTCTCGTCAGTCATGTATCGAAAGATACATAATCACCTAAGCATAACTGACTGACGGATTCACCTCATGACGATATAAGTTGACTACTTTTGGGGAAAAGAAATATTCTTAATCATTGGTCACATCAGCGTAGGATAATCTTTTACAAGCTTGTCTCCCGAGGTCAATTATGTTTGATTAGCGCGTGTAATACTCAAGCGCTTGGAAGGCTAAATCGGAGAGTCGAGTTCGAAATCCAGTCGGGTTTGTTACCTTCACTTACGCGCAAATACCCTTGGGAAAGGTCTAAATCCATCTCTTATTGGTAAATAGCAGAACAGACTTGGTCCGATAACCTTGGTTTACATTCAGCATACCGCAGAAAGAAAAGTCAACTAACTGCTTGACTATCGTCTGCCTAGTCAGTCATGACTCAAAAGAAACATGACTGCCCAAGGGTGTATCACGTATGGCACTTAACTGAGTTCAACACACGATAAATGCTCAATATTTGTGACCTTGTGTCACATTTAAGCTACGCTTAGGAAATCGCTAAAATGTTGGTCATACGCAGTGTTCCAAGATGAAATTGCAATTTTCATTTGTTCGAATATTATCGATATATACTGACCTAGTTTTTACGTTCTCCAAAACATAGACGGAGTAATACACTCCTTAATATTTGCATCAAATATCTCAGTCAGTTCTTGTCTATCACATTTTCTTCATATCTATCTATCTATCTATCTATCTATCTATCTATCTATCTATCTATCTATGTGTCTGCCTTCTATCTATCTATCTATCTATCTATCTATCTATCTATCTATCTATCTATCTGTCTGCCTTCTGTCTATCTATCTATCTATCTATTTATATCTATCTATCTCAGTTTGTTCATATCTCTCTCTCTCTCTCTCTCTATATATATATATATATATATATATATATATGTTCATATGTATCTATCTCTTTTTCTTTCTTTTCTTTCTTTTCTTCATTCTCTTCTCAGTTTTATTTGCTATCACATTCTATTTCCAACCAACTCTTTTCTCCTTAACTCCTCTTATTTGATTTCCTCGTCCAGCGCTTACCTTTTTTTTTCTGTCTTTCAATTGATCGTTCTGACTACAAACCTGCCGCCTCTATCTGAGAGACTAACCAGCCTGCAGTCCAGGCAGAGTGTTTTCTTGTTTTTACCGCTCTCTGCTCTCCATCGATTCCAATTAAGGAATGGCGACTAAAGCCTTTACCAGGAATTGTCTTCTCTTCCCCCAGACATACATACTTGCCCCCGGGAGCTGAACGTTTGTCTACTAGAGAAAGATGCTTTCTCAGATTTGCCATCTTCCCAACGAATTTTGGTTTTTATCTATTTTCTCTATTTTCTGTTGTTTTCCCAGTTTAATATTATAACTGTTTTTTTAACTGCTGTTTTTTTTTCTTTTCCATTTTATTCTTTCTTTTTATTTCTTCTTCTTCTTCTTCTTCTTCTTCTTCTTCTTCTTCTTCTTCTTCTCGTTCTTTTTCTTTCCATTCTATTCTTTCTTTTTATTTCTTCTTCTTCTTCTTCTTCTTCTTCTTCTTCTTCTCGTTCTTTTTCTTTCCATTCTATTCTTTCTTTTATTTCTTCTTCTTCTTTCTTCTTCTTCTTCTTCTTCTTCTTCTTCTTTTTTTCTTCCATTCTATTCTTTCTTTTTATTTCTTCTTCTTCTTCTTCTTCTTCTTCTTCTCGTTCTTTTTCTTTCCATTCTATTCTTTCTTTTTTTTCTTCTTCTTCTTCGTCTTCTTCTTCTTCTTCTTCTCGTTCTTTTTATTTCCATTTTTTTCTTTTTATTTCTTCTTCTTCTGTTTTTTTTCTTTCCATTTTATTCTTTCTTTTTATTCCTTCTTCTTCTCGTTCTTTTTCTTTCCATTTTTTCTTTCTTTTTATTTCTTCTTCGTCCTTTTTCATTCTTTTTTCCATTTTATGCTTTCTTTGTATTTCTTCTTTTCGTTCTTTTTCTTTCCATTTTATTATTTCTTTCTTTCTTTCTTTCTTTCTTTCTTCTCTCTGCTGATATTCTATCATTTCTTTCCTTTTCTAAGTCCATTTTGTCTTATATTTATCCTTTGCTGTTTCATTCGAAGTTTTTCTCTCCTTTCTTTCTATTTACTTTGTCCCTTTGTTATTTATTTTTCCATCATTCCTCCCTATTTCTCCTTCGTCTTTTCAAAGTTTTCCTTTTTTTATTTACTCCGTTTTATTTCCATTTCTCTTTCTGTTTGATATTTTTTTTTACTTTCGTTCTTCACGCCATTCTTTCTTTCTTTCTTTCTTTCTTTCTTTCTTTCTTTCTTTCCTGTTTTGTGTGCCTGTTTGATTCTTTCTTTCTTTCTTTCTTTCTTTCTTTCTTTCCTGTTTTGTGTGCCTGTTTGATTCTTTCCTGTTTTGTGTGCCTGTTTGATTCTTTCTTTCTTTCTTTCTTTCTTTCTTGTTTTGTGTGCCTGTTTGATTCTTTCTTTCTTTCTTTCTTTCTTTCTTTCTTGTTTTGTGTGCCTGTTTGATTCTTTCTTTCTTTCTTTCTTTTCTTTCTTTTTTCCTGTTTTGTGTGCCTGTTTGATTCTTTCCTGTTTTGTGTGCCTGTTTGATTCTTTCCTGTTTTGTGTGCCTGTTTGATTCTTTCTTTCTTTCTTTCTTTCTTTCTTTCTTTCTTGTTTTGTGTGCCTGTTTGATTCTTTCTTTCTTTCTTTCTTTCTTTCTTTCTTGTTTTGTGTGCCTGTTTGATTCTTTCTTTCTTTCTTTCTTTCTTTCTTTCTTTCCTGTTTTGTGTGCCTGTTTGATTCTTTCCTGTTTTGTGTGCCTGTTTGATTCTTTCTTTCTTTCTTTCTTTCTTTCTTTCTTTCTTTCTTTCTTTCTTTCTTTCCTGTTTTGTGTGCCTGTTTGATTCTTTCTTTCTTTCTTTCTTTCTTTCTTTCTTTCTTGTTTTGTGTGCCTGTTTGATTCTTTCTTTCTTTCTTTCTTTCTTTCTTTCTTTCTTTCTTGTTTTGTGTGCCTGTTTGATTCTTTCTTTCTTTCTTTCTTTCTTTCTTTCTTTCTTTCTTTCTTTCCTGTTTTGTGTGCCTGTTTGATTCTTTCCTGTTTTGTGTGCCTGTTTGATTCTTTCTTTCTTTCTTTCTTTCTTTCTTTCTTTCTTTCTTGTTTTGTGTGCCTGTTTGATTCTTTCTTTCTTTCTTCCTGCTTCGCTTGTTTCTTTCTTTCTTCTTTCTTCATGTTTTGTTTGTTTCCTTGTGTATCTAAACAGTATTTATCGTGTATAGGCTATTTATTAATATTCCTTCCAGATATTTTCTTCGTAGTCTTGTAATCTAAAAATATTTTCTGGCTTTAAATAACCTGAAATGTGTTGATAATCTGTTGAAAGCGAATCAACCAATCAATCAAAATATTCCTTACGATCTTGATGATTTCTTTCTTTCTTTCTTTCTTTCTTTTTTTCGTTATGCTTTGTTTATTTTTCCTGATTTCACCTCTTTGTATCTTTCGTTCTTTCTTTCTTCCTTTGTTTTTTTTTTCATCTTTTGTTTTCCCCTTTCTTTCTTTTCATGCCTTTCTGTCTTTCTTTCTTTCTTCCTTTTTTTCTATTCCCTCTAGCCTTATGATTTCTACTACTTGCAATTTTTTCTTCCTGTGATTTTATTTTAATACGTAAGCCTGATGTGAAATGCGCACTTACTTCAGTCACGGACACTTTTTATAAAGGTTAAATTAGTCTCGCACTTTTTTGGGCCACCCAATAATGTTTGAACTTTCTACCAGACGATCCAGCTAATGATCAAGCGAACAGTTGTCGTTGCCTCTCTTTTATATATATATATATATATATATATATATATATTAGAGACAGAAATATAGGGTGCGATGATTTTGTCGACTATACTGTAAGAAAAAGAGCATCATGACGCAAATCATTCCGTCAGAAATTTGGAAATGGTCTACTTGGCATTCGCATCGGAGGCTCCACTACAAACATTTCAGAGTGTTTGGTTGTTTATATGAGGACATTGCAAAGAATTTGGAAAGTATTGGATGTCTAGTGGTGATTACGAAGGTGTTTGGAATGATCACTAGTGATGGAGACGTTATGCCTCCATTCATCTTCCCACAGGGTCTCAGACTCATCAGGAAGGCCTACATCAAGTGCCGTGAGGAGGTAGTGTTGCTCTGGCTCGAGAGGGTGTCTGTTGGAAGAGTCTATGTCTGGCAACAGGACTCTGCACCATGCCACACAAGAAGGAGAACTTTCAGACAATTTCTGCGTCCTCCTCACCCCTTATATCTGGTCACCTGACTCCCCAGACTGCAACACTTTTAATTATTGTGTGTGGGTCACATTTGAGCAAGACACCAACAAATCTTCTTGTAACACCAAAGATATATTAAAAGTAAGAATTATGGCAGCATGTACCAACTTAAACAAGGACACCGTCCAAAGGAGATTCCTAAGTTACCTGGAGGCCGTGGTGGAAGCCAATGGCGATTTTATTGAATAAATGGTCTCTTTAGCATTTCAAGATATTTTTAGTAAATATATCTGTTAAAGTGAGATGTTAGTCTTACTTTAATTTTTGCAAAATTCAGACAATTTATCCATCGCACCCTGTATGTATGAGTTCAAAATATTGATTTAAACGAAGAGAATGTTTGAATAAGGAACAATGTGGATAAACTTTATAAATTTAATGTTTCGTTATTTCATTAGCTTAATTTGAGAAGAGAAATAATTTCGAATTTTGTTTGCACTTAAATTTTTAAAGGTTTAAATTTAAAGGCTGCAATTGTTTTCATTGTTTCTGTAGATGCCACGTCTATATTTTATGGCATTTGTTTTGATATATGCTTCAATTTACAAGATATATTTTATTTTTGCTGGCTGTGCGGACGTCACATGTATATCTCATTGCATCTGTGTTTATGTTTAATATTTGAAAAGTTAGCGTAATTTAAGTGTTTATATGAAATTGAGTTTGTTAGTGCGCTTTGGAGGTCCGGTGGAGTAATGCAGAGCGGCTCGGATTAAGGAATCGGAGAGCCGAGTTCGAATTCCAGTCGAATCCATTACATTCATTTACGTGCTAATACCCTTGGGAAAGGTATGAATCCTCTTCTTCTCCCCCCCCCCTGCCAGTTATGGGTAAATAGCCGGACAGACCGGATTCTATAGCCTTGGATGATAACTGGTCTACCGCTGAAAGAAATAGCAACTTGCCGCGGGAAAAAAAATCCGCCTTGTTAGTCATGTAAAACAAAGATACATGACTGACAAAGCAGAAACACATGGCACATATCTGACTATGTTTTGTGTGTCAACGGGTATGCATGTATGTGTTATAGGCATATAGAACTATATATATAATTGTGATATAACGATATATAATTTTATATATCAACAAATAGTATTTAAAAAAATATGAGAAACTAGAAAATTTCTTGTGACGCGTTTCATTCCTTAGTATTTCATCGGGCTGGGCTTTATTGACGTGGCCACGTCTACGCATGCGCACGAAACGAGTGAAGCAGGTAGTTAACAAATTTTTTTGAAAGAATATTTTTTGTTTCAATCTAGCCAAATTCATCTGCATTCTTTTTCTTTTTCTTTTTCTTTTTCTCTCCATCACCTTTTACCCAGATTATCCAACACTGTGACAATATAAAATCTACCAAGAATGGTGATATATTGCAAGAGCCTGGTCGCAAATTTATCGTGGCTGAACTAGCGATCAAGGCACTTTACAGATATTTTCGTTACGGTGGATTATTTTCTTTTTTAATCAAAGTAGCGTTCCCTATGCGTTTTGCGCGTTGTTATTTAAAATGTCCCTTTTTTGTTCATATAGTCTCTTATCTAAATTTCTTTCTCCATTGTATTCATTCTGGCAATTCCTGCATTTCATATATAATTATATGTTCCTAAATATTTTTAAAAATATATACCTGAATAACCTACTTGAATTTTATGCGCCATGTTTTTCAGGACGAAAGCGTCATAAATAAATATAAATAATATTTGACACTTTGTCCTTTCATTTTGCTGTTCAGTCAATCAAACTCATTAAGTAGTTTACTCGCTGCTTTTCCCTTCTTTTTTCCTTGTGGGTATTAAATTCCCCGGCCGCTTTTCCTCATTATTTCTCTCACAAATTTCAGCTGTCGAATCGGAATAATAGTAAATAACAAGATGGAAATCTGATGCATTTCATCCAGAAAGGATATTTGCCGACAAATAGCAGGTTTGAAGCGATTTCTTCTGAACAAAACGCATCGCAATACGTTTTTCCATGTAATTATCTATTTTATTCTTTCTTTTATTCTTTCTTTCTTTTTTTTGTGATGGCAGACGCAGAGAGAAACCTGCAGGAACAGCTAGACAAAGTAATAAGGAAAATGACTTTTGATGTAGTTCACGCAATACATGGCTCGAGAGCTACTCAAAGTAGAGACTCATTAATTGAGATATGTAATATGATCGAAAGGGAAACTGATATGACGCATGGATTATGTGGTCGATAGGTAACGATTGATCCTTGTCTTGACAAGTGTACAAGAATGTATCGGTTCTGGAGTTGCAATTATACTTTCTCCTTACATTTGAAATAAGGAGGAGATGGGAGGAATTCAACTCACTGGAAGAAGCACGATGTGCCTGAGCTGTAAAAGGTCTGAACTGGTGGAATTAAGGAATGGGGATAATAGGAAAATTTGCCGTGGAAATAGCAATAGACTTCTGCCGTTGCTTCTGGTGCGAAAACGGTTGCAGAGTAGAGAAAATCTTTTCCTAACAAGACAGCGTAAATTATTTGGAACTTAATCTGGTAAAAGAGAATTGTGCAGCTCCAATCCAGGCATGTCAATAATACTCCATTTTTGGTCTAACCTGTAAGAAGTCAGATGTTATTGATCTGGCATCACTGTCTCAGTTTCTTTCCCACATTAGCTTCTTCTTTGTCTTTTCTAGAAAAAACTTTTTATGGTACTAAGAATTTATGGAATTAAGCGCAGTACTAGATTGATGACAAAACAATTGAAACTGTTACATCTAGATGTAACCGTAAGTTCTAAGCTTACAGTTTCTTTTATCGCACTTCTCGCTTGTGGAACACTCTTCTGGTTACTTGCTTCCCAGTCAACTTTGATCTTAGCTATCTTCTGTCTTCTTAGTTCTTCTTCTTTTATTGTTCTCTCTCCTTAACAGTAATTTTCTCGTATTCTCTCACACTCAGTAACTCCTTGCGTCTTAGTAGCTTTATTGTCTTGCTTGGGGTGAAATTAAAAAAAATAAAGATCGTTAACAAGATAATCTAAGGTACGAGCTACGAATTAGTATTGTGTAATGGATATCAACTCAAAGAGATCAAGGAGCCGAGTTCGAATTCCAGTCAGGTTCGTTACATTCACTTGGAAAATATACCCTTCATGCCCTTGGGAAAGGTATGAATCTATCCCTTCTTCTCCCGGCTATGTGTTTAATAGCAAGACAGGCTGAGTCCTATAGCCTTGGTTGGCAACTAGTCTACTGCAGAAAAAACGGCAACCTACTGCGGGAAAATCTTATGCCGCTTAACTGATAGAAATTTAATTTAATTCTATGGGAAGTGTTACAACAGACAATGCAAAAGGTGACACACAACTCTGGAGGAGAATTTGAAAAATTAAAGATGTTTACTAAAAGATAAGCAAACTATTAAGAAATAGGAAAATTTCGTGAGAAACAAAGAAAATAGCGTCAAACTGATATGCAATATCAGTTTTCATACATAGCAGCAAATGGTGGAAAATTTTCTCACAGATGAAGCGGAGTATTGATTCAACAGAAGGATGTTGAGAATAACATGGACGGGGCATATAACACGACGAGGCAGTTTTAAGAAAAATGGAGACAAAAAGGATAATAATAATACTTAGAATCAGAAAGAGGCTGTTAAAATTTCTGGGACACATAATGAGGAAAGTGGGTTTGGTGAATTCGACATTCGCAAAACATGCTGAAACCCACGAGTTACCTATCTAACGAACGTGTGTAAATTGGTGGCAGAACAAGGAATGGGATGGACAGTAAAGAGACCAATATTAAAGGAAGTTGTGGAGAGTCATGATCACCTATCTAACGAGCGTGTGTAAATAGATGGCAGAATAAAGAATGAGAGCAATACTAAGAAGACAAATATTAAAGGAAGTTGAGGAGGGCCAGATCATTTACCTAACGAGTGTGTGTAAATGGATAGCAGAACAAGGAATGGGAAGGAAAGTAAAGAGACAAAAATGAGCTACAAAGGATAGGAAGTTGTGGAGAGCCATAATCACCTATATAACGAGCGTGTATAAATAGATGGCAGAACATGGATTGGGAGAGACAAACATTACTTAGAGCAACAAAGGATAGGAAGTTGTGGAGAGTCATGATCACCTACCTAAGAGCTTGTGTAGATTAATGGTAGAACCAGCAATAGGAGGGATAGTAAGAAGACAAACATTACTTAGACCTACGAAAGATAGGAAGTTGTGGAGAGCCATAATCACCTACTTAGCGAACGTGTGTAAATTGATGCAGGGCATGAATTGGGAAGAGTAGTAAGAAGGCAAACATTACTTAGAGCAACAAAGGATAGGAAGTTGTGGAGAGCCATAATCACCTACCCAAGAACTTGTGTAAATTAATGGTAGAACCAGGAATAGGAGGGATAGTAAGGAGACAAACATTACTTAGACCTACAAAAGATAGGAAGTTGTGGAGAGCCATAATCACCTACCCAAGAACTTGTCTAAATTAATGGTAGAACCAGGAATAGGAGGGATAGTAAGGAGACAAACATTACTTAGACCTACAAAAGATAGGAAGTTGTGGAGAGCCATAATCACCTACCTAGCGAGCGTGTGTAATGTGATGCAGAGCATGGATTGGGAAGGGTAGTAAGAAGACAAATATTACTTAGAACTACAAAGCAGAATAAGTTGTGGAGAGTCGACATTCTGAAAGGCCATGGTACATAAATGATTAACCTTTACATGCATGTGAATGATTTTCTATAGCTATGTACAGCGATACTCACAACGTTTGCGTAAACTCGCACGCGTGTGTTTGTAAGACAGTAAATCGTAGGCTAATACGAATGCACATTTCTCTTGTCAGACGCTGGTGGTGTTTTTTAGCTGATACCTAGTGAAACGAGTTACTATTTTAAGCCCACCTTTTTTAAATTCCAGTTAGAACTCTCGTGCGCTCGTCTGCCCGTCTTTACCTCTGTTAGCATTAATTCTTACTTCCCGCCCCTCGTCTTCAAATACTTCAGCTTTTCCTGCCCCTGGGTTTCCTCTTTCAAATCTACCGCAAGACTTTTTCGCACTTTTCGACTTTGAATGCTTGTTCTTCTCTACGCCTATTTATTCTTTCTTGGTCACATCCCACATCCACTTTGCCAAAACACTTTCCTGTTTCTCGAATCCTTTCATGAACATCATCATCGTCCTTGTAATCTTTCTTTTTCTTTCTTTCTTTCTTTCTTTCTTTCTTTCTTTCTTTCTTTCTTCGTTTGTGAGTTCGTTCTTTTTATCCTTCCTTCATTTTTTAGTTCATGTATTCTTTCTTTCTTTATTTCATTCATTCTTTCTTTCTTCTTCGTTCTTTAGTTGCTTTTGTTGTTGCAAATAAGGGTCGTCCTGTGCAAGGCCAGAGAGCCACTCGAGGTAGAGGGTAATTTAAGAGTAGTTTATATGGATAGGAAGGGATGATAACGGTTGACTTTAGACTTGACAATGTTGACCATATATGGAGATAAAAGGGAGATCACCGACGTCTTTGGGATCAAGTTGAGATCATAGACAAAGAACATAATTGAAAAAATTCGTAAACTTAAGGAATCAGCACATATACTAGGTTACAAAAATCTCCTGAGCCAACCAAGCATAGAAATGAATACAATATGGGAACCAGTAATAAGGAGTGCCAGAGAAAAGTGATAATAACAAAAAATATTGAAATATGAGCTCTGGTAAAAAACATGAAATTATAACAGCAAAAATTGCAATATGAGCACTGGTAAAAAATGATTACTGAAGACATTAGGTTTATAATACCCATAAATTCATAAACAGATGTCCTCAAGAACACACTGCACAGTGGATAAAGGCGTTAGTTAGATCTAGTGACAGGACCAAAAGTTAGTTAGATCCAGTGACACAGAGTGTGAGTTCAATACCTGGTTAAGGCGGTGGAGATCTTTGAGAGGGGAATTAACAAGAGATAACTGACATCTATTACACATGGCACGTGGAACTAGAACAGTCTACCCCAGTGAGCGAAATAAAGCGTATACTTCGACATTCCAGCCACCTGAAGAAGGTCATGGCGTACAACAGCCGAAACGTTGTAATAAATATGGCAACAAAGATGTTGCCATATTTATTTATGTAATAAATATGGCAACATCTTTGTTGCCATATTTATTAACAACGTTTCGGCTGTTGTACGCTGTATTTATTTATGTAATAAATATGGCAACATCTTTGTTGCCATATTTATTACAACGTTTCGGCTGTTGTACGCTACAATAGTCCGAATAATGTAAATAATGTATAATTAATATTAAATTCTAATATTTCTTTAATCTGCAACTTTTAAAACCTTTTCTTAATTTTAAAGATTGTATATCTTTAAAAAAAAATTTTCCTATTTGAACTAAACTAACATTTTCATTTTAAATATAGGTCATTGTTAATTTTCGACCATTTTTAACTCTGTCTTGACTTGTGTGTATATATATATATATATTCATGAATTATTCACACAAAAACAAATGCAAAGGTTAATGATTTAATTGGCGAAAATCCATCATCAAAACAATTCAAATAATATACAAAAACCTCGAATCCGTTATGAATGAAAAGATCCTTGTTTCTATAAATTTATGCCGTATTTTCATTCTTATTATTTTTTACTATAAGCTTTCGTCTGTTCCTACAGACATCTTCAAGATGTATGGAATAGATGTTGTTCTTGTTTTTTTCTCTCAGTAATAAGAGGACAACGAAAATATATATTGTTGTATCCGAAAATGCTAGGTTTTGTATGAGTTATTGTTTTTGGAACATTTTGGATTTCAATACATTAAATCATTAACCTTTTGCAAAAAACAAGACAAATAATTTATGAATTTGTAAATTGATTGCACGTTTATCGTAATATATATATATATATATATATATATATATATATATATATATATATATATATATATATATATTTTCATTCTGTTCCCCCTCACTACTTTTTCCTTCTCAATTTTTTTCCTATCTCCTTCTTAAATGTTTTTCCCTTATTTGCGGTTCTCTCCTCTTTTTTCTCTCTTTCCCCTTTCTTCCTATCTTTTTAATTTTCAAGTTTAAAGGAAAAAACGTTACGATTTATTTTTTATCAAACATTTTACTATTGACAAACTTCATGGAATTTATCGAAGAGAGAAATCTCTCGAGGAGCGAAATGGCCATATAAATAGGGTAGAATTGAGTTTCATTTTTATATAATTCATTTATATGCATTATAATAAATATATTGAGCCCTGTTTTGTGGATCAGTTTTAATATCTTATGTCATTAAGATTCACTTGAATTACTTACCCACGGATTTGTAACGATATATATATATATATATATATATATATATATATATATATATACTTTTTTAACGTATTTAACGTATTTCATAATGGATTTTATTTATTAAAAGTGTGTTTTTCGTCTAACGACCGGGGCGTCTATTTCAAAAAAAATATCCACTATAATAACGTTTGAAGTAATAAAACTATCGAATTAAAATAAAATTCTCTAATTAGAAAATCCTCTCTCTCTCTCTCTCTCTCTCTATATATATATATATATATATATATATATATATATATATATATATATATATATATTGAGATGTAGAGATGTGTTGCTACGCCATTATATACCTCCTTTCTTTCTTTCTCTCTCTCCTCTCTCTCTCTCGCTCTCTAGCTATCTCTCTGTCTTACTATCTATCTCACTTTTGGTATACATGAAACTCCGAGTCGTGCTATCCGTGAGGCACAATATACATATTTATTAATATATATATATATATATATATATATATATATATATATATATTTATATATATATAAACACTTTGTGTATTTAATGTGTGATATACTTAATATTGAACAGAACATTGTAAAAGCTGAATATAGGGGTCAACACTACATAATGACTGGTAGTGAACTCCTGTCGTTAAGGCATAATATTGACAGTTGCCACTCAGTATTAATTCTTACGTCTATATTTGTTCATATATATATATCAACACTTATATTTACACACGCTCTATCTCTGATATTGAGCACTTTGTCCCACACCTTAAGACTATATTTCTTTATATATATATATATATATATATATATATATATATATTTCTCTCTCATTATATATATATATATATATATATATATATATATATATATATATTTATCCCACTTTCTAACCCACGACTCGGAGTTTCATGCCAAACGCAATTGTGTTTGTCATAAAATTTCAAGTCGTGCGAACAGTGTAGGATAATATGTATATTTATTTGCATATATAGTTTATTGCTATGTTATATAATATCGAGCATTGTTTTAAAAACACCAGCACTTTATGTGCAACTGATATATATATATATATATATATATATATATATATATATATATATTCTTTAGTTGAACTTTGTAATTTAGTTCAGTTCTTGTAAATTTCACTGTTTAAGAAAATACAAAAAAAAACAAACATGGTTGCCAACCCAAATATGCAGACTTACTAAAAATAACGTTTAAAGTGATAAGAAATAATCTCGGATAAAAAAAAAAAATCCTTTTAAAAAAATGACTGTTTGTGTTTCTGGTCCGAAACTGAAGCTAGCAGATATAGCTTCGTAGAAATTCATAACGTGAAAAATGT
Organism: Acanthosepion pharaonis; assembly: GCA_903632075.3. Lineage (NCBI taxonomy): Eukaryota > Metazoa > Mollusca > Cephalopoda > Sepiida > Sepiidae > Acanthosepion > Acanthosepion pharaonis. Next base: position 56,349 of record CAHIKZ030004041.1, on the reverse strand, counting down.
GATTTCCTTAAATAGTTAAATCCAAGCCAGTTTTACTGGTCTTGTCTACGCTGTCGAACTGGTAGAGGAAGGCTTTGGCTCGAAAAGTTATTTCCCAGATGTTCAATGTAGTGTAGGTTCGATTCCTGCCAGGAGCGGATTTTTTTTTCTATATGAACTTCTCATTTTAATCTGGTTAATTCCATCGTTTAATAATGATAAAAAAGGGATCTTAACTCATGGACCCCCACTAAAAATAACGTTTATAGTAATAAGAAATAATATCGAAAAAATCCTTCAAAAAAATAAAAAGTATTGTCTTCGTATGTGTGTATGTCTGTCTTATATTTTCAAAATATGGTGATGGAAAATATGGTTGAACAATGAAAATGAAACAACACAAAATTCCAAAGTGAAAAATATCAGAATTTGTTTTTTCTCCATATCTCACTCTCTGACGAAAAAGATTAGATTAATAAACGTTTCTTATTTGTTCTTTATTATATCATTCTGTTGGATTCCGATCCGTATCGGATCTCATATGTATCAATGTAGACATCATTGTGCTTTTGGTCATATGTAACTTCACAGAAACTAGAACAGAAATAAAATACTAAGCTACTCATCTGAAGAGAGAAAAGTAATGAATTAAGTGCATGAACAAAATGTGTCTATACCGAAAATCGAGATGTTGAAATTCATCTCCCCCACCCCGCCATCTTCGCCCCTGAAAAACTATTCTCAGTTGAGCACTTTTGCAGATCTTTGTTATTTCTTGATCATTTCAATTCTGATGCTATATTTTTTCTTTAAAAAAAATCAACATGGAACCCACATATTTTAACTACACATTGAAAATATACCAACATTAAACTTACATGACTACAAAGTCAAACTAACAGAAAAAATAGAATACTTCATAAACGCGTAAGACAGAAAGTATTCTATTTCAACAACAAAGACAGTGTCAGTAGTGACAACAACACCGATATGAGCAATAATATTAACAAATTTGGATTTACATTAATGAAATGTCTACTACAACTAAACAACCTCATTGCTTTTGAAAATGACTTAACAAACGTAATCAATAATTTGGAATTAAGAAAATTCAACAATAATTTCTCAAAAGATTGGTAAAACATAAAAAAAAATGAAAAGCAACTCAAAAAAACTATTTATAAAAGCAGATAAATCCTGGACAGTCTATCAAATGGAAGAGATTTTCCAAGCGTAGCTTAGATGTGGCACATGGCCGAAAGTATGGGGCATCCAGTGAGGAACTATCAAATGGAAACCAACAGTTACTATGAACTAATCGCCAAAGAAGTCACTAAATTTTACAAAAATCACTAATAACGAAACAGAAAGTGATATAAATAAGCTAAAAATATAGCCACTAGACTAAAATTAGACAATAGGATAAAACAACTATCAAAAGTAGAACCATTTATTAAATTAAAAGACCATAAGGAGCACTTCACAACCAAACCAACAGGCAGATTAATAAACCTCACTAAAACAATATTGGGAAATGAGCAAACAAATATTAGAAAAACTAAGAAGAACACAAAAGATAAATCAATAGAAAATACTAAAGCAACAATCAATTCGTTCAATAAACTTAATAACAAAGAAAACTGCTCCTTTATACAATTAAACATAAAAGATTTTTACCATCTATTTATGAACGTACACTAAAAAGAAAAGCAATATATGAACATGCCCAATGAGGACATAAATATCATTAAACACTGCTGACAATCAATATTATACCACAATAAATATGAATAAAAAGGGTCAAAATAATAACAATAATTATAACTTTGACGTAATAATGGATAGCTATGATGGCTCGTTTGGGAAACTCATAGGCATATATATAATCAATAAATTAACAAATATTATTAACAGAAAAGATACAGGTCTATACAGGGACGACGGTCTATTAATTTCTAAGAAACCACAACGTCAGAAACACAGAAAAGAATAGAACCAGAAATAATAAAAATCTTCAAAGCCATAGGATTTACAATAGATATAAAATCAAATTAAAAAATAGTAATTTTCTTAGTTATAACATTCAACTTAAACAACGGAAACTACAAACCATACAGAAAACTAAGCAACAACTCAATATACATTGACTAAAATTCTAACAACTCACCTAACCTATTTAGAAAAATGTCCATATCTATAAATATAATAATTTCAACAAATTCTAGTAGCCTAAAAATATTCAATGAAAATAACCCAAAAAAAAAACAACAAAAAAAAAAAAAAAAAAAACATACGAATCAGCCCTAAGAAACAGCGGATATTCAAACAAACTAGAATACAAAAACGAAAATAATTCAAGCAAAAACAAGATAAAACGAAATATAATTTGGTTCAAACCTCCTACAGTAGTAAAATAAAAACAAAAATAGGGATAATATTCTTCAAAATAATTGACAAACACCTACCTAAAGACAGCAAATTATGAATAATTATGACAAAAATAAAATTAAAATTAGTTACAGCTGCATGGATAACATGCAGAAAGTAATACCTAAGCACAATGAAAAATATTCAACAAAACCAATAACAATCACAATAACAATAACATACAGTAAAATAACGCCATTAAATGTAACAGCAGAAAAAAAAATGCCCACTTAACAAATGCTTAACCAATAACATAATATGCAAAGCCATCGTAAATGATAACATGAACGAAAACGAAAATATTTACATAGGGTCCACAAAAAAAAAAAAAAAACTTTTAGGGGAAGATATTATCACCACAAAATGTCATCCAAAAGAAAACAAATGCACAAACAATACAACCTTATCAAAATAGATATGGAGCCAAAAAGAAAACAATATCCCCACTAAAATCAAATGGCAAATTATAAAAAAAAAAGCAGCACCATAGAATATTAACAGCAAAAATTTTAAATTATGCTTAGAGGAAAAATTAGTAATTAGTTTTAAAAGCAAAATAAACTCTTAAACAAGATAGTTAAATAATAGGCAAAATATAGGCATATAAATAAATATTTACTTTGCCATCTAAGCACTAAATAAAAATAAACAAATAAATATAAATAAAATAAAAACATAAAAGATATGATACAAACTTTAAATAAATAAATAAATAAAAGAAAAATATAATATAAACTTAATTTATTAATAAACCAATAAAAGAACAAATATTAAAGTACGCGCCTATAGGCGTTTGTACATGTATATGTGGACATATATGTTTGTACATGTATATGTGGACATATATGTTTGTACATGTATATGTGGACATATATGTTTGTACATGTATATGTGGACATATATGTTTGTACATGTATATGTGGACATATATGTTTGTACATGTATATGTGGACATGCACACAAACACCAAAAAATGAACAAAGTTAACCCACCATAACAAATACCTCAATATATAACAACACGGCAAAAACAAATAAGTTACTAACCATTAAATATAAATAAAAATGAAATATTAAATAAACGACAACCTCTTTCTATATTTATGAGATGAGGTATTATGTAGATTATTTACATTATTCGGACTATTGTCCTCATCTTTGGGTGGTTGGAAGGACACGTGACACAACAAAATCACAATCAGATTATAATACATACGCATCTAGACATAATTAGATACATACACACACACACACACAAAATACACACACACAAGAAAAAAAAAAAAAAAAAAAAAAAAGGAAGAGGTGGGGAATACATGAACAACTCCACAGCCCTTTACGAAAAAAAAGGAGACGTGGAAACTAACACTTATACACACACACAGTTAAATGTGAATACACTCTACATACACATAGACACCGATATATACACAAACATACATCCACAATGGCATAGACATTGAGAAATCACAACCAGTAAATATTTCAGACTTAAATAAATGCTAACCACTTATTGAATTATAACTTAAGGAGCAAATATATAAAGATAAAAATTTTTAAATAATATTATTTAATATATTAAAACAAAAACTCTAAAACAATAAATATCAATAAAATATATATATATTATTAATCATATAAGTTGATAATAGTTTCATTATATATTTGGCAAAGAAAAACAGGATAAAGAAATCCACAAATATATACATATATATATATATATATACACGGCAGCAAAAACAAATTAACACACATAAAAAAAAAAAAAATATATATATTCATACATACATATACGTACAGAAATACACACAAATAAATATATAAACATAAACATATACGTACATATACATATCTATGATAACAAGTACATATGTACGTACATATACATATAAACCTAAATACACACACATATATACACACATAGACTTTTATGCACACATACTTAGATATATAAAAAAACAGTCATGATATACCAAAGTTTCCATACCTACACATACACACAAAACTCATACATAATAGGTTCCAACACACACACCTATATATATACATACACAAACATACATAAATATATATACACACATACATACATATCTACAAATAAACATATATATATACATAAATATATCTACCTGCAATAACAACCACCCATATATACATGCATACATAAAAATACAACTTTCAACCAAATACATATATAAACGAACTAACATATAGATACATAAATATACCTTCAAACACCAACACACAGCAATATACATATAGTCTAACATACAAATATATAAACACATTCATACAAACAGAAATATACTTAAATATAAATACACATACACAATAAAATAGGACATACAGATATATATACACATATATATATATATGCACACACATATATATATATACACATACATACACATACACATACATATATATATACAAATATATCGTGGCACAAAGCTGAAATCAAGGGGCATCCAGTGAGGAACGAACTCATTACTCAGTCGCACCCAATCTAGTGAACCATGCTGGCCAACCATTATACTGCCGTGATTTAATCATATACATACCAGTACATACTCATACACATACACATACACACACATACATACATATACACACACATATATATATATGCATATATACATACATATATATATATATCCAACCATACACACACACATATATATATATATATACATATATATATACAAACATATATATATATATATATATCTACATACATACATACGTACATACATATACACACATACACACACAAATACATACATATATACACACACCCATACACACATACATATATAGGCACACACACACATATACAGTAATAATTATTAACCTTTTCTCTCATAATCTACCTTACCTTCCCACATAATATATATATACATATATACACACACACACTCATATATATACATACATACATACCCCACACATACACCCTCACATGTAAAAAAAAAAAAAAAACCATAAATACATTTATACACCAACCTACACATTCCTCAGTGCAAATACTCTAACCAGCACATAAATAAATATATATATATTTACACCAACACTGATAACACTATGCAGGTAAACAATACACACTTATATCGTAAGTATGACCATTATGCTATAAAATACTAATCTATTAAAATACAGCGACATATCATTATCATTTAAAGTATACGACCCTACACTAAGTTAAATTTATAACGGTGTTTACAATTTACTGTCAGTTCATATCTTTGATTTAAGAGATCAGCCTTGTTTTTAAATCTAATAATTTCAAATTTTTCATTAAGGCATAGGTAACATGGGGGTATATAGGGAGTTACATGTACGAGCTTTCAGACTAAACTCCATTTAATCGTAGGTGTTTTGTTCTTATCTTTTAGATTCCAAAAATACTTGGATAATGAAGTCATGTACCTATATTCACTGTGATTAAAGGATTGCATATGCCCCCTGCCAGCGTTCCTTGAATGTTTTCATAGTAGAACCAATGTAAAACTTCTTTATATTTGGATTTTCAATTGTTGAAATAGTACCAAGATAGACTACAGAAGTAATCCCACAGTTATTTTGTAGTGGACAATTATTCGGATTCCTACAATTACATAAGTTGTTATTTGTATTCTTATAATTAGTATTGCAGTTAGTAACCTGTTGATTAGTCAAGCCTTTTTGAATTCTATACTTGTTAAAGACTATGTTGTTATGTTTTTAATTATCTGCTCTAGGTTATCAGCACAACTATATAGCTTAATTTAAGGGTATTAGGATTAAATATTTTACTAAGTGGGTTAGTTTTCGGGTTGGGGAAATGTTTTTTGATTAGGTTAATAAATATACGCCCTAACTTAGTTTTGACCATAACATTGAAAGGGGAGGAACCAAATAACCTTTCTAGATCTTCTTTTCTTATTATGGTTGCAATTAACAGGGTTTTTATATTGAATAGTGGTATTTTTGTATCCACTATTTTTTTAGTGCAGAATTATAAAAATCACTATGTTTATTGAAAACCTCCTTATTATAAGAGTTAGCGCTAATTCTAAATTCAATGGAAGTGGGTATATGTTTGATAACCGAAGGGGATGGTTGGAATTAGGATGCACGTATAATGGGTTGGAATTAACTTTCACATATGGTTGGAAAATATTGTTAGCAAGATCTAGGGTGACATCTAGAAAATCTACTTGTCTAACATTAGTAGTAACTATTGTCCTAAGACCTAAATCCTTAAATACCCTATAGATCATTTTCCTAATACGGTCTACCTTAATTTTCGTTGAGTTTTTAACAACTAATAATCCATCATCTCTATATAATCCTACACTATCTGAATCTAGACAATCGAAGGCACTTAAATTATATAAAAGAAATAATCCAACCAAGTCCGAAGCTTCAGCAGAATCTAAGGAACCCATGGAAATGTCAAATTGTTGTTGGAAGACTTTTGGCCACTGTTCATCCTTGTAAATTAGAACAGAATTTCGACACTTCATGATGATATCAATTTCACTCTCAGAAATAGTAGAATATTCCTCAAGGAAGTCCAGTGCCAAGGTGAAAAGATCCTTAGATATAGATGGATAATAGTCGATAATATCGAACTGTATGAATGAACATTTTCCTTTATATCGTATGTTGTTAAACCAGTTGATGACCTCAGTTGTGTTAATCCACTGAGCAGTCCAAGGTGTTTTTTTAATGGAGTGGTTGATTCTTTCTAAGATGGTCTTGCTAATCCTACCGATTTCTGGTCTTGTAGGATTTATAAGTCTAGTGGATGGCTTAGTTTTGAATTCGGGTTTATGGTCCTTTAATAAGACATAGGCTTCTTTTAGTTTGTAGTTTGCCTACCCGATCACTAATTCGTAACTTATCAGTAATTGATTTACTGATACTGTTGATATTATTTACTTGGTTGAAATTACTAGTATCAATTTTTTGGTAGCTTCTGGTTAGACTATCCTTAACTAAAAGTATCATAATCCTTAGGCGATAACTTATAAAAGTTAGCCGTTTTGTCGGATTTAACGTACATATCACTAGATTTATTAATATCACTGACAATACTTTCGAGATGTTTTTGAAAAAGCATTTTTATACTTGTAGAAGGTTAATCCTTTGACGGTATCCATTAGTTCATTTTCAAAAAGCAGATAATTCCTTAATAATAGGTGCAGTTTTTAGGCTTTTAAAACCATAATTTTCGCGTTCACACACTGGTTCCTTGTCTTGAAGAAAGAAGTAAGCTTTCCATCTCATTCTTCTGATAAGGTTTTCAGTTTGCAGAGTTAAATGTACGAAATAATCCCTTTTGTTTGTAGTGGGAATGTTCTTAAGGATACTCCGAAATTGATTCTATCCATATTATAAGAATAGAACAGACAGGGCTCGACAGTAATAGGAGCTAATATCAAAGTATATAATTGGTATACACGGAATGAATTCCAATAACCAACAATTACTATTCTTAAAAGAGTGCTCAATACAAAAGTAGAGCAGATATAATTATTTTTATAAAAAAATTTATAACATAAGTATGTTATAAAATTTTTAGTGTGTGTGTATATTTGTGTGTGTGTGTGTGTGTGTGTGTGTGTATGTATCTAATTATGTCTAGATGCGTATGTATTATAATCTGATTGTGATTTTGTTGTGTCACGCGTGAGTTTAAGACCATATTCACAAACTTTAAAATAAAAACGGAAAAGAAAAAAATATATACATGTATTATCAGATGACCGGACGAATTGTAGCTTTTTGTCTTGTCAGACGTAATTTCAATGAAGAAATGAATTGAATAAACATATATATTTTTTTTTCTCAATAATTTTGTAGTTTTAAACTTAATAGTGATTAAATTTGGATTTTAAAATTGCCAGTTTTTAATTTTAATATTAAATTTTATCATATAAATTTATAATTATTAGTTAGTAAAAATTATTTTTAATATTACACGTATTTAAAGATCTAAATAGCTATAATAGCAGGATTTTGTTGTCAAGCTTTTGAATCTTTCTGTACTTCGTTTTTGATTGGTTATTCTAGCTTTTGTAACAATGCTCCCTAGTGTAGGATCGTTAATTAATCTGAAACTTTTAAAACCATTTATTTTCTTTTCAACACCATCACTTGATAAGACACAGAGTGTGTTGAAACAAAATGGCTATTTTTTGTAGTGATTTTATAACATACTTATGTTATAAATTTTTTTATAAAAAATTATATATATATATATATATATATATATATATATATATAGTCGATCAAGCAGATCAGTTACCAGGAAACCGACAGCCCGACAACATCACATGAGATTTGATTATAGTGGTGAAAGTTTCGTGCAGGACCATCCAAACTTTTTGAAGGGCCGAATACAGAGACCTGGTGCACTAAGTGCCACAAGGTCTCTGTATTAGGCCTAAACACTAATGCCAATAATTTCTATAATGCAACTTCCCTAGCAAATAAAAATAAATAAATAGGCCGCCTGTCTTGGGACTCCGCAGGTTTTGAATTCAGAGTTGTCCATAGCCAAGACCAGTTGATATCCAAGGCTATAGAACCCAGTCTGTCCTGCTATTTAACCATAGCTGGAGGGTGAAGAAGATAGCTAAAAAATCGGTACGTGTATACACATACAAAAAAAAAAATTAAAAATTCTTTAAAAAATATAGGTGTTTGATGATTTGTACTAAGTTTTTCCATGATTAGTAAATACTGTTTTTGCTTAAAGATAACATCATCTAAAAAGGTGAAATTAATACAGAATTTAAATAACTTATTAATTAGAATAAATTTAAAAATGAAAACAATTCTTGTAAAAATTCATTACTTATCGATTCTTTTGTTATTTATATTTAACAGTCCCCCCCTAACAAGGAATGTATGTGGCGCAAGGCCGAGCTTAACGTGAGTTTCTCCGAGCCCGTAGGCTCGGACCAAAATATTCCCTTTGAATCCGCCTAGACGGGTTCAGGGACTGTATACCTCCTCAAACGAAACTTTGCCCTGCGACAAAGCCGCGTCCAAGTTCCTCTCTGTCGAGGCAGAGAGTTCAACAGAAATGAACAGTCTGGTCAATTCTTTTGTTATTTATAAAAACAAAAGCTTTTCTAATTGAATAATGTCATAGTTGCATTTCACTTTTATTTTACGATTCAGAGAAGATTTTCGGTAAATGTGTTTCTGTTTGACTAATTGATGATTTAAAAAGATATCCGAATGCCTCAAGCCAGGACTGAAAACCGACCTATATATATATATATATATATATATATATATATATATATATATATATATATATAGGTAACTATACTCGTTACGAAAAAACCTCGAATTATTGATTTGCCAATAATCAAATCAATCACGAGGGGAAAGAAGGTTTTAAAAAACGAAAGAGCTAGAAACATGAAAGTCTGTCGAAAAAAAATCGCACAGATACAGGTCTGAAGCCCAAAGAAAAAAACCCGATACGAGTAAACAACTAACTAACAAAAGAGCTCAATACAACCGTAGAACAGACCTAGATAAACCTAGTGAGCCAGACAAACCTACCTAGGTTTCATCTAAGCGGATCGTCAGGGAAAGCTGGCTTTGCCTGACGATCCGCTTAAGTGAAACCTGGGTTGGCTCACTAGGTTTGTTTATCTCTCTCTCTCTCTCTCTATATATATATATATATATATATATATATATATGCATTTGTGTGTGTGCATTTAGGCAGAACTTCTTCTTTCATGCACATTTCAATGAATACGGCAGACAAGATTCTTTCATTTAGTTTTTTTATACAATTTCTCATGGGATCTAATAATTTGTTTTTTCTTTTCGGATGATAAATTATACAAAAACTGTTGAATTGTTCTTTTTATGCGAGCGCTTTCGGCTATACATTTAGCCATTTTCAAGGTAGAAATATGTTAACTGTTAACAAGAAAGATTGTTGTATGTATGTATTTATATAGCGTTTTCATTTTCAAAACACAGTCAAGATATTGTGCCCATGTTCATAGTTGATATTATTGAGTGTTGTTTTTTTGTTTTTATTTTAAGGCCTCCATTATAAATTGTATAGAGACTAAATGAAAGCACCTTGTCTGTCGGCTTCAATGAAATGTGCGCACACACACACACACACACACAAACACACACACACACACACACACATATATATATATATATATATATATATATATATATATATAGATAGATAGATAGATAGATAGATAATAGATAATATTAGTGGTAAATATACACATACATATGCAAAATATATAAATATATATACATACATACATACATACACATACATATATATTTGTATTAAAAAATTCCAAGAGGATAGAATCCAGGTAGAACTCAATGTCCAGGACAGAGTAAGGATATAATAAAAAGGCTTAAACACTAATATTCCATGGTCATAATTTATTCCATTGGAATCGTAAATATGATCAAATTCATCAGACCTACAAATTCAAAAATTTTTTGAATTTGTACGTCTGATGAATTGGATCGTATTTACGATTCCAATGGAATAAGTTATGACCATGGAATATTAGTGTTTAAGCCATTTTTATCATATATATATATATATATATATATATATATTTGTATATTTAGGCAGCAATCCTTCCTTTATGCATGTTTCATTAAAAACGACAGACAAGGTACTACAGTTGAGCTTTTTATTTAATTTTTTCTTGTGTTCTGACAAGAGCTTTCTTTTCTGGACAAAGGGTGTGTAAGAACTGTCCAAATGTTCTATATTTCAAAGCGCTTTCAGCTATACCTTTAGCCATTATCAAGGATGATTCGATTATCAGCTTATTGTAGAGTGTTATGTGTTCTGTGTATGTCCAGAAAAGAAAAGCTATTGTCAGAACACAAGAAAAAATTAAATAAAAAGCTCAACCGTAGTACCTTGTCTGTCGTTTTTAATGAAACATGCATGCATATATATATATATATATATATATATATATATAGTTATTTCTTATCTGTTATATTTAGTGGATATATGCTTCTGAGTAATCCCTGTTATCTTAAGTAGTGAACTGAATGTCAACCGTCATCGAGATCAACGAGTCGAACGAAAACAAAATTTGTTTCCAAAGAGGAAACAAACCTGCATTTAATTTTTACATCATTGGAACCTCTTTTTGAGTCAAAATCTGACCCTACCAATTAGGTCATGCAAATATATATATATATATACACAATCATGCAGACAAAAGAACGAGGTAATAATAAATGAAATAATAAAGCGTGAATGAGGGGGGGGCGGGGGTATGCCAAGTGTCCAGTGCAGAAACGACTTTACCAGGCAAGAACAACATCGACAGAATTAAATCAGTTAATTAATAAGTTGTATTTAATTGATGCAATTAACGTTGCTAAGAATTCGGTCAGGTTTTTTTTTCTTTTTTTTTTTTTGATTTTCGATTGATTCTGTTTTACGATTTTTAGGTTTTCTCTTTAGTCTTTGGACTCCCAACCCAGTCGTTGCGTTGTTGCTGTTAGTTTTACAGAAATTGTTTCCAGCATCATCATTTTCCCTTACTTCATATCTCAGTTTCTTCTTCTTCTTCTTCTTCTTCTTCTTCTTCTTCTTCTTTTTTTCTTTCTTTCTTTCTTTTTACTTGTTGCTTTTCTTCTTCTTCTTCTTCTTTTTTCTTTCTTTCTTTTTACTTGTTGCTTTTCTTCTTCTTCTTTCATTTTAATTTCAGTTTTTTTCTTTCTTTTTACTTGTTGCTTTTCTCTTCTATCTTTTTTATTTCTTCTTTTTTTACTTCATTTTGATTTTGATATTTCACTCTCCACTGTTCATATTTTATTTCTTTCTCTCTTTTTCTTCTTTCTCCTATTACCTTGCCTTCCTCTCTTTCAGTTTTTATTCTTCTTTTCCTGCATTTTATCTTTTGTCCTTCTTTCTTCTCCGAATTCATCAGCTTCTTTCAATATTTTTTCTTCTTTTTCTTTTCTCTCCTCACATTCTTTTAACCACTCTTTCTTGTTCCTTTTCTAATTTGTTATTATTCCTCCATCTTTTTAAACTTTATTTTCGAACCTCCATTGATCGACATTTTTCCCAACCTCTACTCGCCTATCCTAATTTCTCTTTTCATTTTCCTTCTTTCTTGTATTTTCTTTTTCGTTCCTTTGTCTTCCTCTTTTCCTTATTGAATTTATTATTAGTTTTTTTTCATCTCTTAACGTATTGCCTTTCTTATTCTTTCTCTTCTCTTTCTCTTCTTTACCCTTTCTTTTTTATTTTCCGCCATCTTCCTTTTATCTCTTTCTTCTTAGTTCTTTTTTCTCTTTTTCTATGTGTCTTCTTCTTCTTCTTCTTCTTCTTCTTCTTCTTCTTCTTCTTGTTGCTGCTGCTGTTGTTGTTGTTGCTGCTGCTGTTGTTGTTGTTGCTGCTGCTGTTGTTGTTGTTGTCGTCGTCGTCGTCGTCGCCGCCGCCGCCGTTGTTGTTGTTGTTGTTGTTGTTGTTGTTGTTGTTGTTGTTGTTGTTGTTGTTGCTGTTGCTGTTGCTGTTGTTGTTGTTGTTGTTGTTGTTGTTGTTGTTGTTGTTGTTGTTGTTGTATGGGTGCGCATTCAAATATCCTAATGATTAAAACTTAACAGCTGATCTCTCTTCTGATTTAGCTCTTACAGCTCAACTGGTAAAAGACTGGTTGGTATCATTCAATACATCCAAAACTAAACTAGAAACATTTCAACACCACCAAGCAGACCCTAAACCCGCGTCAATCCTGATGAGTTGTTATATCTTTAAAGAGGCTTCTTGTCTCGAACGACTACTGCGTCTAAAGTTCCTTCCCAACTTTAAATGGAATGTGTGTATTCATAGCATCACAAAAGATGCTGGAAGAATTGTCACTGACATTCTCTCTCGTTGCAAAATCTGATCACACAAAGAATAGAGTATTTTGCTATATCTGGACTGGTGTTGTCTAATCCATATTGTCCAAAAGCGCGGCCTTGCGTGTGATGAATTATTTTCCACTCCACGACCTTTATTCCTCTCTTTACTCCATAGCTGACGTTCGGACGAGTTACATCCCTTGGTTCTATCAGTTCAGGCCTTCACAGCTAAGCTCAGCGATACCAAGTTCTCGGTAGTAAACCATCCCTATTCGTATCCTTTTGCCAAGGAGCAAGTTCCACTCAGATAACTTCCTCCTCCTAACTGTTGCTTTGTGAAACAGGCTCCGGAGAGGTTGCTTCCCTTATAACTACAGTCTTTATCTCTTTAATCTAGATTCAGTCGGTATCTATCTTACTCGTCCGCATTATATATATTTCTTAATTCCCCCTCCCTTACAACAATCACACTTAGTAATCATTGAGTGGTTCATGGGCCTTGTATTAAGTAATTTAACAGTAAACAGTTTAAAAAGGGGACTTGTATTGGGTGAAGAATAACATATAAAAACACACTTCTTATTAGATTTAACATTTATTTTGATGTCCTCTCTGGTAAAATGTTATTATTTTCTGAACACGCTAATCACCGTGCCTAGATGTAAATATAAATGTCCATAGAATTGTTCAATTGAGTTTTGATATTATTGGTTTCCATTGTGTTACAAACACACGTCAATATGCATCAGAGTATTTGCTAAACAGATGTCTTCTGCTTTGTTGGATTTCTAGCCTGACCACGTAGGACACGAATGACAATATGTTTGATTATTATAAGACACTCCCCGTTATTAGCGATATAGAAAAACTGACTTTTTCTTCTTTGTATTCTTCTTCGTTGTATTCTCCATTGTATATTTCTTCGTCTCCGTTTTCTTTTCATTCTTCTTCTTATTCTTTTTCGTCCTTTTCTTCGTCTCCGTTTTCGTCTTCATTTTCTTCTTGTTTTTCATCTTCTATTCCTTCTTCTTCTTTCTATTTTTCTTCTTCTTCGTCTAATTTTTATTTTTATTCTTCGTCTTCTTTTTCGTCTTCTTCGTCTTCATTTTCGTCTTCTTTTTCGTCTTTTGCTCCTTCTTCTTCTTCTCTGTTGTATTCTTTTTATCGTCTTCTTCTTCTTCTTCTTCCTATTCTTTTTCGTCTTCTTCTTTGTCTTCTTTTACGTCTCCTTTCTATTCTTCTTTTATTCGTTTTCTTTTCTTCTTTGTATTCTTCTTCGTATTTTTTCCTCGTTTTCTTCTTCGCATTCTTTTTCTTCTTCTTTGTAATTTTCTTCGTATTCTTTTTCGTCGAATTCTTCTTTGTATTCTTTTTCTTCTTCTATCTCTTTTTCTTCATTTTATTCCTCTTCTTCGCATTCTTTTTCTTCTTCATCTTCTTTGTAATCTTCTTTTTCATATTCTTTTTCCTCGTCATCTTCTTCCTCGTAATTTTTTCCTCCTTTGTGTTCTTCGTCTTTTTATTCTTCTTCATATTCTTTAGCGTCTTCATCTTCGTTGTCTTCTTGTTTGTCTTCTATTCCTTCTACTTCTTTGTATTTTTCTTCTTCTTTGTATTCTTTTTTTTTGTATTTTATTTCGTCTTCTGTTTTGTTTTCTTCTTCGTTTTCTTCTTTTTCTCCATCTTTTGTCGTCTACGTTTTTTTCGTCTTCTTTTTTGTCTTCTTTTTCGTTTTCTTTTTCTTTTTATACTTCTTCGTATTCTTTTTCATCTCCTTCTTTGTATTTTCTTTCTACTTCTTCTTTGTATTCTTCTTCGTCTTCCTCTTCTTCTCTGTATTCTTTTTCTTCGTCTTTTTTCGTCTTCTTATTCTTCTTCTTCAGAACATGATTGTTATCCTTTGTAGTTTTCTCCTTATGTTATGTATCCCCGCATACCTATGTCCGCTATTTATTCACTCAAACTCGTCAGTTATGTGGTCCCTACATTCCTCTATCTGCCTTACCCTCAATATGAGGGTTAAGTTTTTCAAACCTTCCCTTCTCATTACGCATCAAAGTAATTTTAGCTGTCCTTTCCTTATTCTTTTTGTTGCCATTTTCTTTCAGTCTTCCTCGTTGTTTACTCGCTTCGTCCTTAAAATTCTTAGTATCCTTCTGTAGGGACATTTCTATTGCACCCCACCCATAAGGAGATTGCCCACCATTTTAAGAGGATGGATTTAAATAGCCAAACGGTACTATTTTTTTTGTTTCCATAGTATTATCTAGTATACGGAAATCAGAACAAATGTCTTCCAAAAGCTAAGCAAAGTTTTTAAAATGGAGAACATTTCGTTTGAAACAAAAGAAAAAGAGTGCTGAACTGCTGATTAGTATCAATCCTACTCTATGGCAGTGATTGATGAACAATTTCTTCACTGATAAAGAGGAGACAAGGCAAGAGAGATGTTCTACAGAAGGATGCTGAGAATACCCTGGCCAGAATCCATGAGCAGTTAACCAATATTTAAGACAATGGAAACAAAAAGGACATTTATACTTATAAATATCTGCATCAGAATCAGAAATAGTCAACTGAAATTCCTGGACTGAAAATGAGGAAAGATGGCTTTGAAAACTTGACACGCACAGGACATATTGAAGGCCAAAAAAAGGTTGAAGGAAACAGTGAAGAAAGGGTGAGAGAGATCTATAAGATGAAGTTTTGGAGAGCCATAACCTTTCACGTCCTGAAGGGACACGGCATATAAAAAGAGGATATTTTCAAATAATATATAATTACATGTGTTAGATAATGTTAATTATTGTTGATTTTTGTATGTGTGTGTGTGTGTGTGTGTGATTTTTAAATTGTTGTTGCAGTGTGGAGTTAGAAGACTCAGCATTTCCCGTCTAAGCGTGGGTGTCTTCGAAAAGTCATTGTCACAAACAGTAGCCGAGGATGAAATGACTAAATGGTGCTTGCATTTGAGCAACCAATAAAATACATAGATTATCACAGGCCATGTGCTTTGTACGGGAGGGAGAGAGAGAGAGGGAGGGATGGAGGTGGGGGGAACAGTGGTGTTGGTAGTTGGGGTTGTAGTCAGTTGACAAGATGTTAAATGCTGCAACGCCTCGGTCAGAAAACAGAATAATAATGATTGAGGGAAAGAAAAAAGGAATTGAAGACAGGGAAAATCAAGGTGATAGTGAATACGACAATAAATAACATCAACAACAACAACAACAATAATAATAATAATAATAATAAGAAGAAGAAGAAGAAGAAGAAGAAGAAGAAGAAGAAGAAGAAGAAGAAGAAGAAGAAGATGAAGAAGAAGAAGAAAGGCGAAGACGATGGACAACAGCAACAAGAACAATAATAATAATTTATTTTATAGAATTAAAAATAAAAGTAAAACAACAACAACAGCAACTATAATAATAATAATAATAATAATAATAATAATGAGAAGAAGAAGAAGAAGAAGAAGAAGAAGAAGAAGAAATAAAGAAAGCCAAGAAGGTGACGAATAGCTACAACAACAATGGAAGAAAGGGAAAACCAATGTGATGGTGAAAAAGACAATAAACAATAATAATAATAATAATAATAATAATAATAATAATAATAAAGAAAAAAGGCCAAGACAATGGTCAACAGCAACAAGAACAATAATAATTTCTGTTATAGAATTAAAAATAAAAATAAAACAACAACTACAACAACAGCAACTATAATAATAATAATAATAATAATAATAATAATAAGAAGAAGAAGAAAAAGACAAAGAGTACCAAGAATGTGACGAACAGCTACAACAACAAAAATAAGAATTTCCTTTAAATAATAAAAAAATAAAAACAAAACAACAGCAATAAGAAGAAGAAAGAAAATCAAAGGGTTATTTGCGCGTATATGAATATAACGAACCCGACTGGAAGTGGAACTTGATTCTCTGATTAACAATTTCTAACCGTTATCCATTACTCCACCTGCACATCCCAACTTACAACACCTGATATTCCCAAGCGGTCTTCCATCAAGGTACTGACCAGGAATGACATTGCTTAACTTCGGTGATCGCAGGAGAACCGGTGTTTCGACGTAAGCCAAGAGATAGAAAAGGAAAAAAGAATGAAAGGAAAGGTAAAAAGAATGAATGAAAATTAAAAAGATAAATGAAAAATTGAATGAATTAATTATGGAAGGAAGAAATGTAAAAATTTACGTAAAAAAATATGAAAAATCAAATGAATGAGAAAAAGAGAAAGAAAAAGCGAAAAGAATGGATAAACATAATAAAAATTCAAATGAATAGAAAAGATAGAGAGAACAAATGACAGACGAAAGGAACGAATAAATGAGAGAAAGAAAGAACGAGAGAACGAATAAACGCCAAAAAAAAAAAAATACAAGGATACTAAACGGAGAAAGCGATGAGCTGGTGACGGGGCAACCAGTCAGGTAAAACGAAGAAATCGCGTGGGAGAGAGAAACGAGACGCAGTAACGAAGGTGGAGTCTGACCCCGAAAATGCATAGGCAAATTGAAAAAGGCAACTGTTTAAGAGCTAGTCACGAGTTATATGTATGTAGATACTTTAGTCCAGACAAAGAGAGAGGGTCGAAATGATTGGTTAGAACGAATCCAAAATTCTAAAATCAATTTAATTCAGTTCCAGTTTATATTCTTTCTCTTGACCTTCCAGGAAAGCCCGACAAGCTATGTACACATTGAATCATCTTTATTTACTTCGTATTTCATTAGTAAGGAAGAAGTTCGTTATCCCAAGAGCCGCTTCCCCGGCCATTTTTTAACTTTTCATATCTTCTCGTATCTATCCTGCATATCGTCAGAATCTTCAATTCTTCAGTTATGTGCCATTCGTGATACACGCTTAGGCGATCATGTATTTTTTAATACATGACTGACGAGGCAGATATTTTCCCGCAGTAAGTTGCCATTTCTTTCTGCAGTAGACCAGTTGCCATCCAAGGCTAAAAACCCCGGTCTGTTCTGCTATTTACCCATAATTAGGGGAAGGGGAGAAGAAGAGCATGAATACCTTTCCCAAGGGTATTAGTACGTAAGTGAATGCTATGGATTCGACGAATTCGAACTCGGCTCTCCGATTCCTCAATCCGAGCCGCTATCCATTACACCACCGTGCCTCAATTCTTCAATTCTTACGTTCATAAAACCCATTCAGTAATCATCGACATTGAGTGCCTCTTGAGCCTTGTATTGGGGGAACAGTAGCGTAGAAAAAGATGTGTCTACCTATTCGCTCCCTACTCATGGGTTAAAAAGTTGGGTTTTTATCTGAAAATCCAAGAAACTGTTAATACAATATACCCTCGCAAAAACAAAGAATTGTTCTTACAAACCAAAATATATTTCTGCTTTAAATAACCTACAAAGGTTGATAAGTCGTAAAAAAACCCCAAAATAAACAAAAAACAAACAAATCGTCAATCTTCTTCTAAAATTCCTTTTGGTATGTATCTGAGTTTGTGTGTATATACACGTTTGACCTCGAGGCAGGTCCAACACCATGAAATGCTATAAAACCAAAATATTAACTTGACATTTCTACTGATGTTGTTAAATGTCAGGTCAGATCAAAAAACTCCCGTAGAAATGTTAGGCGTCTAAATCGTTCAGAAATGTTCAAACTATCATTCATATACACAACTGTTTCTCGAACAAATGATGCGAGTGAATCCTTTCGGTCTTAAGAACGACAATGTTTCATCAGACAGTATAGACTGGCCCCACAAAACCACAAAGAGATTTACCAAAGAACAAAAACGTTCAAGACTTCCAACAACAACAGCAACAATAAAAAAAAGGACAGTACATGTAATTTGATTGGAAATTCATGATGCAATGAAGGAATTAACTTCCCCATTATCAAATTCAAAAGGTTTGGAAGGAAACTCCCATAAATATTAAAAAGAGCGATAACAGTTAGTGGAATATAATATGAAGATACTCCTGTTTCTGGAAAAGCCACGTTTAGGACTACAGATTCAAACGGATCAGATTCATGTCCAAGGCATGGATATATTCCACGAACGGGAAACGGTGAGTTTTGGATTTTTCCCAAATTGAGGACTGCGAGCTGGAGTTTCCTTCTATATCCGGGAAAGATATATTCCTAAAGGGAAACGGCACCGTGAAATTGTAAGCTGCAGGGAAGGCAGATTTATCCTCTGAGCCCATTGACCCAGACTAAAAAGAAAGCAAACTGTCGGACTGCAATTTGACTATCGCTTTGGTAACTAAGCGGCCGTCACGTAACCCACGTAACTTATCTCCATGAAGGGGAGATAATCGCCTATTGTATCCTTACACACGTAACCGTGAAAAAACAGTAAATAGAAATTTAGTAAACAAACCTATGCCTAGTAGAGTGGTTCTCAACCGGGGTCCATATGGACTATGCTAGGGATCCATGTAACATTACTGGTGTCCACACAAAAAAAAAATATATAGCAAATTGGGGGTACACGGTAATATTTTAGTGGTCCATAGAGCAATTTCAATTCGGAACGGTTGTCACAACTGAAAATTGGAATTTCTACAGTAATCTACGCCATATTAAAATACTAAAAATAAATATAAAACAACTCTAAAACTGGCAGAAAACGAGATCAAGCGATGTAAGTTTTAGCGTCCGTTTTACTCTACAGGATGTTTCGATCGTAAAAGATAAATAAAATATGAGAAGAATATATAAAAGAAAATTATATAAATATTCCTAAACTTATCCATTAATAAAACATAAAATAAGCTCTTTTTTTTCATCGAATGGTTATGGGGATCGATCAAAATAAGATTAAAAGTAACAGTTAACATATAAACGAACAATATTTACCTATACTTGACACAAGTAATCGTTTACAGACTCAAATAAAATATTAATGTTGAAATAGCCTCTTCTCTACAAGGAAACATTCGGCATTCATTGACCAAACAGAGTTACTGTCGTTTAAAATTTAGAAAATCTTTTTCTTAAAGCATTTTTTCAGGAAATTAAACTTTGCAACCATTGTTATCGTTCCTTCTAGTACTAATGGGAGTTTCCTTCCAGAATCTTTTGTTTAATATTCTATTGAAAATCAACATCATGATTATATCATTCTTTTCCATTCTTATTATATATGCTATCCATTTTAGTTGTTACTACTGTTGGAAGTCTTTAACTGATGTGGTTTATGTTTATGATTTTGTAGCGCTAATCTGGAGAGTCTGATGAAAGATCATCGTTGTCTTTCCTTCTGAGTATGAGAATCGTACGTATAACATGAAACATCATAGATTTATGCTAATGATAATAATGAAATTATCATTTATTCACCAAACATTTAATATTACTATCACGTGTAATTTATAAAATCTTTTCTTAAAACATTTTTTCAAGAAATGAAACTTAACAAATCCACTGCCATCGCTTTTTATAGAATTGATGAGAGTTTCTTTCCAAACCTTTTGTCTAAAGTGGTGTGGAAAGTTAACAACTGGTTTATTTAATTATTTTCTATTCTAGTTAAATATAAATGAGCAATATTTGCCTATACCTGACACAAGTAAATGTTTACAGACTTAAATATAATATTAATGATGAAATAGCCTTTTCCCTATAAGGAAACATTCAGCGTTCATTGAGCTAGCATTTAGTTTTACTGTCGGTTGAAATTTATAAAATCTTTTTTTTTTTTTCTTTTTCTCAGGAAAGAATATTTGTCAAGTCGACTGTCATCGCTCTTTCTAGTTTTGATGGGAGTTTCCTTCCAAACCTTTTGTTTATTGTAGTGTTGAAAGTTAAAATCCTGATGATATTATTATTTTCTCTTCTAGTTACATATAAACGAGTAATATTTACCTGCATCTGAACAAAGTAAATGTGGTACAGACTCAAATATAATGACGATGGTAAAGGTGAAATTATCCGTTTCAATTCAAGAAACTTTCGACATTCATTGACCAAACTGTTAGTTTTATTGTCAGTTGAAATTTATAAAATATATTTCTTGTATTGATAGGAGTTTCCGTCCTAATCTTTTGTCTATGGTAATGTGGAAGTTCGACGTATAGATTATATCATTATTTTACTTTCTAGTTACATAAAAATGGTCAACATTTACTTTTATCCGACCAAGTAAATGCTTACAGACTCATATATAATGATGATGATAATTAATGAAATTATCCAGTTTTATTTAGAAACATTCATTGACCGGACAGTTAGCATTATCATCGGCTGAAATTTATAAAATATTTTTTTTCTTAAAACTGTTGCTCACGCCATTAGTCCACTAACTGTTATTGCTCTTTCTTATATTGATGAGAGTTTCCTTTTAAGACATATGTTTAAGGTAGTGTGGAAAGTTAACATCTTGATTATATCATTATTTTCTTTTCAACTTACATAAAATGATCAAAATTTACTTATATTTGAGCCAAGCAAGATTTTACAAACTCAAATATGATGGCAATTGTAGAACTAACTGTTTCCACACAGGAATCTTACAGAATCTATTTCCCTTAAAAGAGTTTTTTTTTTCAGGAAATTAGACTTAAGTTCATCTAGTTTTGGAATCCAACTTCCATCAATCGTATTGATGGGAGTTTCTTTCCAAACTTTTGGTTTCATGCACTGTGGAAATTCAACACCTTGATTATATCCTTACAAGAGCTACACACTTTTGTTGTTGTAGTGCATTTTTCTTATTTGGTGAAGCTCTTTGGGATTACGAGGATAACTAGTAAGAAACACCCTCTCGGCAATGGCTTGTGACCCTCTTGATAAATGCCACCAGATTAAAAGCCCTTAACGTAGATACATTCAAAATTTTATTTTTTCAAGCGCCATATTTTTTTTTACCATAATGTTCACTCTTTACAAGGTTTGAGGTAGAGAGTTACAGAGTAAGAGACACAGTTTGTGTGGATATGTGCGGAAGAAAAAAGTAAAAGACGGCGAAAAAGTATAGCGAAAGTTGCCTTCCAAAAGCTAAACAAATTATTAAGAAACAGGAAAAATCGTTAAAAAAAAGTTAGTGCTGAACTGCTACATAATATCAATTCCCCTATATGACTGGTGGATAATCTCCTCACAGAGGAAGAGAAGAATTGAGGCACTATAAATGTGTTTCTAAAGAAGTGTGCTTCAAATACCATATGGAAAGGTGAAACGAGGACATTTTAAGGAAAATTGAAACAAAAAGAATACGTATGCCTAAAATCATACAGTGACACTCGCAGGGCATATTAAAATCAAGAGGGGCAGAGAGAAAGCAGCGAGTAACCTACCTAAAACGCTTGTGTAAATGGATAGCAAAAGAAGGAGTAGAAGAAAGTAAAAAAGACTATTATTACTTTGAGGTAAGAATAGGAAGTTGTGGAGAGCCATGATATCCCACAGCCCTGAAGGGGTTTGACATTAAAAAAGAAGAAATAAAAAAATGACTTTCAAATGGATCGAAAAATTTAAAAGAATGTTATATTATTTGAAAAACATTTTTAAAAAGCAGTTCTAAAAAAAATAAAAAAAATAGCACATGACTGAGATGAAATGATGATTATATTGTAATTGAAAACTAGGAGACATAACGAAAATAATAAACATGAAGGACACATAAGAAATACAGAAATGTAGAATATAAAAATCGAAGCCAAAAAAGTTTCATAAAAGTAAAAGTGAAAGTAGGACAGAAAAGCGAAAGTGAAAATAGGAAAATAAGTAAAAGTGCAAACGGTAGTTGTATCAAAACAACCGTGATTAATGATGAAGGACACCTTCATTTTACACGACAATATGAATTTTTTACAATAATCTCCTTTTTTGTCAAGGCACTTAATTCACATATCGATATTAATCATATAGATCAAACATTATTCAGGGGACATTTCAGAGTAAGAATTCAGGTTAAGCTATGCTAGGTTACTGATTTATTGATCCAGTCTCGTATTAGTCGCAGTAGAAAATATTGGAAATGAAAGGACGAAAAAAAAAACGATTGAAATTAAAATCTGAATCTAGGATAAGATCGAAAAATATTCAAATGTAATAACAAGTAATAAATATGGAAACTCTTAGGAGATACAAATTATTAGGTTGTCCCACATGAAATATTGTATTTTGATGAATGATAAAAACACTTTCATTTAATCAAAATGTATTTCGTTTAATCAAAATGTTGTTGCACGGTTCTCTATCAATTTAACTCTAAGCTGTTTATCCGATAAAAAAGATCTTCGTCTTTTGTTTTAATAAAAGGTATCAATATTTCGACTTGATTCATCAGTATAGGGTAAATCTTTGGTTGCGTATGGAAAGCAAAAAGTGTTTAAACAAGTGATAATCAGTGCAATGGATGTGTGCTGAATAAAGCGGATGCTTCAAAATCTCATAATCAAGGCAGCGACTTTCTTGTGATTACTGGCGGTTCTGTAATATTGTGCTAAATAAGTGTTATGGGATCTTACCCATAATAATAATAATGGACTATTCCATACTTAATAAATACTGCGCCTCAGGAGTAGGCAAGGAGTTAGTCGCTCAAGGCTTGAACGACAGATCGGTTGAACTCTCTGCCTTCGGGCGGAGACTAACCCGAACGAGGCTACGCCGAAGGGCGGATTCTCTTTCGGGGAGGTAAACCGACCCTGAACCCGTTTATACGGGTTCAATAGGCATATTTATGGCTGAGCCTACGCGCTCGGAGAGCCCACGTTAAACCGGCCTTGTGCCACATGATGCCCACGTGGGGGGGGGTGACTAAATATAGTCAGTAGTTCAAGTCGAGTCAATAGTCGAGTCAGAGGCAGTCCGAAACAGTGTCGCGTTCAGACGATTACTGCAAGACATTGGAATAGTGATACTGGTCGAGACTAAATTGTTCTCTTTACTAAACCTGATTGTTCATACTAACACTTCTACTTCTCTGTATATATTCCTGTTTGTTATTGTTATGGTCCGGTTCTTTGTACTACGGTGATAGTCCAAAGTAGAACCAATAAAGAAGAACTCGAATACGGATATGGAATAACACAGATATATTACAAACAGGAATATATACAGAGAGGTGGAAAATGTTAGTACGAACACTCAGGTTTAGTAGTAATTGTCTGAACGCGACTCTGTTTTCGGACTGCTTCTGACTCGACTGACTAACTCGCTCGCTCTGACTGACTGACAGACTCCTGACGGACTTCACTCCAGACTTCATACTGAACTCCCTGGTTCCTCTTGAGGCGCAGTATTTATTACGTATGGAATAGTCCATTATGTTATTATGGGTAAGGTCTCCTAACAGTAATATATCTGTGTTATTCCATACCTGTGTTCGAGTTCTTCTTTATTGGTTCTACCTTGGACTATCACCGTGGAACAAGGAACCGGACCATAACAATAAGTGTAAGTTTTCTATTTCTCCTCTCTTCTCTCAGTTTAAAATGTTAACATCTGCTGATAAAGAACAATGTTCTTCTCGTACATTCTCTTCCAATTCTATTCTTGTCTCATCTGGTGTATATTTGCTTGATTTTCCACTTAGAAAAAGCCTTTATTGAGTTATATGAATATAACTCAGTTCATGGCTTCTGCTATGGTTTCAAAACAGGATACCAGTCCATGGCTTCTGCTATCGTTTCAAAACAAGGATATCATTAAGTCCACACGCTTTGCATGTGAACTTAATGGTATCCCTGCAATAATCCTTAGGAAATATGCTTCTAAACTGGCGTCTCTAAACTCTACACCAAATGTCTTGCTGTTTCTTGCTTTCATGCTTGTTGGAAAAATCCTCTTCTGTAGTTCCAGACGTTAAGAACCGTCTGATCCTTCTATTGGCCTATTAGCCTTCTACCCTTGGAGCAACATTACTAGGAAATTTAATCAACTCTGAATTGATTACGCATACCATATCGATTATAGATATAGTCTATGACGCTTCAGGTAAGAATAGTGAAGCTCGGGGTGTTGATTTGGGTATCTCGAAAGCATTTGGCTGAATTTGACCTTACTGGTCTTCTTCACAAGTTAAAAGGTCGTTGTATTTCTGGAAGAAATTTTAATCTGATTCAATCTTTCTTATCAAATCGCGAAATGAAACTTGTTTTAAACGGTCATTCTCGATCTTTTTGCATTAATATAAGTGTCCTCCAGGGAACTATCCTTGAATCTAAGTTGTCCCTAATTTTCATCAATAACCTTCCCGATATCTTCAGTTTTCTACTCCTTATCAATGCAGATAACACAACTATTTACTTCAGTTTTAATAGTAATTTTGATCGGTTCGATAAGGTCAAATTGACAGCTGATATATAAAAAAATGACCCACAATGTGTTGTTAACTGGATCAAGAAATGGGTTGTTAATTTTAACGCCTCATAAACGAAACTGCTCTGTTTTAATCATCTGGGAGAACCTTTTTTGTCTGCGATCAATATGGCCGATGCTAGCATCAAGGTGAGTGACACTTTTCGCTTTCTCAGGTTAACGTTTTTTCGCTGACATTATGTGGAAAGATTATATTGAATCAATTGATAGGTTTGCTGGAAATTTAGTTTACTGTGTTGTGCTAGACAATTTTTTCCCGACAGAATCTGTCTTTCATATTTTTTTAAAGCAATTCACCCCAAGCAAGGAGGGAGTGCCACTAGCACGCATGGAGTTAGAGAGGATTGAGAACAAGAGTAAAGAGGCGTGTTTGAGGAAAGGATACATAGAAGGACGGGGAATCAAGTTCAAGGTGTCAGATGTCGATTTAAATTACACTTGAATATTTGAAGATTATAGTCATCGAGGACGCAAGTAAGGGGAAGGGAGTTCTACAGACGGGAAGTGCAAGAGAAGCTGTTTGAGTAGAAGAGACAGTTACATTCAAGTCTATCATTCATCCAGGCTTTGAATATTGCTGTCACGTGTTATCTGGTGCTTCTGCTATGTATTTAGAAATCTTAGATAAAATGCAAGGAATAATTTACAATTTTACTGGTCCTGATCTGGCATCTCGGCTTCTGTCACTTTCTCGCCGCCGTAATGTAGCTTCCTTTGCCTTTTCTATAAATATTTTCATGGTAGTTATTCTGACGAGCTGTGCTTTTTGTTACGTCGAATTTATGCATTTAATTGCAGTACTAGATTGGCAGCAAGGTCTCATCATTTTACAGTTGAAATGGCTCGATGTAACTCTACGTTCTATGCAAACAGGTCCTTCTTTCGCAACTTTTGAACCGTGGACCATGAAGGGTGAGGGCATTGACATGAATCATAATTGTCTATTCACGATATTGTGTCACCCCCCCTCCACGAGGGTGTCATGTGGCACAAGGCCTTTTTAACGTGGGCATTCCCGAGCCATTAGGCTCGGCCAAAAAAATAGCCCATTTGAACCCGTATAAACGGGTTCAGGGCCGGTTTTACCTCTCCGAAGGAGAGTTCAAACCGTCGGTTCAAAAGTGACACAATCGTTTCTTTCTTTACTTTCTTTATGCATACATTCAACACTGATTGATTTTGGGAATTAGTCTAACCAGTTAATTTAGTTAACCATATTTTACAATGGACTTAGGTCATCTTATTTGGAAATTTTCAACAGTATCATCTCTGGAACTACGTTTCTAAAACCATCTTTATAATATTGGTAACGCTATTGCCAAGTTTACATTTCGTTGCACTTTTGTGGTTTGTTCATTTTATTTTTCTTTTAGCACTGCAACTTCTATGGATTTACAAATAAATGTTATGGTCCAGGTTAGGAGCAAGGAAGAACAACACGAACACAAGAGTAGAAATAACGAAGGTATATTACACGAAATAATAATACAAGATGTGGAAGGTGTTAGTATGACTGTCAGTCTGGTTTGGAGTGAACTACTATCGGCTCGACACGATTCGGTATCTAGCCACCCCCCACGAGGGTTGCATGTGACACAACGCCGAGTTTAACGTGGGTTTCCCGAGCCCGTAGGCTCGACCGAAAAATTCCCGTAGAACCCGTATAAACGGGATCGAGTTGGTCAACCTCCCCGAACGAAACTCTGCCCTCCGGCTGAACCTCGTCCGGGTTCCTCTCTGCTCAGAAGCAGTGAGTTCGACCGTCAAGCCGAGAAGCTCGGCTCGATTCGGTATCTAGCCACCCTCCCAAGAGGGTTGCATGTGGCACAAGGTCGAGTTTTAGGTGGGTTTCCCGAGCCCGTAGGCTCGGCCAAAAAATGCCCGTAGAAACTGTAAAAACAGAATCGGGTTGGTCAACGTCCCCGAACGAGACTCTGCCCTTCGGCGGAGCCTCGTCCGGGTTCCTCTCTGTTCAGAGGCAGAGAGTTCGAAAGTCAAGACGAGATGCTCGGCTCGATTCGGTATCTAGCCACCCTCCCGAGAGGGTTGCATGGGGCAAAAGGCCGAGTTTAACGTGGGTTTCCCGAGCCCGTAGGCTCGGCCAAAAAATGCCCGTAGAACCCGTATAAACGGGATCGGGTTGGTCAACATCCCCGAATGAGACTCTGCCCTTCGGCGGAGCCTCGTCCGGGTTCCTCAGAGGCAGAGAGTTCGACCGTCAAGCCGAGAAGCTCGGCTTGATTCGGTATCTAGCCCCCCACGAGGGTTGCATGTGGCACAAGGCCGAGTTTTATCGTGGGATTCCCGAGCCCGTAGGCTCGGCCAAAAAATGCCCGTAGAACCCGTATAAACGAGATCGGGTAGGTCATTCTCCCCGAACGAGATTCTGCCCTTCGGCGGAACCTCGTCCGGGTTCCTTTCTGCTCAGAGGCAGAAAGTTCGACCGTCAAGTCGAGAAGCTCGGCTTGATTCGGTATCTAGCCCCCCACGAGGGGTTGCATGTGACACAAGGTCGTTTTTTTATCGTGGGTTTCCTGAGCCCGTAGACACAAAAAATGCCCGTAGAACTCGTAAAAACGAGATCGGGTAGGTCTTTCACCCCGAACGAGATTCTGCCTTCGGCGGAACCTCGTCCGGGTTCCTTTCTGCTCAAAAGCAAAGAGTTCGACCGTCAAGTCGAGAAGCTCGGCTTGATTCGGTATCTAGCCACCCCCCACGAGGGTTGCATGCGACACAAGGTCATTTTTATCGTGGGTTTCCTGAGCCCGTAGGCTCAGCCAAAAATATGCCCGTATAACTCGTAAAAACGAGATCGGGTGGGTCATTCACCCCGAACGAGATTCTGCCCTTCGGCGGAACCTCGTCCGGGTTCCTTTCGCTCAAAAAGCAGAGAGTTCGACCGTCAAGTCGAAAAGATCGGCTTGATTCAGGATCTAGCCACCCCCACGAGGGTTGCATGTGACACAAGGTCGTTTTTATCGTGGGTTTCCTGAGCCCGTAGGCTCAGCCAAAATATGCCCGTATAACTCGTAAAAACGAGATCGGGTAGGTCATTCACCCCGAACGAGATTCTGCCCTTCGGCGGAACCTCGTCCGGGTTCCTTTCTGCTCAAGAGCAGAGAGTTAGACCGTCAAGTCGAAAAGATCGGCTTGATTCAGGATCTAGCCACCCCCACGAGGGCCGCATGTGACACAAGGTCGTTTTTATCGTGGGTTTCCCTGAGCCCGTAGGCTCAGCCAAAAAATATGCCCGTATAACTCGTAAAAACGAGATCGGGTGGTCATTCACCCCGAACGAGATTCTGCCCTTCGGCGAACCTCGTCCGGTTCCTTTCTGCTCAAGAGCAGAGTTAGACCGTCAAGTCGAAAAGATCGGCGATTCAGTATCTAGCCACCCCCCACGAGGGTTGCATGCGACACAAGGTCATTTTATCGTGGGTTTCCTGAGCCCGTAGGCTCAGCCAAAATATGCCCGTATGACTCGTAAAAACGAGATCAGGTAGGTCATTCACCCCGAACGAGATTCTGCCCTTCGGCGGAACCTCGTCCGGGTTCCTTTCTGCTCAAAAGCAGAGAGTTCGACCGTCAAGTCGAAAAGATCGGCTTGATTCAGTATCTAGCCACCCCCACGAGGGTTGCATGCGACACAAGGTCATTTTTATCGTGGGTTTCCCTGAGCCCGTAGGCTCAGCCAAAAAATATGCCCGTATAACTCGTAAAAACGAGATCGGGTAGGTCATTCACCCCGAACGAGATTCTGCCCTTCGGCGGAACCTCGTCCGGGTTCCTTTCTGCTCAAAAGCAGAGAGTTCGACCGTCAAGTCGAAAAGATCGGCTTGATTCAGTATCTAGCCACCCCCCACGAGGGTTGCATGCGACACAAGGTCATTTTTATCGTGGGTTTCCTGAGCCCGTAGGCTCAGCCAAAAATATGCCCGTATAACTCGTAAAAACGAGATCGGGTAGGTCATTCACCCCGAACGAGATTCTGCCCTTCGGCGGAACCTCGTCCGGGTTCCTTTCTGCTCAAGAGCAGAGAGTTAGACCGTCAAGTCGAAAAGATCGGCTTGATTTGGTATCTAGCCACCCCCCCACGAGGGTTGCATGCGACACAAGGTCATTTTTATCGTGGGTTTCTGAGCCCGTAGGCTCAGCCAAAAATATGCCCGTATAACTCGTAAAACGATATCAGGTAGGTCATTCACCCCGAACGAGATTCTGCCCTTCGGCGGAACCTCGTCCGGGTTCCTTTCTGCTCAAGAGCAGAGTTAGACCGTCAAGTCGAAAAAAGATCGGCTTGATTCAGTATTCAGCCACCCCCACGAGGGTTGCATGCGACACAAGGTCATTTTTATCGTGGGTTTCCTGAGCCCGTAGGCTCAGCCAAAAATATGCCCGTATGACTCGTAAAAACGAGATCAGGGTAGGTCATTCACCCCGAACGAGATTCTGCCCTTCGGCGGAACCTCGTCCGGGTTCCTTTCTGCTCAAAAGCAGAGAGTTCGACCATCAAGTCGAAAAGATCGGCTTGATTCAGTATCTAGCCACCCCCACGAGGGGTTGCATGCGACACAAGGTCATTTTATCGGGTTTCCTGAGCCCGTAGGCTCAGCCAAAAATATGCCCGTATGACTCGTAAAAACGAGATCAGGTAGGTCATTCACCCCGAACGAGATTCTGCCCTTCGGCGGAACCTCGTCCGGGTTCCTTTCTGCTCAAAAGCAGAGAGTTCGACCGTCAAGTCGAAAAGATCGGCTTGATTCAGTATCTAGCCACCCCCCACGAGGGTTGCATGCGACACAAGGTCATTTTTTATCGTGGGTTTCCTGAGCCCGTAGGCTCAGCCAAAATATGCCCGTATAACTCGTAAAAACGATATCGGGTAGGTCATTTCACCCCGAACGAGATTCTGCCCTTCGGCGGAACCTCGTCCGGGTTCCTTTCTGCTCAAAAGCAGAGTTCGACCATCAAGTCGAAAAGATCGGCTTGATTTGGTATCTAGCCACCCCCACGAGGGTTGCATGCGACACAAGGTCATTTTATCGTGGGTTTCCTGAGCCCGTAGGCTCAGCCAAAAATATGCCCGTATGACTCGTAAAAAACGAGATCAGGGTAGGTCATTCACCCCGAACGAGATTCTGCCCTTCGGCGGAACCTCGTCCGGGTTCCTTTCGCTCAAAAGCAGAGAGTTCGACCATCAAGTCGAAAAGATCGGCTTGATTCAGTATCTAGCCACCCCCCCACGAGGGTTGCATGCGACACAAGGTCATTTTTATCGTGGGTTTCCCTGAGCCCGTAGGCTCAGCCAAAAATATGCCCGTATGACTCGTAAAAAACGAGATCAGGGTAGGTCATTCACCCCGAACGAGATTCTGCCCTTCGGCGGAACCTCGTCCGGGTTCCTTTCTGCTCAAAAGCAGAGAGTTCGACCGTCAAGTCGAAAAGATCGGCTTGATTCAGGATCTAGCCACCCCCCACGAGGGTTGCATGCGACACAAGGTCGTTTTTATCGTGGGTTTCCTGAGCCCGTAGGCTCAGCCAAAAATATGCCCGTATAACTCGTAAAAACGAGATCGGGTAGGTCATTCACCCCGAACGAGATTCTGCCCTTCGGCGGAACCTCGTCCGGGTTCCTTTCTGCTCAAGAGCAGAGAGTTAGACCGTCAAGTCGAAAAGATCGGCTTGATTCAGGATCTAGCCACCCCCCCACGAGGGTTGCATGTGACACAAGGTCGTTTTTATCGTGGGTTTCCTGAGCCCGTAGGCTCAGCCAAAAATATGCCCGTATAACTCGTAAAAACGAGATCAGGGTAGGTCATTCCACCCCGAACGAGATTCTGCCCTTCGGCGGAACCTCGTCCGGGTTCCTTTCTGCTCAAAAGCAGAGTTAGACCGTCAAGTCGAAAAGATCGGCTTGATTCAGTATCTAGCCACCCCCCACGAGGGGTTGCATGCGACACAAGGTCATTTTATCGTGGGTTTCCCTAGCCCGTAGGCTCAGCCAAAAATATGCCCGTATGACTCGTAAAAAACGAGATCGGGTAGGTCATTCACCCCGAACGAGATTCTGCCCTTCGGCGGAATCTCGTCCGGGTTCCTTTCTGCTCAAAAGCAGAGAGTTAGACCGTCAAGTCGAAAAGATCGGCTTGATTCGGTATCTAGCCACCCCCCCACGAGGGTTGCATGCGACACAAGGTCATTTTTATCGTGGGTTTCCTGAGCCCGTAGGCTCAGCCAAAAATATGCCCGTATAACTCGTAAAAACGAGATCGGGTAGGTCATTCACCCCGAACGAGATTCTGCCCTTCGGCGGAACCTCGTCCGGGTTCCTTTCTGCTCAAAAGCAGAGAGTTCGACCGTCAAGTCGAAAAGATCGGCTTGATTTGGTATCTAGCCACCCCCCACGGGGTTGCATGCGACACAAGGTCATTTTTATCGTGGGTTTCCTGAGCCCGTAGGCTCAGCCAAAAAATATGCCCGTATGACTCGTAAAAACGAGATCAGGTAGGTCATTCACCCCGAACGAGATTCTGCCCTTCGGCGGAACCTCGTCCGGGTTCCTTTCTGCTCAAAAGCAGAGAGTTCGACCGTCAAGTCGAAAAAGATCGGCTTGATTTGGTATCTAGCCACCCCCACGAGGGTTGCATGCGACACAAGGTCATTTTTATCGGGGTTTCCTGAGCCCGTAGGCTCAGCCAAAAAATATGCCCGTATGACTCGTAAAAACGAGATCAGGGTAGGTCATTCACCCCGAACGAGATTCTGCCCTTCGGCGGAACCTCGTCCGGGTTCCTTTCTGCTCAAAAGCAGAGAGTTCGACCATCAAGTCGAAAGATCGGCTTGATTCAGTATCTAGCCACCCCCCACGAGGGTTGCATGCGACACAAGGTCATTTTTATCGTGGGTTTCCTGAGCCCGTAGGCTCAGCCAAAAATATGCCCGTATGACTCATAAAAACGAGATCAGGGTAGGTCATTCACCCCCAGAACGAGATTCTGCCCTTCGGCGGAACCTCGTCCGGGTTCCTTTTCGCTCAAAAGCAGAGTTCGACCGTCAAGTCGAAAAAGATCGGCTTGATTTGGTATCTAGCCACCCCCCCACGAGGGGTTGCATGACACAAGGTCATTTTTATCGTGGGTTTCCCTGAGCCCGTAGGCTCAGCCAAAAATATGCCCGTATGACTCGTAAAAACGAGATCAGGGTAGGTCATTCACCCCGAACGAGATTCTGCCCTTCGGCGGAACCTCGTCCGGGTTCCTTTCTGCTCAAAAGCAGAGAGTTCGACCATCAAGTCGAAAAGATCGGCTTGATTTGGTATCTAGCCACCCCCACGAGGGTTGCATGCGACACAAGGTCATTTTATCGTAAGTTTCCTGAGCCCGTAGGCTCAGCCAAAAATATGCCCGTATAACTCGTAAAAACGAGATCAGGGTAGGTCATTCACCCCTGAACGAGATTCTGCCCTTCGGCGGAACCTCGTCCGGGTTCCTTTCTGCTCAAAAGCAGAGAGTTCGACCATCAAGTCGAAAAGATCGGCTTGATTCAGTATTCAGCCACCCCCACGAGGGTTGCATGCGACACAAGGTCATTTTTATCGTGGGTTTCCTGAGCCCGTAGGCTCAGCCAAAAATATGCCCGTATAACTCGTAAAAACGAGATCAGGGTACGTCATTCACCCCGAACGAGATTCTGCCCTTCGGCGGAACCTCGTCCGGGTTCCTTTCTGCTCAAAAGCAGAGAGTTCGACCATCAAGTCGAAAAGATCGGCTTGATTCAGTATCTAGCCACCCCCACGAGGGTTGTATGCGACACAAGGTCATTTTATCGTGGGTTTCCTGAGCCCGTAGGCTCAGCCAAAAATATGCCCGTATGACTCGTAAAACGAGATCAGGGTAGGTCATTCACCCTGAACGAGATTCTGCCCTTCGGCGGAACCTCGTCCGGGTTCCTTTCTGCTCAAAAGCAGAGAGTTCGACCATCAAGTCGAAAAGATCGGCTTGATTTGGTATCTAGCCACCCCCACGAGGGTTGCATGCGACACAAGGTCATTTTTTATCGTGGGTTTCCTGAGCCCGTAGGCTCAGCCAAAAATATGCCCGTATAACTCGTAAAAACGAGATCAGGGTAGGTCATTCACCCCGAACGAGATTCTGCCCTTCGGCGGAACCTCGTCCGGGTTCCTTTCGCTCAAAAAGCAGAGTTCGACCATCAAGTCGAAAAGATCGGCTTGATTCAGTATCTAGCCACCCCCCACGAGGGTTGCATGCGACACAAGGTCATTTTTATCGTGGGTTTCCTGAGCCCGTAGGCTCAGCCAAAAATATGCCCGTATAACCTGTAAAAAACGAGATCAGGGTAGGTCATTCACCCCGAACGAGATTCTGCCCTTCGGCGGAACCTCGTCCGGGTTCCTTTTCTGCTCAAAAGCAGAGAGTCGACCGTCAAGTCGAAAAGATCGGCTTGATTTGGTATCTAGCCACCCCCAAAAGGGGTTGCATGTGACACAAGGTCATTTTTATCGTGGGTTTCCTGAGCCCGTAGGCTCAGCCAAAAATATGCCCGTATGACTCGTAAAAACGAGATCAGGGTAGGTCATTTACCCTGAACGAGATTCTGCCCTTCGGCGGAACCTCGTCCGGGTTCCTTTCTGCTCAAAAGCAGAGAGTTCGACCATCAAGTCGAAAAGATCGGCTTGATTTAGTATCTAGCCACCCCCCACGAGGGGTTGCATGCGACACAAGGTCATTTTATCGGGGTTTCCTGGAGCCCGTAGGCTCAGCCAAAATATGCCCGTATAACTCGTAAAAACGAGATCAGGGTAGGTCATTTCACCCCGAACGAGATTCTGCCCTTCGGCGGAACCTCGTCCGGGTTCCTTTCTGCTCAAAAGCAGAGAGTTCGACCATCAAGTCGAAAAGATCGGCTTGATTCGGTATCTAGCCACCCCCCGCGAGGGTTGCATGCGACACAAGGTCATTTTATCGTGGGGTTTCTGAGCCCGTAGGCTCAGCCAAAAATATGCCCGTATGACTCGTAAAAACGAGATCAGGGTAGGTCATTCACCCCGAACGAGATTCCTGCCTTCGGCGGAACCTCGTCCGGGTTCCTTTCTGCTCAAAAGCAGAGTTCGACCGTCAAGTCGAAAAAGATCGGCTTGATTCAGTATTCAGCCACCCCCACGAGGGTTGCATGCGACACAAGGTCATTTTATCGGGTTTCCTGGAGCCCGTAGGCTCAGCCAAAATATGCCCGCATAACTCGTAAAAAAACGAGATAGGTAGGTCATTCACCCGAACGAGATTCTGCCCTTCGGCGGAACCTCGTCCGGGTTCCTTTTCTGCTCAAAGCAGAGAGTTCGACCGTCAAGTCGAGAAGATCGGCTTGATTCAGTATCTAGCCACCCCCACGAGGGTTGCATGCGACAAGGTCATTTTTATCGTGGGTTTCCTGAGCCTGTAGGCTCAGCCAAAAATATGCCCGTATGACTCGTAAAAACGAGATAGGGGAAGGTCATTCACCCCGAACGAGATTCTGCCCTTCGGCGGAACCTCGTCCGGGTTCCTTTCTGCTCAAAAGCAGAGAGTTCGACCGTCAAGTCGAGAAGATCGGCTTGATTCAGTATCTAGCCACCCCCACGAGGGTTGCATGCGACACAAGGTCATTTTTTATCGGGGTTTCCTGAGCCCGTAGGCTCAGCCAAAAATATGCCCGTATGACTCGTAAAAAAACGAGATAGGGTAGGTCATTTCACCCCGAACGAGATTCTGCCTTCGGCGGAACCTCGTCCGGGTTCCTTTCGCTCAAAAGCAGAGAGTTCGACCGTCAAGTCGAAAAGATCGGCTTGATTCAGTATCTAGCCACCCCCCACGAGGGTTGCATGCGACACAAGGTCATTTTTATCGTGGGTTTCCTGAGCCCGTAGGCTCAGCCAAAAATATGCCCGTATGACTCGTAAAAACGAGATAGGGTAGGTCATTCACCCCGAACGAGATTCTGCCCTTCGGCGGAACCTCGTCCGGGTTCCTTTCTGCTCAAAAGCAGAGAGTTCGACCAATCAAGTCGAGAAGATCGGCTTGATTCAGTATCTAGCCACCCCCCACGAGGGTTGCATGCGACACAAGGTCATTTTTATCGTGGGTTTCCTGAGCCCGTAGGCTCAGCCAAAATATGCCCTTCGCATGACTCGTAAAAACGAGATCAGGGTAGGTCATTCACCCCGAACGAGATTCTGCCCTTCGGCGGAACCTCGTCCGGGTTCCTTTCTGCTCAAAAGCAGAGAGTTCGACCGTCAAGTCGAAAAGATCGGCTTGATTCAGTATCTAGCCACCCCCCACGAGGGTTGCATGCGACACAAGGTCATTTTTATCGGGTTTCCTGAGCCCGTAGGCTCAGCCAAAAAATATGCCCGTATGACTCGTAAAACGAGATCGGGTAGGTCATTCACCCCAACGAGATTCTGCCCTTCGGCGGAACTCGTCCGGGTTCCTTTCGCTCAAAAGCAGAGAGTTAGACCGTCAAGTCGAAAAGATCGGCTTGATTTGGTATCTAGCCACCCCCACGAGGGCTGCATGCGACACAAGGTCATTTTTATCGTGGGTTTCTGGAGCCCGTAGGCTCAGCCAAAATATGCCCGTATAACTCGTAAAAACGAGATCAGGGTAGGTTATTCACCCCGAACGAGATTCTGCCCTTCGGCGGAACCTCGTCCGGGTTCCTTTCGCTCAAAAGCAGAGAGTTAGACCGTCAAGTCGAAAAGATCGGCTTGATTCAGTATCTAGCCACCCCCACGAGGGTTGCATGCGACACAAGGTCATTTTTATCGTGGGTTCCTGAGCCCGTAGGCTCAGCCAAAAATATGCCCGTATGACTCGTAAAAAAACGATATCAGGGTAGGTCATTCACCCCGAACGAGATTCTGCCCTTCGGCGGAACCTCGTCCGGGTTCCTTTCGCTCAAAAGCAGAGAGTTCGACCGTCAAGTCGAAAAGATCGGCTTGATTCAGTATCTAGCCACCCCCCACGAGGGTTGCATGCGACACAAGGTCATTTTATCGTAGGTTTCCTGAGCCCGTAGGCTCAGCCAAAAATATGCCCGTATGACCCGTAAAAACGAGATCAGGGTAGGTCATTCACCCCGAACGAGATTCTGCCCTTCGGCGGAACCTCGTCCGGGTTCCTTTCTGCTCAAAAGCAGAGAGTTCGACCGTCAAGTCGAAAAGATCGGCTTGATTTGGTATCTAGCCACCCCCCCACGAGGGTTGCATGTGACACAAGGTCATTTTTATCGTGGGTTTCCTGAGCCCGTAGGCTCAGCCAAAAATATGCCCGTATGACTCGTAAAAACGAGATCAGGGTAGGTCATTCACCCCGAACGAGATTCTGCCCTTCGGCGGAACCTCGTCCGGGTTCCTTTCTGCTCAAAAGCAGAGAGTTCGACCATCAAGTCGAAAAGATCGGCTTGATTCAGTATCTAGCCACCCCCCCCACGAGGGTTGCATGCGACACAAGGTCATTTTTATCGTGGGTTTCCTGAGCCCGTAGGCTCAGCCAAAAATATGCCCGTATGACTCGTAAAAACGAGATCAGGGTAGGTCATTCACCCCGAACGAGATTCTGCCCTTCGGCGGAACCTCGTCCGGGTTCCTTTCTGCTCAAAAGCAGAGAGTTCGACCATCAAGTCGAAAAGATCGGCTTGATTCAGTATCCTCTACCCCCCACGAGGGTTGCATGCGACACAAGGTCATTTTTATCGTGGGTTTCCTGAGCCCGTAGGCTCAGCCAAAAATATGCCCGTATGACTCGTAAAACGAGATCAGGGTAGGTCATTCACCCCGAACGAGATTCTGCCCTTCGGCGGAACCTCCCGTCCGGGTTCCTTTCTGCTCAAAAGCAGAGAGTTCGACCATCAAGTCGAAAAAGATCGGCTTGATTCAGTATTCAGCCACCCCCCACGAGGGTTGCATGCGACACAAGGTCATTTTTATCGGGGTTTCCTGAGCCCGTAGGCTCAGCCAAAAATATGCCCGTATGACTCGTAAAAACGAGATCAGGGTAGGTCATTCACCCCGAACGAGATTCTGCCCTTCGGCGGAACCTCGTCCGGGTTCCTTTTCTGCTCAAAAGCAGAGAGTTCGACCATCAAGTCGAAAAGATCGGCTTGATTCAGTATCTAGCCACCCCCACGAGGGTTGCATGTGACACAAGGTCATTTTTTATCGTGGGTTTCCTGAGCCCGTAGGCTCAGCCAAAAATATGCCCGTATGACTCGTAAAAAACGAGATCAGGGTAGAAACATTCACCCCGAACGAGATTCTGCCCTTCGGCGGAACCTCGTCCGGGTTCCTTTCTGCTCAAAAGCAGAGAGAGTTCGACCATCAAGTCGAAAAGATCGGCTTGATTCAGTATCTAGCCACCCCCACGAGGGTTGCATGCGACACAAGGTCATTTTTATCGTGGGTTTCCTGAGCCCGTAGGCTCAGCCAAAATATGCCCGTATGACTCATAAAACGAGATCAGGGTAGGTCATTCACCCCGAACGAGATTCTGCCTTCGGCGGAACCTCGTCCGGGTTCCTTTCTGCTCAAAAGCAGAGAGTTCGACCGTCAAGTCGAAAAGATCGGCTTGATTCAGTATCTAGCCACCCCCCACGAGGGCTGCATGCGACACAAGGTCATTTTATCGGGGCTTTCCTGAGCCCGTAGGCTCAGCCAAAAATATGCCCGTATGACCTGTAAAAACGAGATCAGGGTAGGTCATTCACCCCGAACGAGATTCTGCCCTTCGGCGGAACCTCGTCCGGGTTCCTTTCTGCTCAAAAAGAGAGTTCGACCGTCAAGTCGAAAAGATCGGCTTGATTCAGTATCTAGCCACCCCCCACGAGGGTTGTATGCGACACAAGGTCATTTTTTATCGTGGGTTTCCTGAGCCCGTAGGCTCAGCCAAAAATATGCCCGTATAACTCGTAAAACGAGATCAGGGTAGAAACATTCACCCCGAACGAGATTCTGCCCTTCGGCGGAACCTCGTCCGTTTCCTTTCTGCTCAAAAGCAGAGAGTTCGACCGTCAAGTCGAAAAGATCGGCTTGATTCGGTATCTAGCCACCCCCACGAGGGTTGCATGCGACAAAGGTCATTTTTATCGTGGGTTTCCTGAGCCCGTAGGCTCAGCCAAAATATGCCCGTATAACTCGTAAAAACGAGATAGGGTAGGTCATTCACCCCGAACGAGATTCTGCCTTCGGCGGAACCTCGTCCGGGTTCCTTTCTGCTCAAAAGCAGAGAGTTCGACCGTCAAGTCGAAAAGATCGGCTTGATTCAGTATCTAGCCACCCCCACGAGGGTTGCATGCGACACAAGGTCATTTTATCGTGGGTTTCCTGAGCCCGTAGGCTCAGCCAAAATATGCCCGTATGACTCGTAAAAAACGAGATAGGGTAGGTCATTCACCCCGAACGAGATTCTGCCCTTCGGCGGAACCTCGTCCGGGTTCCTTTCTGCTCAAAAGCAGAGAGTTCGACCGTCAAGTCGAGAAGATCGGCTTGATTCAGTATCTAGCCACCCCCACGAGGGTTGCATGCGACACAAGGTCATTTTTATCGGGGTTTCCTGAGCCCGTAGGCTCAGCCAAAAATATGCCCGTATGACTCGTAAAAACGAGATAGGGTAGGTCATTCACCCCGAACGAGATTCTGCCCTTCGGCGGAACCTCGTCCGGGTTCCTTTCTGCTCAAAA
Organism: Acanthosepion pharaonis; assembly: GCA_903632075.3. Lineage (NCBI taxonomy): Eukaryota > Metazoa > Mollusca > Cephalopoda > Sepiida > Sepiidae > Acanthosepion > Acanthosepion pharaonis. Next base: position 16,995 of record CAHIKZ030004041.1, on the reverse strand, counting down.
AGCAGAGTTCGACCGTCAAGTCGAGAAGATCGGCTTGATTCAGTATCTAGCCACCCCCCACGAGGGTTGCATGCGACACAAGGTCATTTTTATCGTGGGTTTCCTGAGCCCGTAGGCTCAGCCAAAATATGCCCGTATGACTCGTAAAAACGAGATAGGGTAGGTCATTCACCCCGAACGAGATTCTGCCCTTCGGCGGAACCTCGTCCGGGTTCCTTCTGCTCAAAAGCAGAGAGTTCGACCGTCAAGTCGAGAAGATCGGCTTGATTCAGTATCTAGCCACCCCCCACGAGGGTTGCATGCGACACAAGGTCATTTTTTATCGTGGGTTTCCTGAGCCCGCAGGTTCAGCCAAAAAAATATGCCCGTATGACTCGTAAAAAATGAGATAGGGTAGGTCATTCACCCCCGAACGAGATTCTGCCCTTCGGCGGAACCTCGTCCGGGTTCCCTTTCTGCTCAAAAGCAGAGAGTTCGACCGTCAAGTCGAAGAAGAAGATCGGTATCTAACCACCCCCCACGAGGGTTGCATGCGACACAAGGTCATTTTATCGTGGGTTTCCTGAGCCCCAATAAACTCATATGCCGATGACTCGTAAAAACGAGATAGGGTAGGTCATTCACCCCGAACGAGATTCTGCCCTTCGGCGGAACCTCGTCCGGGTTCCTTTCTGCTCAAAAGCAGGGTTCGACCGTCAAGTCGACAAGTATCCCACCCCCCCACGGGGTTGCATGCGACACAAGGTCATTTTATCGTGGGTTTCCTGAGCCCGTAGGCTCAGCCAAAAATATGCCCATGACTCGTAAAAACGAGATCGGGTAGGTCATTCACCCCGAACGAGATTCTGCCTTCGGCGGAACCTCGTCAGGTTCCTTCTGCTCAAAAGCAGAGAGTTCGACCGTCAAGTCGAGAAGATCGGCTTGATTCGGTATCTAGCCACCCCACGAGGGTTGCATGCGACACAAGGTCATTTTTATCGTGGGTTTCCTGAGCCCGTAGGCTCAGCCAAAAATATGCCCGTATAACTCGTAAAACGAGATCAGGGTTCATTCACCCGAACGAGATTCTGCCCTTCGGCGGAACCTCGTCGGGTTCCTTTCTGCTCAAAAGCAGAGTTCGACCGTCAAGTCGAAAGATCAACCACCCTCTCTTTGAGAGGCGTGATTGCATAGTGTTAGGAAGCGTTCATTCTGTATTTGGGTAAGGACCCATGACAATCATATATGGCCGAGTGCCGATGATTATGAAACCCAATCCGATCTACCATGTTGGACGGTTGTCCAGAGGGTTCTTGAAAATGATGCGATGCCGGAACGTGATTGCTTTGAAACCATAAGAATGAAAGTGAAGGTGGGTGAAAAAAAGAAACGTTTTGATCGAATGGTTGGATAGCACGAAGACAATGGTCAAAGTGAGCGAGGGTTAAATTAGATTAAATCAATGGCTTTGTTTTTAAAAAAAAAAAATCCCAACTCAGCACAGATGCGATATAGACCACGAGTGTAAAAACACCGAATCCTTTTGAAGTTACTACCTGTTTCCGTCTGCTTTCAAATATATCTACGTGTAAATTCTCCAAGCCCTCTATCCTTATAATGTACCGCAGAAATTTCTACGGTTTCTTACTGATTTTATATCAAAGTGTACTTTTAGTTCCCATTTTCTGGCAATTTTTTCGTTCCCCACACATTTAAGGATCCATGGTGTCTGTCGACCCATCTTTTACGGTATATATTAATACTAATCTACAAATTTACTAATACATCGTTTACATTTTAATTAAAGGTATTGATTTTTTTCTTCTAGATAAAATGTAGATAGATTTGTTTATCAACCGTCTCAACAACTTCCGGTCTTTTGAAATGAGTTTTATCATTTCATTTTCTTTCTTGTTCCATTCTTCCTAAAGTTTTTCATTCTTTCTTCATTCTTTCTTCCTTTTAGTCATTCTTTTTTTGCTTGGGGTGGGGTGAATCATGCAAAATCAAATTTGTTAAATGGCTGCATTATATTTGGTGTTCTTGTTTTTCTCATATATGTGGATCATTTTCTGCCTCTCTCTTCTATATATATATATATATATATATATATATATATATATATATATATATATATATATATAAAAATGCGTGCATGTGTGTCTCTGTGTGAGACTAATGACAAAGTGGGAGCTTCTTCTTTTTACGTAACGCTTTTCGTCTCTTCATTAAACTAAAAGTCAATTACCTAATATGCTTTTGATATATATATATATATATATATATATATATATATATATATATATATTACAATGTGTCTTTTGTGTGTGTGTGTGTGTGTATATATATATATATATATATATATGAAAAATATTTCCTATGTTTATAACCAGGAGGTTAAATTAAACCAGGAAAGTTCCTTTTTGACTGATACTTTTTTCAATTGGTTCTAATATTTTTTACCCGCACCGTCTTGGTTGGCTAAAATAAAATGCCCCAATATCTAAATATTTTTTTGGATAAAACTACACCCATGTGCAACCATTGGTCAAATAATATAAATAATTCCGTTTTCATTTTTTTAATTTATTTTCCAAAGAAACATGTGCCCCAGTCCTTTATGTCAGAAACTATTTTTTGTCCATTTGGTGTTTGACTGTCTTTGCGCTTGACCACCGATTCTCGATTGGTTTAAATGGATTTCCGGGCCAGTCTCTGGATTGAGGAATTCACTGGAAAGCTTGTCAGAATTCGTGCAGAATCACAATTTTCATGTACCTTCCTTGGTATGACGTCCTCTTCTTGACAATTAGAACAAGAACAACTAATTGATAAAGAGAGAATAGTGGCGCGTGAAGAAGTAAAATGCTGATGTAATCACGGATGACGCAAGATTTTCTAGGCCAAACAAATCTATCAACCGCCCTGAAAATAGATTCATATGTATAGGCCACCGTGTGACCTTTCAGGCAAAAGGAATCGATTAACATTTCCACCAGTCCCGTATAAAACAGACTGTATGGTGAATTTCACGAAACTAAAGTTTGTTGTCTGATTAATTTGAACAAGAAGGTGTTTAACAGTTTTCGAACAATTGGAGACAATATTTTGTCACACTTGTATTAAATATTGCATTTTACTGTATTTATGTGAAGGGGGAATAACAATGAAAATTTCAATGATATACTATATCGTAAATATAATTAAAAATATATAAATATATATATATATATATCTTAATTTGTTCTCACCACATGGGATCATCAAGATGAACTGACGGTTTACGAAGATGATCCCATGTAGTGAGTAAAAGAGTTGTCAATATGATAAATTTAAGTTTATTTATTTACCTTTGGTGTATAGGCATTGAACCCTCTTCGTTTAATGCTGAACTCAGAATTTTCCTTTTACCGTTCTTATTGTACTGGACGTTTATTTATCCCTATTTATACACGTCCATAGACAGACTTTTTTCACATTTTTACGTAAAGCCAATTTGTTTTGAAAATTTCCGGCTCTCCTCTCTCTCTCTCGAAACTCTATATATAATTGTATATATATATATATATATATATATTAAAAGAAGAGGGGGTGCCGCAAACGTTTTTAGTTGTAAAGTGGATTTTAGAAAAATATTTATGCTTTTTAGAAAATTTCCCAGAAACATGATAAGCGTGTTTCTGGTCTGCTCTCTTAGTCTCTTCAGGTGAAAGTACAAAACTTACATATTATTAAAAATCATTTAATTTTCTTCATGTTCAATTTGGAATATTCTCGATATGAGACATTCTGTTTTGGGCTCTGTAAATCGAATTATTTCTGAAAAAAAAATTAATTGTTTTTAATTATATATATAAATATCCACTTTCACCTGAAGATATATACCAGACCATATATGCGATATATGATGTAAACAAAGTGTAAGAGTTTTTCTCGAATAAATCCACATTAACCAAAAACGTTTGCGGCACCCTCTTCTTTTAATATACATACTTTTCTCTCTAGGCCGACAACTTCCAAGAATTGCCTGTTCAAGTCAGAGGTGAAGTTAAGACAAATTCCGTCGAAACCGGTCTACGCTACAATTATACTGTATCACTACGAGGGGTTGCGCTTATTCTCAATCCCACACTGTCCGGTCACCTGCAGATAATGAAATGCTTTCGCACAAACGCGCCCGCATTCCCAACTGCACTTTTCACAACGTCTGCCGTCGTGTCTGTTTCTTTTTAGCAAGCTTACATTGGTTCTGTCACTGATCGGACAAATACGGGCGTTAGCAGTGACACAAAACAATACCAAAATATATGAATGTGGCATTATCTATCTCTCTATATATATAGACTGCAGACAAAATATGTACAGAAATGAAAAGCCAATCAGATAAGCAGATCAATGAGAGATATATACGAGTGAATAAAAAAAGCAAGCACTGACTAATCTATCTATCTATCTATCTATCTATCTATCTATCTATCTATCTATCAGTTTGTGCATGGTGTATTTGTATATATATATATATATATATATATATATATATATATATATATATATATATATAGAGAGAGAGAGAGAAAGAGAATAGATAAATTACCTCTAGTAGATAAATAGATAGAATTGAATGACTCAGATAGATAGATAGATAGATAGAAGATTGAATAGACTCAGATAGAGTAGATAGATAAAATAGATAGGGTGAATAGACTCAGATAGATAGATAGATGAATGAATGAGTAGATAGATAGATAGAATTGAATAGACTCAGATAGATGAATGAATAAGATAGAATTGAATGAAATCAGATAGCTAAAAAAGAATTGAATAGACTCATATAGAATTGAAGAGATAGATAAAATTAAATGAATGTGAAAAGAATTGAATAGACTCAGATAAATAGATAGATAGATAGAAAGACAGAAGGAAAGAATTGAATAGACTCATACACACATAGATAGATAGATAGATAGATAGATAGATAGATGAATGAATAGATAGAACTGAATATATTTCATTTTATCCTGCTGACTTTATCTGAACCAAGAGAACGTACTTAAAACGCAAACAATTTCAGACAGTCGACGTTTGGCGAAATCTAAAATGGCATCTAAAGCCGTAACACCATGTAATACCTATGTATTTAAAAGATTTTACACAGTCGTTGTTGGGTTGAAAGTGTCTTTTATACAAATGTGAGCAGGGCCTATATGAATACAGAGGTCTAGGATCCAAAGTGGGTGGCAGCTAGAAAAAATATTTAGAACCGCTGCCTTAAGCATATCCATATATCATGTATACCTAAACGACTCTAATGGGTTGCAGAACTCGTGATAGTGACTGTTTTTTATTTACTTTTTTATTCAATCCTTTCTTTTTAATCTCCTTTCCTAGTTTTCTCGAAAAGAGTCGCAGAACACGTAATTTGCTAAAAATGGCACCTTATTAGCCCAGAACTTTGATGACGCAGCGAACTGAGCGTGCGATGTGTGTGTGTGAGAGAGATATTTAAAGGACCCTGTGGGCCTGAAATCCTGTACCCCAAAGCAAGAAGAGCCTGTAATCTCCGTCGTTCATTCTGTTTGTGATGCAGCGTTGGGGCCCGAGAAATGCCGCTGAATAACAGCAGCTCATTATTTGTTTTTTCTTTTTAGAAAAGAAAAGAAAAAACGTGCTTATTTTTATTGCGTGAAGAATGAGACAACAAATCTGCCATGGGAACGATAAAGAATAAAATAACAGCATTTTGCATACTGATTCTCAAGAATTTTGGTCAGGCTGATACCGCTCATCCCACATTAAATTTGATGTCGTTGTAACCTTTTTAAATATCAAGAAAGGGGATATTGTAATTAGGGTGTTTTCGCGGAAAGAACACGACGATACATATATATATATATATATATATATATATATATATATATATATATATAAAAACTTCGGATAAAATTTGAAGAAATGAACTGACAAAATGCCCAATGTATCTATATATATTTATGTATGTAAGCAAATATGGATATAGATCCATTTCAGTATTAATCATATTGGCGTGATCATATTAGGAAACGGAGACGCTGGTCTTGAAAAATTTCAGTTATCTGTTTTGATTAGTCTTACTCTTGTCCATCGTCTTTCGTAAGCCGAATTGAATATAGGATAATGTTAATTATTTTATGATATGTCCTGAAGATGGTCTACTAGACCAGGAAACGTCCGACGTTGAAATTATATTAACATTAAAACAGCATAATTGCATATTAGGATTTTTGTTTTCCGTATATTTTTTCTTCATATTTGTATATATATGTGATCATGTATTTGATTCTGCCTGTCTTTATATATACAGGGTGTATCAAGATACTTTTACAAATTTTGGGGTCTGTTTCTCTATCTATCTATCTATCTATCTATCTATCTATCTATCTCAGTCTGTTTTCTTTCTTTTTCTATCTATCTATCTATTTATCTATCTATCTCAGTTTGTTTCTTTTTCTTTTCTTTCTTTTTCTTTCTATCTATCTGTCTATCTATCTATCTATCTATCTATCTCAGTTGCACTGTTTCTTTTTCTATCTATCTATCTATCTATCTATCTCAGTTTGTTTCTTTTTTCTTTTTTCTTTCTTTATTTCTATCTATCTATCTATCTATCTATCTATCTATCTATCTATCTATCTCAGTTTATTTCTTTTCTATCTATCTATCTATCTATCTATCTCAGTTTTGTTTCTTTTTCTTTTTCTTTTCTTTTTTCTTTCTATCTATCTATCTATCTATCTATCTATCTATCTATCTCAGTTTATTTTCTTTTCTATCTATCTATCTATCTATCTATCTAACCTCTCTCAGTTTGTTTCTTTTTTTCTTTTCTTTCTTTCTTTCTATCTATCTATCATTCATTCATCTATTCATCTATCTATTCATCTATCCAGTTTATTTCTTTTTCATTCATTCATCTATCTATCTATCTATCTCGCTTATTTCTTTCTTTTTCTTTCTATCTAATTCATCTATCTATCTGCCCATCTTATCTATCTCAGTTTATTTCTTTCTTATCCATCTATCCATCTATCTATCTATCTATCTCTCAGTTTGTTTCTTTTTTCTTTTCTTTTCTTTTCTTCTATCTATCTATCTGATTCTTCATCTATCCTATCTATCTATCTGTCTATCTATCTATCTATCTGTCTATCTATCTCTATCTATTTGTTCAGAGAGGAAACTCGTGGGTCATTCAAAAAAATGACAAACTTTCCCAATATGTATAAACATTAATACATACTTACATATTCAATTAGGTAACTAAAGCACACATACAACGACACAAATCACTAACAAATATAAAAAAAAATTACATTCCTTTCTTAAGTGTCACCCCAACACACAAAGACACGCACATATTATTACAAACATATGGGTCTTCTCTACAGACCATTAGACGTTACCCATATACACCTGACCTTTTTTCTCTCTTCATTTGAGTTACATCAGGATATTGTCAGACGCCATATCTTTCTCCAGGTTTTCGAAACTTCCAGATCCCAACAGACGTACCAGCCCTTCACCTGAAACTTTGCTTCTCTTTCCTCCTTTTCTATCAACGCAACCATCCGTTTTTATCTCCTTTCTTTTTTTGCTACGGACACACTATTTCTTCGGACACATTATCACTGCAGGACAGAATTTGCCTTGTTAGCCATCAGTCTGACTTCTCACCCATAAGTCTGTCCGTTAAGACATTTTTAATGACAGTTCTCTGACCACTCTACGCACTTCTCTAACCTTCTCCTCCACCCTCCTTATTTTTCTTTCCTCCTCCTCCTTATTCTTCTTCAATATTTCTTTCTTTCTTCGTTCTTTCTTTCTTTCTTTCTTTCTTTCTTTCTTTCTTTCTTATTCGGAACCTTTTTTTCATTTAGTCATCATCTCTTAGTATTTCCTTATTGTCCAAATTTTCTTGATTATTCATTGTATTTTTTGTAATTCTTTTTTCATTATTTTAATACCCTCTTCCTTTTTCTTCTTTCTTATTTTTCCCCATCATTCATCATCATCATCATCATCATCATCATCATCATCATCATCATCATCATCATCATCATCATCATCATCATCCATGTCATCATCATCATCATGTTGTTTCTTGTTGTTGTTGTTGTTGTTGTTTTCTTCTTCTTCTTCTTCTTCTTCAATCTCCTTTTATTCTCTCGTCTTCTATTCGCAGTTCTTTTTCCATTTCATCGCCATTCTTCAGCATTTTAATTTCTCCCAAATTTCCTTCGTTATTTATATTTTTATTATTTTCCATTCTTTTTACTCCTCTCCATTTCTTCTTCACTTCTTCATCATCATCATCATCATCATCATCCTTTTCCTTTTTCTTCATCATCATCATCATCATCCTTTTCTTCTTCTTCACTTTTGTAATTATTATCCAATATTTCTCCCTATCTCTTCTTTGTATTCATCATCAGCATCCTGACATATTATTTTCATAAAATTGTAACAATAATTTTGCTTCTTTCTTTCTTTCTTTCTTTCTTTCTTTCTTTCTTTAAACGTTTTACCGCTTTGTTTCTTCTTTTCCTTTGTTGTTTTAGATTTTCCTTCTTTTGATTGTTTTTTCGATTTTCTTTATGTCTTTTCTTTCTTTTTTTCTTTCTTTCTTTCTTTTAACATTTCATTTATTTCCTTTTCATTCTTTCATTCTTTCTTTTTTTTAACATTTCATTCCTATTTTCTTTTTCATTCTTTCATTCTTTCTTTCTTTTAACATTTCATTCCTATTTTCTTTTTCATTCTTTCATTCTTTCTTTCTTTTAACATTTCATTCCTATTTTCTTTTCATTCTTTCATTCTTTTCTTTTTTCTTTTAACATTTTATTCTATTTTCTTTTTCATTCTTTCATTCTTTCTTTTTTAGCATTTCATTCCTATTTTTATTTTCATTCTTTCTTTCTTTCTACATTTCATTTCCTATTTTATTTTTCATTCTTTCTTTCTTTCTTTCTTTTAACATTTATTCCTTTATTTTATTTTTCATTCTTTCTTTCTTTTAACATTTTATTCCTATTTTATTTTCATTCTTCTTTCTTTTAATATTTCATTCCTATTTATTTTTCATTCTTTCTTTCTTTTTTCTTTTCTATATTCGTATTTCAGATTTTAAATCAATTCATCTGTTCTCCTTCTCATTATTACAATAATCCTTATCGTATCCATACCCCACCACCACCACCTCCACCGCTGCCACTTCTTCTTCTTCTTCTTCTTCTTCTTCTTCTTCTTCTTCTTCTTCTTCTTCTTTCCATCTACCAACTTTATCTCCCACCATGTCCAGATGCAGCTCGTAACCTGCTGGTTAATAATCTTACCTTAAATCCAAAACGTATCACACTAAAAAAAAATAAAAAAAAAATGGTTCAACCGGACCGGACCCAGCAAACGCCCAGAACCGGTCTCCTGGTGCCATCAACATGCGACGACGACACTCTCACGACTGCGAGCTCACGACCCCAGACC
>CAHIKZ030004041.1:0-2500 GCA_903632075.3 Acanthosepion pharaonis | reverse complement strand
TCTCCTTATACTTCATTAAATGCCCAAAAATTTAATTTTCTTGGGAGCCAGTAATTTTTTTTTACAAAAAATATTGTTGCTAATCTTTTTGAAAAAAAGCATTGCTGGGAATATGTTTTCTTTTTTTAAAATATATATTGTGGTAATTTTTTTTTTTTTTTTTCAAAAAAAGTTTTAATTTTTCATAAAATTTATTGCTCGTATTTTTTTCTATAAAAAAAAAAAACTATTTTTTTTACCTGATAGTGTTTTACCCCGTTAGGGGGTTTCTATTTGCCCATAGCTGGGACATTAACGGTGCTAACCATCTGGTCAAGGTAGACCCAAAAAAAAGCAATTGAAAGAGGGGGCAATGCTCCCCTTTAAAAAAGCCCGATAGAGGCCTTGCTGCCGAGTGTAGTTTATCGTCATCCCAGGCCTCAACCTGTTTGAAAGTTTCTACCAATATTTTTTTTAATGTACACAACTCGAAATTTCTCAATTGTCTTCATCAAGGGGTTATTTCATGGTCTTTAGTTTCGGTTATAAAAGGGGTTTATATTATGACATCAGCCATTGTTTTGTGTTGTTTCCATCTGTAATGTTCGAAACTGAACAGAAATGGGGAAGTCAATTTCGTATTGGGGGTCAAAAAAAACAAATCTATCAGATGAAGATTATATATACTTTACAGTAAGCATTCGAAATGTACTGTCTATATTTCTGAGATGAAGTACTATGTACACTATTTACATTATTCGACTATTGTCCTCATCTTTGTCGCCATATTTATTCAACGTTTGGGCCCCTTTAGTGTCGTTATATTTCTGAGATGGGTATTATGTACCCTATTTACATTATTCGGTATTGTCGGTTCTTTGTCGCCATATTTATTACAACTTTCGGCCGTTGTAACCACAGACCTCTTCGGTGGTTGGAATGTCAAACGGAACCCTTTATTTCGCTCACTGGTGAACTTTCTATTTCCCCGGCCATGTCCTCAAGGAAAATGGCACAGTGGAAAAAAGGGTTTGGTTAGACCCGTGGGACCCAAAGTGCAGTTCAATCCCGGTTGGCATGGAGAACGGAGAGGAAATTAACAGGGGAAATTTACATCCAATAAACATGGCATTTTAAGAATAAAATTGGTTTTTCAATTTAAAAAAATTTTGGAGATATTTTAAACTTAAATTTAAAACAATTTTTTAAAAATTCATTAATCTTTTTTTTTCTTTTAAAATTTAAAATAAATTTTTAAAAAAGCCAAGGAATACTAGTTAAATTGAGAGGTTTCAAGATGGGGGGATTTGAGGTCCCCCAGATTTTGTGATTTAAGAATTCAACTCATTTGAAATTCCAAAAAAAAAAGTTTGTGATTTGAAGATCTCAATTTTTGGGCTGAATTAAAAAAATTTAACCCAAATCGAAGTTTCTGGGGTTTTCCCGTTGGGCTTTCGGACCCAACCTCTTTGACCGGGAAATTTAAAAATTTTTTCCGTATCAGAGTTAAAAGGGGGGTTTTGAATTTCCAGGGGAATTTGGAATTGAAATTATTTCTTTGAAATTTTATCTCTGTTTTCTAAGCTGGGCCAGAGGTTTTTTAGTTTTTTTACCAGAGGCCCAATTGGGGTTTCGAAGTGCTAGGTTAAAAATCCCCCAAAAAGGTACTTTTTTAAACTAGTCATTATAAGGGGTTTTTTGTCTCCCACTAGAGAGTTGTGACACAAAATCTTTTTAAGGGGGGGGCCCCCCGAGCACAAGGAAAAAATTGCCGCAGTCCCCGCAACCGTCGGTTGTCTGGCTTTGTGCGAGCACCGATCCCTCTCTCTTGCAATGAGAGAACGCCCCGGGGAGCTGTTCCAGGGGTGGCACCCAGACAATTTTTCCTCGGGTTTCGATTCTGAGCCGCCCCTGGAACAATCTGCCTTAAGACAGGCGAATGAAGATGATAATAATTTTTACAAACCACTCAAAAAAGGGGTTTACAAAAAAAAAAGTCATTTAAACTTATAATGTAAAAGAAAAATCTTAAAAAAAAAACCCAAATTTCAAACCGTAACTTCTGTTTTTTTCATGATGTGTAACACTCATCAGCTTCGACTTGCCTCATTAAATCAGCCTTGACTGCACTCTACTATCTACTATTTATAGATCTTGGCCTAGCCCAAAAGGGGGTATCAAAAAATTTTCTCTTCGTTCAAAATCCCAAAAGTGGATCACTACTCCACAAGCTTTGGGCGACCTGAAAAAAATGCATGACGTTTGACAAGCACGTGTTTATTAAATGGTTCTTAAAAAGTTGTAGGACGTGCCTGGTAGAGCAACCCCTTTGAAGTTTCCGACACAATCCATCTAATAATGTTTGGAGTAATAAAACGTCCTCAAAAGGGAAATCTTCAAAAGTTAATATAGTGTATATGTTTTTTTTAGAATGGATTAAACTTGTACTTAAAATGTTTTTCTTTTTTAAATTTCCCTTTTCTATGAGTTTTTTAATTATCCCCAGGGCATCGTATAGCGA
>CAHIKZ030004040.1:0-101809 GCA_903632075.3 Acanthosepion pharaonis | reverse complement strand
TATAAGAAGACATCGGAATAATGAGAATAATATTTTTACTTCATTGTCAGTGATACTTAGACGTTACTCATGACTATCTATATTAATAAAGTGGAAAAAATAAAATACTATGTAATATAATGTGTGTGTGCACCTGTCTATATTTTTTAGATGAGGTATTTAACTATTGACACTATTTACATTGTACAGACTATTGTCCTCATCTTTATTGTCACATCCGCAACATTTCAGTTGTTGTACGTTCCAGACTTCTTCAGTTGATATACGTTAGAAGTGAACCGTTTATCTCGTTCACCGTGGTAGATTGTTCTAGGAAAGGTATGGAACTTGAAATTTGAATACTACACCGGTTGACGAAATAAAGTGTTTGGTTCGAAATTCAAATGTATATCACCTGAAGAGTACCGGAGTGTGCAACGGCCGAAACGTGGTAAATATGACAATAAACATGAGGACAACAGTCCGAACAGCTTAAATAGTGCAAATAGATATATATATATATATGTGTGTGTGTGTGTGTGTGTGTGTGTGTGTGTGTGTGTCGTGCGTGTGTTTGTGCAGCAAACCATCTCTAATAGATGTTTCATTAACAATGATAGATAAGGTACTTCTGTTAAGCTATTTTTTTTATTTTTCTTTGTATACGAGAAAGATATTTCTTTTTTGTCGGGTAGAGGGGAGCTGGTGAGTCTAGAAATTGTTCAAATGAGTGTTCATTGCGAGTGTTTTCGCCTAATCTATTCGCTTTTCTAGGATTTTGGTTGTACTATTTTCAAGTGTGTTCCATGATAATGGGAAGTAGATTAGCCGAAAGCTCTTGCTCTATACTCACGAAATGCAAAAATAAACATTTTGTTCGTATACAAGACAAATGCAATAATGAACTGTACAAAATTTATTTTTTTATTTAAACACGCGCCAACACTCACAGTGATTTATATAAGTATTCACCCCACTTGAATGTTTCCACATTCTGTCACGATACAGCTAGAATTTTAAATGCATTATATTAAATTTTGATATGATGGAATTATGCTCTATCATTTTGAAGTCAGGGAAAATATTATCGTTTTCAAAATTATTTACAAATAAAAAATCTGAAAAGAGTTCAGTGCATTCACCCCTTTTATTCTGAGCTTCTTGAATAAAAGCAGTACCTCCGGTGGTCACGTAAGCAATAAATAGAATCCACCTGATTTCATTTGAGAAATGGAAATAATTGTAAAAAGAGTTACAATCCTTGATTCTGCAGTTTCCGGTGAAATGTACCATTTCTATCAAGTCCGCAGAGGTCTGTTAGAGAACATTACCGAACAAACTGTAACATGAAGACTGTTAAAACTGAGGGAAGGTTACCGAATAGAATAATCACACGAAGGACACGAACAACACATATAAGATTCGCTAGTGACGCATAGAAGTAGTCAACTGCTAGAAGTGAATCACGTGAATTTCCCAATGAATATCCAACTGGAGACCAACATACAGTAGTTACTACTGTATTTATGTGAATAGGGACATACCGATTATCGTCCGTGGATATGCTACGACAAAACAAAGGGGCTCATATCTGGGATGAAGTTGTGGTGGAAGTATAAAGCAGGGTGGGTTATAAAAATTACCCCATGTTTGGAACATTTCATAGGATACAATTAAATCCATTAAAAATGGTATGTGGATGGAGCAATGGCAAACCTACCATGACAAGTTTGTCCACCAGAACTGACATGCTAGGCAAGGAGAGCATTATTCAGAAAAGCAATCAATTCCATGTGTAGGAGTTGAAGGGATCCACACGGATGAGAGTATACGTACACAGGCCAAGTATTAATCGTGCAAGCACCCCACAAATCTTGCATTTATGCAAGAATGACCGGAAGAAATTCAAAAGAATTCCCATATACAGTTTGCCACAAACCATCGAAAAAGCTACCTTCTGGTCAAATGAGACTAAAATTGTGTCTAAATTACGCAAAAATGGTAATAACGCTCACAACTTTTATCAGATTTATTTACCAAAATTACACAAATATATGTTGAACTACTAATGAATGAATTTATTTAATAGAATCGTCATTGGCTTTAATCATGGCCTCCAGAAGTCTACGGAATCTTCTGGACGATTTCAAGTTGGTGAATGTTGTCATAATCCTTGCCTTCAGTTCACCTTTGATGTTTTAGGGAGTTTTATTGGTCTCTTGCTCAACTGCGCCCCACACAATAATCAAAATGGGTTACAGTCTCAGGAGATAAGTGGCCAGATGTAAGGAGTGTTGATCTTCATACATAAACTTAGCTAGTCACAATCACTTAATCAAACTTTCCTGCTCCAAAAAACTGTGCTCGTCAAACGGTCAAGTGTTCCCCTAAGAAATTGACCTCAAATACTGATATTTTTCCTTGGCCTGCCCTCAGATTTCTAAGGTATACCAAGAGCCAATTGTCTTTAATGAGATGTTTTTAGTTTTGGGCTCTCTATGAACTTTGTTATGTTGATTATGAACTTCGGTGGGGACTTACAGCAAGAGGGCAAGTCTTCGGGCACAACATTTTCGTCTTTGTTTTTGCTGTTAGTGGAGTCAGTTGACAACACTTTTCTTGATTTTGGCTATTCTTGGCTTCCATAATTTCCCTTGAATCTCTTTAGTGGTCAATTTTTTCGGCAATGGCTATCGATAGTCACTGTTGGTTGTGTATTTATTGAGGAGAGGGTTTTTCTTTTTCGTCGCGAACTGTTTTTTTTTTATTGACCGGTGTTTATCGAGAGTTTTTGCTTACTTTAAATTGCTTTTCTTAAAAAATAAATAAACCAGGAAATAAATAACAGAAAATCTTAAACAGATGCAGAACAATGAAAAACAAATTTACAATGACAATGAAACAAAAAGACAAACTTAGACTGGTTTACGAAAAGGTTTAAATTAAAACAAAGTCCTTCTCGTAAAGGAAAACAAATGTAACAATAACAAAGAAAACAAAAATCAAGCAAAAAAAAACGTTTGACGTAAAAAAATAAAGAAAGAATAAATTAACTGAAAAAACGAAACTAAAAATGTTTCCACTTTTAAAAAAAATAAACATAATAAATACTACAAAAAATTATAAAAATATAGACAATCTTACTAACCTAGTGTGACCACCATGGGCAGGTACACCGCTTACGCTGACGACGTCTCAACACTTATAACGAGCAGTGACGAGATTTGCGAAATTAGAAGAAAAAATGCGGATATATGAGACTATTACAAGGGCCAAAATTAACCGCGTTATGTTTGTCGGCTGGAATTGGGTTCGTGGAAATCTGCTGGCTCCCTTCAGTTGGACGGACGGACCTAGCAAGATACTCAGCGTCTTGTTCGGTCCCGACCTCCAGCTGGAGAAGAAATTGACGGATGTTCTGGAGAAGGTCGTAACCGCGGTTAATCTGTTGCTTTGAAAAAAGTCTTCCTTGAACGTGTACGATACCTACATCTACACCATCATCCTTTACCGTCTTTCAGTTCTTATACTCCCGTCCCTAGATGAAAGTTTTGTTTCTTCTTCGACGGCGGTCTTGGAGTGACTGGCATAGAAATCCGTCGAGAAAGTTTGCGATTGCTTTTCTTTGATCGGGTGTGTGTGCACAGGATGACGAGATGGGCAACTTCTGGATGGAAGATGCCAAAACAGCTTTCCCGTCATTGAGACGGCTGCACTCGGCTGAGGCAGGGTTCCTCCGCTCACACCGATTTGATTACACATTCTACAGGCATTACCACCATGCACTGAAAGTTATTTCTCGGATACAGGCTGGTCTATCTGATATTCGTTTGTTGCCGAGAAAGGCATTATATCGGGTGTGGAGGGGTCGTTCACGACGGTCGGATTGAAGTGCTCGGTCTGAAGGAGTGCACAAACGGATACACATTTGACGTGTGGGTCGATACAAGTTCTCTTGCCACAGGGGTTTTGTTGGGGGCTGAGGGAAACGCTGTAGAGGATGCATATTGGCTGCGGCCTGTGAATGAAACACAGCCTATCAATTTAGCAGGATGCCAATTTGGCACTACAATTGGCCGCAATGTGGGTATCAAACATGCCCACTGGCAAAACCAGAATACGAACTAAGGCGACAAGTGAGATGTTGTCCCAAAGGCGTTTGAGTAATCTTGAAAAGCTGATCCAAGAGTACAGGTTATTGGTCACTAGAATCACAGATAAGCTCACAAAAGAACCCCAAAAATAGTATTATGGGATCAAGATGAAAGTCGAGTCTGCAGGACCTATATCCGCTTCGATGTTGAATGAAATTTTTTCAGACCAGATAACTGCCCTAAATTTCCAGAGTGGCCATCCTGGCATCAGGAGGACGCTCTATTCAGCGAGATGATTTCAACCTACCATTTAAGACAGTATCAGGGCAGTGGTCAGAAAATGTAAAGTATGCCAGTCGATTGACCCAGCTTCAACTCGTTGGCTACGTGGCAAATTAAATATCACTGGAATCAGGGATCGTTTGGGAATGGATATTCCCCATTACGATGGACAATACGATTACAATACAATCCGATTACATAGATTGACTGCGGCCTCAGTCAATTTGCAATATGGCGACGTCTGCGTCAGCAAGACTCAAGAAGCGTAACTCAACAGCTGGAAACTATTTTTTGAACGAAACTCTCAATCAGAAATTCTAACCAACAATAACACTATATTTCGCAGTCCTTTAAAATTTCTTGAATGACTGGTGAGTCTAACATTGAAGCTTAAAAAGAATTGCAGCAAGAAAGCACTGTTCAAAAAGGTAAGCGGTGTACTGACATAATATCACGCCGAAGAAGGAAACATTGTCAACTACTGCGCTCGCCAATATGATTTACCGTTACCAATTTAGACTGAAGGGAATTAGTACATCACCATCCTATCGTTGTAAGAATCACTTCATGTACAGAGTTTGGAACAGTGTGTAGGTGAAAGCTTCCCACGGACAGTGTACTTCCAGGTATCAAGTGGGTCTCGTGACGGACATTGCAAGTCCACAAACAATAATGGTTGACGGCATGACTCGATATGTAAAAGATATTCGCCTTTTCATAAACTCTGGTACATCGACGTGCAACACCAACGACGACTGAAAGTGATCGGGTAAATGAGCTTTATGAATCCGATGCTTCCACAGATGCGGAAGTTTCCGAAAATTCCAGGCACGTCTCATTATTCCACAGGAAACGACTCTCCAGCGTAATGGAGATGGTCACATGTAGGATGCCTAATTTGTAATCATACGATCAGTGGGGAATCTAACAAAGAAAATAGTGAATTACCTCTCGTCAAACCAAGCAAAGGCGTATCGCGTGCATCCCACGTCGGAAAATAAAGACAGAAAACGTGCCCGTGACTCTTATTTATATGAGAACGTCATGCAAATGTTTGCTTGCGTCTCAGCCAATGACATATAAACAAGTCCTGCATTTAACCGGCGAATTGGGTTCGAGTTGTTACCCGGTATGAAGGAGAATTTCTTGTGACCAGCAGTGACTCTATCGAAGTTTATTCTGTCAACATCTACAAGTGGATACTTGCATTAAGTAGGGGCTCCGTTTATTTATTAAACAGTATGTTTATTCATTTTCTTCCGGCTTGAATGTTACGGAAATCCGATTAAAGAAAAAAAATATTCTTTTAGACAGGAATCGAACGTAAGCTATCGTCTACCACGGCATATATATATATATATATATATATATATATATATATATATATATATATATATATATATATGTGTGTGTGTGTGTGTGTGTGTGTGTGTGAAGAATTGGTAATCCGTATGGGGAATCCCAAAGGCGGATGAAAGGATGATTTTTTTTTCGTTTCATTTCATTTTGGAAGTGCTATCTGATAATCCGGCGTCCTTTAAAAGGGCTCTGGTAAAATAAATTATTATAATGGTACCTTAAAAGTGGTCTGTTTTTCTTATATATATATATATATATATATATATATATATATATATATATATATATATATATATATATATATATATATAATGCCATATCGTCAAAATTGTTACTTAAAAAAAAAAAAATTTCGCACCTATTTTTTTAATTGATTTACGTAAACTAATTAAACATCCAAATGTATATCTGAATGTGCATACGAAGATTTATCGTTCCTCCTATATAGCAGTGAATGTTTGTCAGTTTCCTCAAACATGAACAAGAGATTTGAAGCAAAAGAAATATGGCTGGGTAGAAAATGCTGAGAATGCTATAGACGGAGCACGGGAATAACGATGAAGTTTTAAGGAAAAAGTAAATAAAAAGAAAATCTAGGCATAGGATTAAAGTTGACATTTTTAGGACAAGTATTGAAAAAGAAAGGCTTGGAAAATCAGACACTCACATGATCTATTGACAGCTAAATGGATAGAAGGAAATCACGAATAATAAAAGAAGCTTGTGTAAATGACTGTCGTAATAGGATGGATTGTAAGCGAACAAAGCTAAAAAGGATATGAAGTTGTAGCAAGGTATGGTCACCTACTTTCCGAAGAGATAACACATTAAACAAGGGCTTCATTAGTCTCTGAAAAACCAAAAACACAAACAACAAAAGGCGTTACATATATAGCATTCGCAATAACTATCTTCCCATTTTCTTAAGAGCAAATTTTTTTTTATCTACTAACTGAAAATCAATCATTTTTCAAATAAGGAATGAAAATTATAATAGTAATCAATTAATGTTTTTGTATTTTTACGATAATTAATGTTCGATTATAAAGTATGCCCCAAATGGTTATATTTCATTCAAATTGTAACACTTTTCCGCCTACTTAAAAATGGCATCGTTTAAGAATAACGTTGTAAATGTTTTTTCTATAAATTTTATAAATTACATCAGTAATTAAGCAAATTCACTTATCATCCCTTTATTGAAAGAGATATGCGAAAGCAAATCATAGGAGCAGAAGGCGAATAAACTATGAACGAAAATATGTGAAGCCCCCCCCCACACACACACAGAATCAAAGCCGATAGAAAAGATGCAATAAACTATAAAAGAAAAGACAGGCACTATTAGTCGAAAGAATAAGAAACCAACTAAATAAATTAAATGAATAGAGTAGAATCGGAATAAATAGAAACGAATAGGATGACAGTCTCCTCTTATGTGTAATAAAGACTCTTCTATTTATCTCCCTTTATGTGACTCTTCACAGTTACATCTCAACATAAACACGGTGGCAAATAATCAACAGGAATAAAGTTTCGCAAACAACGCTCTCTTTGACTTTATTCATTACAACTTGTGATTTGACTCCAATTATTTCCAGTTCTAATTCTTGCAAAGTTTCAAACTAAAAACAACAATACGCCTAAAAACGCAAATCAAACTTTTAAAGAAAAGAAATCTTTTAAGATTAAATATCAGATGCTTTTCTCGTTAAACTTTAAGAAAAAATATTTTTATTGCGTGTTTCGAGTCATAAAATATTTATTTTAGTCGGTTGGTGAAAAGGTTTCATTCCTTTTATTAAATAAAAATAAAATGCAATGCGTTTCATATTTTCGACGAACGTTAGCGAAACATTTATTTGCTGCTTTCTTCATTTATCTTCTGTTAAATTTCAATTCATTTCCAAATTCTATCAAATCAGATTTTTTTTCTCAACAAAGAACCACAATACGTGCCGTTCCAGGAAATTATCTTTTTTTATTAAAAAATTTTGGTAAAGATCGGAATTGTCAGCAGTCGCTGTATCTGCTGAATTTATGAAAATGAATGAAAACTCTCCAGCCTTTTTGTAAGCATTTTTGCCTATTCACTTGAGAAATATAAATTATTGTTATTTTAATCGCATATAGTGTCCTGTTAACTAAGTTAACTAGTTCTGAACAATGTCCTTTTTTAGTTCTGCATTTAATTATGGCACGTTTAGCTCTTCAAACTGTTATCAACATTTGATGGAATCAATCATTTGGGTTATTTGGAAGTAGCTCATTGAAGAGAAATCTCTTTTATTCCCACATCATTCCCTTTCATGGAAGAGGATCGATACTTGATACGGCTGTTGATTTTCATTTCTCTTGCAGTTTCTGCCATTTCTCATTGTTGTAAAGTATCCAGTCTTTAGCATACATCGCAGTCAAAATACCATAATTTTTTTTATTTAAATTTATTACCGTTGGAGATACACATCAAAGCGACTATCATAATTAAATTGTGACAAATGATTTTCAACCGTTGGTGTATATTTCCCCTCATTATATAACATTTAAATCATAACTTGGTTTTAACGTCACAATCTCAATTGATCTATCCGACCGTGGAGCTAAATAGCTTCAACGCGAAACTTCACAAACGACATTTCACACCTCTTAAAATTAGAACCTCTTTGTATTTAAATCGCATTTTTATTTTTATAAAATCTTTTGTCGTCAAAACTGCATATTTTCGCACAAATTGCAAATATTCGTTATTGCATTCAATAAAGAAAAATATGTAAATTTTGAAATTTGAAAAATGCACTTAGTTATAATATTTTCTGTAATCAAATAATATTTTGTTGGGGATAAAGTTAATTTGCTTCATTTTTCTTTATTACCTGTCATGTGACATACATTCTTGTAGTTGGTTTAAATATTGTGTGATGTAGAGCATAGACAAGTATTTGGTTAAAATATTGTGTGTTGTAGAGCAAAGACAAGTAGACGGTGCAAAAAAAGCAAATATAGCTGCTGTGATCATTGTTACGTCCATATTGCTATTTAAATGAAAGGGCAAAAGAAAATAAAGAAATTCAAAGCATGGGAAGCATGTTATGATATATTAAAGAAATGAGAACGCAAGACTGGAAGTAAGTAAAAAGGAGGAACGAGTATAGATGAAAATATAATCACAATATAGATAAAGTAAATTAGAAGAACTGTATGTACAGTCCTGGGTTTTTCATCCGAATGTAGTCCTTATATTCTACTGTGTTATGTCTGAGTGACTGTCTCATCCTAATCGACTACAGTTTCCTGGACCTGTTTAGGAAAAGTAGTAGGAGTTTTTCATCCGCTTAATAAATAATTATTTTTATACAAAACAATTGAATCAAATTCCCTAAATAACAATCCCAGAAAAATATTAAAACTTCCTCAACTATTAAATAAATTATTGATTACTATAATCATTTATTAATCAATAATTGCTATTACTGATATGCTTATTGCCTTTATAGAAACACATCCGAGATTGAAACTATGGAGAATTTTATTGAGAACCGAGTCAATTAATCTCACAGAAGGGAATTTAACTGAAAGAATCGAAAAGAAAATGAAAATTTTAAAGATATTAATTTTTCCATTATTGTTTAGGAAATGCCATTAAATTATTTCGTGTAAAAATGTTACTTAGTAAAAGGGCCATAAATCGCTGCTGCTTTTCGTAAACAGGTCTATAAATTGTAGTCAAAATCTACCTCATCTGTCCGGTGCGTGTTTACATATCTGTAATACAGTTCTTTTTCCACGAGTACATTTCAGGTGCAGATTTGACGATCACTTCGTTCTATACTCAGAGGCAAGGGAGCCGTGTCTCATGTCAACCCAGCATTTGACTTCTCTCAAAGACACTGAATGCAAATTCTATTCTGATATGACCTGAGACCAAATAAAATTAAAAAAATGAAACAATCAGTAACAAAACGAAAAAACAAGACCCTCACCTCCCAAAAACAAAACAAAATACGAACACAATGTAAAATATATAAAAACTAATACGAACTGAAAACAACTAGATGAAATCACAAAGAAACCGAAAAATTGTATAACTTTTATTCTAATAATGCGTTTGGCTTCATCTGAAATGTGTGTTGGGGAATGTAAAGTATGTGCTTAAGAGTCGTTGATTTTGTCCGTAGTTGAATAACCCTTTTTCTCTGCGGAAGCACGTGACACGTATAAAATGGAGAAGGCGAGTCTTGCATACTATGCCTGGAATCCTGTTCTGAAAGTATATCCAAACACAGTCATCTCGGAGTAGATAAAATAGATCAAATATAGAAACTATCAAACACGTCCGCACTGATGTTATTGCAATGTACGGACGATTATCGTTGGAAAAAGATTAGTGAGTCAGTCTTCCTAAACCAGTGTCGTGAGTTCAACTGCAGCCTTGTTCTAAACTAAGCGGAGATCAATAAAAGTTTATGTATGACGTGTTTTTACCAGAGATTAATGCAAAATACTCTAGTCTCACTGTGCCATTATAAGATCATGAATTCTATTCTCACTCGGTGGTTCTTACCTGTGAACTTGTGTCGTACTAAATTTGCTAAATATTGACCGCCTTAAATATACCTAGAAAAATACATTGTTACTCGGCGAAACCCTTTATAACTGTTGTGCAAGGAATCCTCACAGTCCTGCAGCTATATGTCAGACGAACTTGAGTTTTGTAAATAAATACGAGAATGGCTAAATAGTTATCGGTCATGACGACTTTTGAAAATTTGTCTAAATGACCAACCACAAGAGAATCCCGTCATGGTTGATCCGAGAATTGTCCATCACCTGCTCGTATATTCAATTACGGCAAAGTAGATCACTAGTAGAGCCGAGAATTGTTCATCACCTGCTCGTATATCCAATTACGGCAAAGTAGAACTTCAGTAGAGTCGAGAACTGTTCATCACCTACTCTTATATTCAAATAAGGTAGAATAGGTCACCAGTAGAGCTTCTTGGACAGAAGTACGCTTTGCTGATTTTTTCTTTTTTTCATGTTTAATATCCAATGAAAACTGAACTCAAAATCAATGTTTCCCTAATTATTGTCTTAAATCATTATTTTAACTCTGACTAAAGTGTACGAAGATTTAGAGTTGTTCACTCAATAGCTTAAGCCACAAGTTATATATTCTTGTGGATAGAACTGTATTTCGATTTTAGTAGAACCGTAATTTTGCTTATATATTACAAATCTTAAATTCAACTGGCAATCAAATGCAATCATAATTTTTGCATCATTCTCATTTTATTGTAAGAATTCATCATATCTCCTGTATATGCAATCATTAAAATAAATGAGAGCTGAATGTATTTATTTAAAAAGATGTAACAGTTAAGGCACATATAAGCAAGAAGATATCTTACATACTGGGAAAACGAGAATTAATAAATGACAAAAAATGACGTTGAAAGTTAGCCAAAGAATGAGAGTGATCTTCTCTACATTAATCAATACGTAAAGAAAGAAAATCAAAAGACTGAAACAGAATCTGGCTCTAGCATAAATAGATTACAAAAGAAAAGGTTTAAGAGATGGCCACACAATTCTGTATAATAGAAATTTTGAATGTTTTTAAAAATGAGGAATTTGTTCGCAATAGACATGATACCTCTGAACTATAGGGAAATAAGAAAATGTATTTATATTTAAAAGGACGCGAGAAAAAGTGTATCACTTCATGTACAGGGATGACCTTAAAATATTTGCCAAACACAAAAAGAAATTAGAACCTCAGACAAAATCGTCAGCTAAACCATTGGTTTGGTTGGTTGATTTTGTTTAGCAGCGTACCAATCTCTGATGCCGAAATCTATATACTTTCTATATAATTTAATGGTTTCAGCAACATAAATTTTGAACGCAATTTTATGCCTTCAAATACAGATTACACGTACATAATTTTATACTTTCCTGGTAAACGTATGTTTTTTTAGATATATAGTTTGTCGATGATAAAATGTAATGTTGGTATTTTTTTATAAAAATTTATTACTGGTAACTTTAATGAAAAATTTTAAATATTTTTTTTCAGTTTGCATTGTTTTTTTTTCTGTAAAAATCTATTGTTTGTTAATTTTATTATTAAAAATCTGGCTTGTAATTTTACGACAAAATTTACTGAACGTAAGTTTTTTATACAAATTTATTGCTAGTATTTTACTATAAAATTATTTTTATACTTTCTTAATGTTCTGATTTTTGTTCAGGAGTTCACTATTTGCCCATAGCTGGGACCCTCAGAGGTGCTACTACCCAGAGTCAGGGTTAACCTAAGAGCAGTATCAATAAAGAGGTTGTTCCACGCTTATCAAAACTTTCACTACTCCTATCAGTGTCGTTACTGTCGGTTGTAGATTATCGTCCTATCCAGGAGTAGTTATTTGAAGGTGTCTTACGCCTATGCAGGAAGGTGATTTAGCATTGAGAAATGTTCAATTCTAAAAATAGACAATGAAGAAGAAAAACAGCATAATTGAACAACACAATCGGGAAACGACTAAGACGCTCGTGAGAAGAAAACAAGAAATTATTGGATGTTTTAGACGCTGATATTGTCAAGCAAATGAAATGAAAGAAAACGATTGGCTAACAAAGTATGAGGGAGCAAAAGGAATTTCAAAAATGATGATGATCGTGTGGTTGTGAGAGTTTCTGGATACGTCTTAAACTGGGCACTAGAGGAATTCAGTATTTTGGATGACTAAGCAAAAAGAAAACCCCAAAATCTACATGATTGTATAAAACACACAAAAGATGATGTCGAGAGGCTGTATGTTAAAGGAAAAAGACACCAAGAGAAGAATAAACAATATCAAGTATTGCGGCGATTCCACAACCAATGATTTAACAATATACAGGAAAAACAGCAAACAACGGTTATTCGATTCGACTGATCTGTTTTTTACGGTTTATCAACCATTTGAAGTTTATTTAAAACCAGAAAATATTTTTAGGTTGTTAGATTTTTTTTTTTAGAAAATAATACAAGTGTTACCAATTAACGCATATTTAGGGCGAGAAGATTTGGATCCATGCCTTTCGCAGAGGTATTTGCACGTAAGTGAATATAAAAAACCTGAGTGGATTTGGAACTCAGCTCTCCGATTAACAATTCCTAGTCGGTATCCATTACACCCACCCCCCCGCGCAAATTCAAGATTACACAAACTACTATTGCCTAAGTGGTCACCTAAGTGGTCACCCATCACCCGACTCGATGTTGCTCAACTTCGGTGATCGTACAGAACCTCTGTTTCAATGTGATATATATGTAAGCCAAGTAAAAGCTAGAGATTCTGTAAAAACGAAAAGAAAGCATGAGTCGGACTCAGAAAACAAAACAAAGAGAATCTAAACTTAAGAAGAAAAAGCATTATCTAAGAACTTCCAAAAACAAATCCAAACTTTCAGAGTGGGAACAAATCTAAGAACTTCCAAAAACAAATCCAAACTTTCAGAGTGGGAACACATCTGAGAAATTCGAAAAAACAAATCCAAACTTTCAGAGTGGGAATAAATCTGAAAAAATCCAAACTTTCAGAAAAAAACAAATCCAAAACTTTCAGAGTGGGAACAAATCTAAGAACTTCCCGAAACAAATCCAAACTTTCAGAGGGAACAAATCTAAGAACTTCCGAAAACAAATCCAAACTTTCAGAGTGGGAACAAATCTAAGAACTTCCGAAAACAAATCCAAACTTTCAGAGTGGGAACAAATCTAAGAACTTCCGAAAAACAAATCCAAACTTTCAGAAACAAATCCAAAACAAATTTCAGAGTGGGAACAAATCTAAGAACTTCCGAAAACAAATCCAAACTTTCAGAGTGGGAACAAATCTAAGAACTTCCAAAAACAAATCCAAACTTTCAGAGTGGGAACAAATCTAAGAACTTCCAAAAACAAATCCAAACTTTAAGAGTGGGAACAAATCTAAGAACTTCCAAAAACAAATCCAAACTTTCAGAGTGGGAACAAATCTAAGAACATCTGAAAACAAATCCAAACTTTCAGAGTGGGAACAAATCTAAGAACTTCCGAAAACAAATCCAAACTTTCAGAGTGGGAACAAATCTAAGAACTTCCAAAAAAATCCAAACTTTCAGAGTGGGAACAAATCTAAAAACAAAAATCCAAACTTTCAGAGTAAAATCTAAGAACTTCTGAAAACAAATCCAAACTTTCAAGAACAAATCTAAGAACTTCAAAAAAAAAATCCAAACTTTCAGAGTGGGAACAAATCTAAGAACTTCCAAAAACAAATCCAAACTTTCAGAAAACAAATCCAAAAAAATCCAAACTTTCAGAGTGGGAACAAATCTAAGAACTTCCAAAAACAAATCCAAACTTTCAGAATGGGACAAATCTAAGAACTTCTGAAAAACCAAATCCAAACTTTCAGAATGGGAACAAATCTAAGAACTTCAAAAACAAATCCAAACTTTCAGGACAAATCTAAGAACTTCCAAAACAAATCCAAACTTTCAGAGTGGGAACAAATCTAAGAACTTCCAAAAACAAATCCAAACTTTAAGAGTGGGAACAAATCTAAGAACTTCCAAAAACAAATCCAAACTTTCAGAGTGGGAACAAATCTAAGAACTTCTGAAAACAAATCCAAACTTTCAGAGTGGGAACAAATCTAAGAACTTCCGAAAACAAATCCAAACTTTCAGAGTGGGAACAAATCTAAGAACTTCCAAAAACAAATCCAAACTTTAAGAGTGGGAACAAATCTAAGAACTTCCAAAAAAAAATCCAAACTTTCAGAGTGGGAACAAATCTAAGAACTTCCAAAAACAAATCAAACTTTCAGAGTGGGAACAAATCTAAACTTTCAGAACTCTAAGAACTTCAAAACAAAACTCCAAAAACTTTCAGAGTGGGAACAAATCTAAGAACTTCCAAAAACAAATCCAAACTTTCAGAGTGGGAACAAATCTAAGAACTTCCAAAACAAATCCAAACTTTCAGAGTGGGAACAAATCTAAGAACTTCAGAACTTCCGAAAACAAATCCAAAAACAAATCCAAACTTTCAGAGTGGGAACAAATCTAAGAACTTCCAAAAACAAATCCAAACTTTCAGAATGGGACAAATCTAAGAACTTCCGAAAACAAATCCAAACTTTCAGAATGGAACAAATCTAAGAACTTCCAAAACAAATCCAAACTTTCAAGAACAAATCTAAGAACTTCCAAAAACAAATCAAACTTTCAGAATGGGAACAAATCTAAGAACTTCCAAAAACAAATCCAAACTTTCAGAGTGGGAACAAATCTAAGAACTTCCAAAAACAAATCCAAACTTTCAGAGTGGGAACAAATCTAAGAACTTCCAAAAACAAATCCAAACTTTCAGAGGGGAACAAATCTAAGAACTTCCGAAAACAAATCCAAACTTTCAGAGGAACAAATCTAAGAACTTTCGAAAACAAATCAAACTTTCAGAGTGGGAACAAATGTAAGAACTTCCAAAAAACAAATCCAAACTTTAAGAATGGGGAACAAATCTAAGAACTTCCAAAACAAATCCAAACTTTCAGAGGGGAACAAATCTAAGAACTTCCAAAACAAATCCAAACTTTCAGAGTGGGAACAAATCTAAGAACTTCCAAAAACAAATCCAAACTTTCAGAGTGGGAACAAATCTAAGAACTTCCGAAAACAAAAAACAAACAAATCCAAAAACAAATCCAAACTTTCAGAGTGGGAACAAATCTAAGAACTTCAAATCCAAACTTTCAGAAAAAATCAAAACTTCCAAACTTTCAGAGTAGGAACAAATCTAAGAACTTCCAAAACAAATCCAAACTTTCAGAGTGGGAACAAATCTAAGAACTTCCAAAAACAAATCCAAACTTTCAGAGTGGGAACAAATCTAAGAACTTCCAAAACAAATCCAAACTTTCAGAGTGGGAACAAATCTAAGAACTTCCAAAACAAATCCAAACTTTCAGAGTGGGAACAAATCTAAGAACTTCCAAAAAAATCAAATTTCAAAACAAATCAGAACTTCCAAAAACAAATCCAAACTTTCAGGGAACAAATCTAAGAACTTCCGAAAACAAATCCAAACTTTCAGAGTGGGAACAAATCTAAGAACTTCCAAAACAAATCCAAACTTTCAGAGTGGAACAAATCTAAGAACTTCCAAAACAAATCCAAACTTTCAGAGTGGGAACAAATCTAAGAACTTCCAAAAACAAATCCAAACTTTCAGAGTGGGAACAAATCTAAGAACTTCCAAAAAAAAATCCAAACTTTCAGAAACAAATCTAAGAACTTTCCAAAAAACAAATCAAATCCAGAAACTTTAGAGTGAACAAATCTAAACTTTAAGAACTTCCATCAAAACAAAAACAAATCAAACTTTCAGAGTGGGAACAAATCTAAACTTCCGAAACAAATCCAAAAACAAATCCAAACAAATTTTCAGAGTGGGAACAAATCTAAGAACTTCCAAAACAAATCCAAACTTTCAGAGTGGGAACAAATCTAAGAACTTCAAAACAAATCCAAACTTTCAGAGTGGGAACAAATCTAAGAACTTCCAAAACAAATCCAAACTTTCAGAGTGGGAACAAATCTAAGAACTTCCAAAAACAAATCCAAACTTTCAGAGTGGGGAACAAATCTAAGAACTTCCAAAACAAATCCAAACTTTCAGAAGAACTCTGAAACAAATCTTTCAAGAACAAATCCGAAAAAACAAATCCAAACTTTCAGAGTGGGAACAAATCAAGAACTTGAAAAACAAATCCAAACTTTCAGAGTAGGAACAAATCTAAGAACTTCCAAAAAAACAAATCAAAAACTTTCAGAGTGGGAACAAATCTAAGAACTTCCAAAAACAAATCCAAACTTTCAGAGTGGGAACAAATCTAAGAACTTCCAAAACAAATCCAAACTTTCAGAGTGGGAACAAATCTAAGAACTTCCAAACTTTCAAAAATCAAAACTTCCAAACAAATCCAAACTTTCAGAGTGGGAACAAATCTAAGAACTTCCAAAAACAAATCCAAACTTTCAGAATGGGAGCAAATCTAAGAACTTCCGAAAACAAATCCAAACTTTCAGAGTGGGAACAAATCTAAGAACTTCCGAAAACAAATCCAAACTTTCAGAATGGGAGCAAATCTAAGAACTTCCGAAAACAAATCCAAACTTTCAGAGTGGGAACAAATCTAAGAACTTCCAAAAACAAATCCAAACTTTCAGAGTAACACAAATCTAAGAACTTCCGAAAACAAATCCAAACTTTCAGAGTAGGAACAAATCTAAGAACTTCCAAAAACAAATCCAAACTTTCAGAGGGAACAAATCTAAGAACTTCCAAAAAACAAATCCAAACTTTCAGAGTGGGAACAAATCTAAGAACTTCCAAAAACAAATCCAAAAACTTTCAGAGTGGGAACAAAACAAATCAAACTTTCAGAACAAATCTAAGAACTTCCAAAAACAAATCCAAACTTTCAGAGTGGGAACAAATCTAAGAACTTCCAAAAACAAATCCAAACTTTCAGAGTGGGAACAAATCTAAGAAAACTTTCAAAACAAATCCAGAAAAAATCAAAACTCCAAACAAATCCAAACTTTCAGGGAACAAATCTAAGAACTTCCAAAAACAAATCCAAACTTTCAGAGTGGGAACAAATCTAAGAACTTCCGAAACAAATCCAAACTTTCAGAGTGGGAACAAATCTAAGAACTTCCAAAAACAAATCCAAACTTTCAGAGTGGGAACAAATCTAAGAACTTCCAAAAACAAATCCAAACTTTCAGAGTGGGAACAAATCAAGAACTAAAACAAATCCAAACTTTCAAAAACAAATCTAAGAACTCAAATCAAACTTTCAGAGTGGGAACAAATCTAAGAACTTCCAGAAAACAAATCCAAACTTTCAGAGTGGGAACAAATCTAAGAACTTCCAAAAAAATCAAATCCAAATCAAGAACTTTCAAATCCAAACTTTCAGAACAAAATCTAAGAACTTCCAAAACAAATCCAAACTTTCAGAGTGGGAACAAATCTAAGAACTTCCAAAAACAAATCCAAACTTTCAGAGTGGGAACAAATCTAAGAACTTCGAAAACAAATCCAAACTTTCAGAGTGGGAACAAATCTAAGAACTTCCAAAAACAAATCCAAACTTTCAGAGGGGAACAAATCTAAGAACTTCCAAAACAAATCCAAACTTTCAGAGTGGGAACAAATCTAAGAACTTCCAAAACAAATCCAAACTTTCAGAGTGGGAACAAATCTAAGAACTTCCAAAAACAAATCCAAACTTTCAGAGTGGGAACAAATCTAAGAACTTCCAAAACAAATCCAAACTTTCAGAATGGGAACAAATCTAAAAAAACAAAAACTTTCAGAGTGGGAACAAATCTAAAAACAAAACAAATCCAAACTTTCAGAGTGGGAACAAATCTAAGAACTTCCAAAACAAATCCAAACTTTCAGAGTGGGAACAAATCTAAGAACTTTAAAAACAAATCCAAACTTTCAGAGTGGGAACAAATCTAAGAACTTCCAAAAACAAATCCAAACTTTCAGAATGGGAACAAATCTAAGAACTTCCGAAAACAAATCCAAACTTTCAGAGTAAGGAACAAATCTAAGAACTTCAAAAACAAATCCAAACTTTCAGAGTGGGAACAAATCTAAGAACTTCAAAAAAAAATCCAAACTTTCAGAAAACAAATCAAACTTCCAAAAACAAATCAAACTTTCAGAGTGGGAACAAATCTAAGAACTTCCAAAAACAAATCCAAACTTTCAGAATGGGAACAAATCTAAGAACTTCCAAAAAACAAATCCAAACTTTCAGAATGGGAACAAATCTAAGAACTTCCAAAACAAATCCAAACTTTCAGAGTGGGAACAAATCTAAGAACTTCCAAAAACAAATCCAAACTTTCAGAATGGGAACAAATCTAAGAACTTCCAAAAAACAAATCCAAACTTTCAGAATGGGAAACAAATCTAAGAACTTCCAAACAAATCCAAACTTTCAGAGTGGGAACAAATCTAAGAACTTCCAAAAAAAAATCCAAACTTTCAGAATGGGAACAAATCTAAGAACTTCCAAAACAAATCCAAACTTTCAGAGTGGGAACAAATCTAAGAACTTCCGAAAACAAATCCAAACTTTCAGAGTGGGAACAAATCTAAGAACTTCCGAAAAAACAAATCCAAACTTTCAGAATGGGAACAAATCTAAGAACTTCCGAAAACAAATCCAAAACTTTCCAGAGTGGGAACAAATCTAAGAACTTCAAAACAAATCCAAACTTTCAGAGTGGGAACAAATCTAAGAACTTCCAAAACAAATCCAAACTTTCAGAATGGGAACAAATCTAAGAACTTCAAAACAAATCCAAACTTTCAGAAACAAATCTAAGAACTTCCAAAAACAAATCCAAACTTTCAGAGTGGGAACAAATCTAAGAACTTCCAAAAACAAATCCAAACTTTCAGAATGGAACAAATCTAAGAACTTCCAAAAACAAATCCAAACTTTCAGAATGGGAACAAATCTAAGAACTTCCAAAACAAATCCAAACTTTCAGAGTAGGAACAAATCTAAGAACTTCCAAAACAAATCCAAACTTTCAGAATGGGAACAAAGAACTAAACAAATCTTTCAAAAAAATCAAAACCAAAACAAATCCAAACTTTCAGAGTGGGAACAAATCTAAGAACTTCCGAAAACAAATCCAAACTTTCAGAGTGGGGAACAAATCTAAGAACTTCCGAAAAATAAATCCAAACTTTCAGAATGGGAACAAATCTAAGAACAAAAATCCAAACTTTCAAGAACAAATTCAAACTTCCAAAACAAATCCAAACTTTCAGAATGGGAACAAATCTAAAACTTCCAAAAAAATCTTTCAGAAACAAATCTAAGAACTTTCAAATCCAAACTTTCAATGGGAACAAATCTAAAACTTCCAAAAACCAAACTTTCCAAAAAACAAAACAAATCCAAACTTTCAGAGTAACAAATCTAAGAACTTCCAAAACAAATCCAAACTTTCAGAATGGGAACAAATCTAAGAACTTCCAAAAACAAAAACTTTCAGAAATGGAACAAACTTTCCAAACTTTCAGGGAAACAAATCTAAGAACTTCCAAAAACAAATCCAAACTTTCAGAGGGGAACAAATCTAAGAACTTCCAAAAACAAATCCAAACTTTCAGAGTGGGAACAAATCTAAGAACTTCCAAAAACAAATCCAAACTTTCAGAGTGGGAACAAATCTAAGAACTTCCAAAAACAAATCCAAACTTTCAGAGTGGGAACAAATCTAAGAACTTCCAAAAACAAATCCAAACTTTCAACAAATCTAAGAACTTCCAAAACAAATCCAAACTTTCAGAATGGGAGCAAATCTAAGAACTTCTGAAAACAGATCCAAACTTTCAGAGTGGGAACAAATCTAAGAACTTCCAAAACAAATCCAAACTTTCAGACTTTCAAATCTAAGAACTTCCAAAAACAAATCCAAACTTTCAGAGTGGGAACAAATCTAAGAACTTCCAAAAACAAATCCAAACTTTCAGAATGGGAACAAATCTAAGAACTTCCGAAAACAAATCCAAACTTTCAGAGTGGGAACAAATCTAAGAACTTCCGAAAACAAATCCAAACTTTCAGAGTGGGAACAAATCTAAGAACTTCCGAAAACAAATCCAAACTTTCAGAGTTGGAACAAATCTAAGAACTTCCAAAAACAAATCCAAACTTTCAGAGTGGGAACAAATCTAAGAACTTCCAAAAACAAATCCAAACTTTCAGAGTGAACAAATCTAAGAACTTCCAAAAACAAATCCAAACTTTCAGAACTTGGGAACAAATCCAAACTAAGAACAAATCTAAGAAAACAAAACAAATCAAACTTTCAGAATGGGAACAAATCTAAGAACTTCCAAAACAAATCCAAACTTTCAGAGTGGGAACAAATCTAAGAACTTCCAAAAACAAATCCAAACTTTCAGAATGGGAACAAATCTAAGAACTTCCAAAACAAATCCAAACTTTCAGAATGGGAACAAATCTAAGAACTTCCAAAAACAAATCCAAACTTTCAGAATGGGAACAAATCTAAGAACTTCCAAAACAAATCCAAACTTTCAGAATGGAAACAAATCTAAGAACTTCCAAAAACAAATCCAAACTTTCAGAGTGGGAACAAATCTAAGAACTTCCAAAAACAAATCCAAACTTTCAGAGTGGGAACAAATCTAAGAACTTCCAAAAACAAATCCAAACTTTCAGAATGGGAACAAATCTAAGAACTTCCAAAACAAATCCAAACTTTCAGAGGAACAAATCTAAGAACTTCCAAAAACAAATCCAAACTTTCAGAGTGGGAACAAATCTAAGAACTTCAAAAACAAATCCAAACTTTCAGAAAAACAAATCTAAGAACTTCCAAAAACAAATCCAAACTTTCAGAACAAATGGGAACTTCCAAATCTAAGAACTTCCAAAAAAAATCAAATCCAAACTTCCAAAACAAATCCAAACTTTCAGAGTGGGAACAAATCTAAGAACTTCCAAAAACAAATCCAAACTTTCAGAGTGGGAACAAATCTAAGAACTTCCAAAAACAAATCCAAACTTTCAGAGTGGGAACAAATCTAAGAACTTCCGAAAACAAATCCAAACTTTCAGAGTGGAACAAATCTAAGAACTTCCAAAAAAACAAATCCAAACTTTCAGAGTGGGAACAAATCTAAGAACTTCCAAAAACAAATCCAAACTTTCAGAGTGGGAACAAATCTAAGAACTTCCGAAAACAAATCCAAAACAAATCCAAACAAATTTCAGAGTGGGAACAAATCTAAGAACTTCCAAAACAAATCCAAACTTTCAGAAAGAACTGGGAACAAAACTTTCAAGAACAAATCAAAAACTTTGAAACAAACTTTTTCAGAGTGGGAACAAATCTAAGAACTTCCAAAAAAAAAATCCAAACTTTAAGAATGGGAACAAATCTAAGAACTTTGAAAAACAAATCCAAACTTTCAGAAACAAATCTAAGAACTTCAAAAAACAAATCCAAACTTTCAGAGTGGGAACAAATCTAAGAACTTCCAAAAACAAATCCAAACTTTCAGAATGGGAACAAATCTAAGAACTTCCAAAAACAAATCCAAACTTTCAGAAACAAATTAAACAAATCTAAGAACTTCCAAAACAAAATCCAAACTTTCAGAGTGGGAACAAATCTAAGAACTTCCAAAAACAAATCCAAACTTTCAGAACAAATGGGAACAAATCTAAGAACTTCCAAAACAAATCCAAAAACTTTCAAAACAAATCTAAGAACTTCAAAAACAAATCCAAACTTTCAGAGTAAACAAATCTAAGAACTTCCAAAAACAAATCCAAACTTTCAGAGGGAAACAAATCTAAGAACTTCCAAAAACAAATCCAAACTTTCAGAGTGGGAACAAATCTAAGAACTTCCAAAACAAATCCAAACTTTCAGAGTGGGAACAAATCTAAGAACTTCCAAAAACAAATCCAAACTTTCAGAGTGGGAACAAATCTAAAACTTCTAAACAAATCCAAACTTTCAAAACAAATCTAAGAACTTCCGAAAACAAATCCAAACTTTCAGAGTGGGAACAAATCTAAGAACTTCCAAAAAAACAAATCCAAACTTTCAGAGTGGGAACAAATCTAAGAACTTCCAAAAAAAAATCCAAACTTTCAGAGTGGGAACAAATCTAAGAACTTCCAAAACAAATCCAAACTTTCAGAGTGGGAACAAATCTAAGAACTTCCGAAACAAATCCAAACTTTCAGAATGGGAACAAATCTAGAACTTCAAAAACAAATCCAAACTTTCAGAGTGGGAACAAATCTAAGAACTTCCAAAAAACAAATCCAAACTTTCAGAGGAACAAATCTAAGAACTTCCAAAACAAATCCAAACTTTCAGAGTGGGGAACAAATCTAAGAACTTCCGAAAACAAATCCAAACTTTCAGAGTGGAACAAATCTAAGAACTTCCAAAACAAATCCAAACTTTCAGAGTGGGAACAAATCTAAGAACTTCCAAAAACAAATCCAAACTTTCAGAGTGGGAACAAATCTAAGAACTTCCGAAAACAAATCCAAACTTTCAGAGTGGGAACAAATCTAAGAACTTCCAAAAACAAATCCAAACTTTAAGAGTGGGAACAAATCTAAGAACTTCAAAAACAAATCCAAACTTTCAGAGTGGGAACAAATCTAAGAACTTCTGAAAACAAATCCAAACTTTCAGAGTGGAACAAATCTAAGAACTTCCGAAAACAAATCCAAACTTTCAGAGTGGGAACAAATCTAAGAACTTCCAAAAACAAATCCAAACTTTCAGAGTGGGAACAAATCTAAGAACTTCCAAAAAACAAATCCAAACTTTCAGAACAAATCTAAGAACAAAAAACAAGAAACTTTCGAAAAAACAAATCTAAGAACTTTGAAAACAAAACCAAACTTTCAAGAGTGGGAACAAATCTAAGAACTTCCGAAAACAATCCAAACTTTCAGAGTGGGAACAAATCTAAGAACTTCCAAACTTTCAGAGTGGGGAACAAATCTAAGAACTTCCAAAAACAAATCCAAACTTTCAGAGTGGGAACAAATCTAAGAACTTCCGAAAACAAATCCAAACTTTCAGAGTGGGAACAAATCTAAGAACTTCCGAAAACAAATCCAAACTTTCAAACAAATCTAAGAACTTCCAAAACAAATCAAACTTTCAGAGGAACAAATCTAAGAACTTCCAAAAAAATCAAATCCAAACTTTCAGAAACTATCAGAGGGAACAAATCTAAGAACTTCCGAAAACAAATCCAAACTTTCAGAGTGGGAACAAATCTAAGAACTTCCAAAAACAAATCCAAACTTTCAGAGTGGGAACAAATCTAAGAACTTCCAAAAACAAATCCAAACTTTCAGAGTCTAAGGGAACAAATCTAAGAACTTCAAAAAATCCAAACTTTCAGAATGGGAACAAATCTAAGAACTTCCAAAAACAAATCCAAACTTTCAGAATGGGAACAAATCTAAGAACTTCCAAAAAACAAATCCAAACTTTCAGAGTGGGAACAAATCTAAGAACTTCCAAAACAAATCCAAACTTTCAGAGTGAACAAATCTAAGAACTTCCAAAAACAAATCAAACTTTCAGAGTGGGAACAAATCTAAGAACTTCCAAAACAAATCCAAACTTTCAGAGTGGGGAACAAACTTTCAAATCAAACTTTCAGAGTGGAACAAATCTAAGAACTTCCAAAAACAAATCCAAACTTTCAGAGTGGGGACAAATCTAAGAACTTCAAAAACAAATCCAAACAAATCTAAGAACTTCCAAAACAACAAATCAAGAACTCCAAAAACAAATCCAAACTTTCAGAGTGAAACAAATCTAAGAACTTCCAAAACAAATCCAAACTTTAAGAACTTCCAAAACAAATCTAAGAACTTCCAAAAAAAAATCCAAACTTTCAGAGTGGGAACAAATCTAAGAACTTCCAAAACAAAACCAAACTTTTCAGAGAGAAACAAATCTAAGAACTTCCAAAAACAAATCCAAACTTTCAGAGTGGAACAAATCTAAAACTTCTAAAAAAAACCAAACTTTCAAAACAAATCTAAGAACCAAAACAAATCAAACTTTCAGAGGGGAACAAATCTAAGAACTTCCGAAAACAAATCCAAACTTTCAGAGTGTAGAACAAATCTAAGAACTTCCAAAACAAATCCAAACTTTCAGAGTGGGAACAAATCTAAGAACTTCCAAAAAACAAATCCAAACTTTCAAGAGTGAGGAACAAATCTAAGAACTTCCAAAACAAATCCAAACTTTCAGAGTGGGAACAAATCTAAGAACTTCCAAAAACAAATCCAAACTTTCAGAACAAATCTAAGAACTTCTGAAAACAAATCTTCAAAGAACAAATCTAAGAAAAAAAACAAATCCAAACTTTCAGAGTGGGAACAAATCTAAGAACTTCCGAAACAAATCCAAACTTTCAGAGTGGAACAAATCTAAGAACTTCAAACTTTAAAAAACAAATCTAAACTTTCAAAACAAATCAAACTTTCAAGAACAAATTCCTTTAAAACAAATCCAAACTTTCAGAGTGGGAACAAATCTAAGAACTTCCGAAAACAAATCCAAACTTTAAGAGTGGGAACAAATCTAAGAACTTCCAAAAACAAATCCAAACTTTCAGAGTGGGAACAAATCTAAGAACTTCCGAAAAAAAATCCAAACTTTCAGAGTGGGAACAAATCTAAGAACTTCCAAAAACAAATCCAAACTTTCAGAGTGGGAACAAATCTAAGAACTTCCAAAACAAATCCAAACTTTAAGAGTGAAACAAATCTAAGAACTTCCAAAAAAAAATCCAAACTTTCAGAGTGGGGAACAAATCTAAGAACTTCCAAAACAAATCCAAACTTTCAGAGTGGGAACAAATCTAAGAACTTCCAAAACAAATCCAAACTTTCAGAGTGGGAACAAATCTAAGAACTTCTTCAAAAAAAATCCAAACTTTAAGAGTGGGAACAAATCTAAGAACTTCCGAAAACAAATCCAAACTTTCAGAGTGGGAACAAATCTAAGAACTTCCGAAAACAAATCCAAACTTTCAGAGTGGGAACAAATCTAAGAACTTCCAAAAACAAATCCAAACTTTCAGAGTGGGAACAAATCTAAGAACTTCCAAAAACAAATCCAAACTTTCAGAGTGGGAACAAATCTAAGAACTTCCAAAAACAAATCCAAACTTTCAGAGTGGGAACAAATCTAAGAACTTCCAAAAACAAATCCAAACTTTTAGAGTGGGAACAAATCTAAGAAATCCAAACTTTAAGAGTGGGAACAAATCTAAGAACTTCCAAAAACAAATCCAAACTTTTAGAGTGGGAACAAATCTAAGAACTTCCAAAACAAATCAAAACTTTCAGAGTGGGAACAAATCTAAGAACTTCCAAAACAAATCCAAACTTTCAGAGTGGGAACAAATCTAAGAACTTCCAAAACAAATCCAAACTTTCAGAGTGGGGAACAAATCTAAGAACTTCCAAAAAACAAATCCAAACTTTCAGAATGGGAACAAATCTAAGAACTTCCAAAAACAAATCCAAACTTTCAGAGTGGAACAAATCTAAGAACTTCCAAAAACAAATCCAAACTTTCAGAATGGGAACAAATCTAAGAACTTCCGAAAACAAATCCAAACTTTCAGAACTGGGGAACAAATCTAAGAACTTCCAAAAACAAATCCAAACTTTCAGAGTGGGAACAAATCTAAGAACTTCCAAAACAAATCCAAACTTTCAGAGTGGGGAACAAATCTAAGAACTTCGAAAAAACAAATCAGAAACTTTTCAGAGTGGGAACAAATCTAAGAACTTCCGAAACAAATCCAAACTTTCAGAGTGGGAACAAATCTAAGAACTTCCAAAAACAAATCCAAACTTTCAGAGTGGGAACAAATCTAAGAACTTCCAAAACAAATCCAAACTTTCAGAGTGGGAAACAATCTAAGAACTTCCAAAACAAATCCAAACTTTCAGAGTGGGAACAAATCTAAGAACTTCCAAAAAAAAATCCAAACTTTCAGAGTGGGAACAAATCTAAGAACTTCCAAAAACAAATCCAAACTTTCAGAGTGGGAACAAATCTAAGAACTTCTGAAAAAAAATCCAAACTTTCAAAACAAATCTAAGAACTTTCAAATCCAAACTTTCAGAGGGAACAAATCTAAACAAATCTAAGAACTTCCAAAAACAAATCCAAACTTTCAAGTTTAGAACAAAATCTAAGAACTTCCAAAAAAAATCCAAACTTTCAGAGTAGGGAACAAATCTAAGAACTTCCAAAAACAAATCCAAACTTTCAGATCAAATCAAAACTTTCCAAACTTTCAGAGTGGGAACAAATCTAAGAACTTCCAAAAACAAATCCAAACTTTCAGAGTGGGAACAAATCTAAGAACTTCCAAAAACAAATCCAAACTTTCAGAGTGGGAACAAATCTAAGAACTTCCAAAAACAAATCCAAACTTTAAGAGGAACAAATCTAAGAACTTCCAAAAACAAATCCAAACTTTCAGAGTAGGAACAAATCTAAGAACTTCCAAAAACAAATCCAAACTTTCAGAGTGGGAACAAATCTAAGAACTTCCAAAAAAACAAATCCAAACTTTCAGAGTGGGAACAAATCTAAGAACTTGAAAACAAATCCAAACTTTCAGAGTGGGAACAAATCTAAGAACTTCCAAAAACAAATCCAAACTTTCAGAGGGAACAAATCTAAGAACTTCCAAAAACAAATCCAAACTTTCAGAATGGGACAAATCTAAGAACTTCCAAAACAAATCCAAACTTTCAGAGTGGGAACAAATCTAAGAACTTCCAAAAAAATCAAACTTTCCAAACAAATCAGAATGGGAACAAATCTAAGAACTTCCAAAAACAAATCCAAACTTTCAGAAACAAATGGAGAACAAATCTAAGAACTTCCAAAACAAATCCAAACTTTCAGAGTGGGAACAAATCTAAGAACTTCCAAAAACAAATCAAACTTTCAGAGTGGGAACAAATCTAAGAACTTCCAAAAACAAATCCAAACTTTCAGAGTAGGAACAAATCTAAGAACTTCCGAAAACAAATCCAAACTTTCAGAGTGAACAAATCTAAGAACTTCCAAAACAAATCCAAACTTTCAGAGTGGGAACAAATCTAAGAACTTCCAAAAACAATCCAAACTTTCAGAGTGGGAACAAATCTAAGAACTTTTCAAACTTTCAGAGTGGGAACAAATCTAAAAAAACTTCCAAAAAATCAAACTCCAAACTTTTTCAGAGTGGGAACAAATCTAAGAACTTCCAAAAACAAATCCAAACTTTCAGAGTGGAACAAATCTAAGAACTTCTGAAAACAAATCCAAACTTTCAGAGTGAAGGAAATCTAAGAACTTCCAAAACAAATCCAAACTTTCAGAGTGGGAACAAATCTAAGAACTTCCAAAACAAATCCAAACTTTAAGAGTGGAACAAATCTAAGAACTTCCAAAAACAAATCCAAACTTTCAGAGGGGAACAAATCTAATCCACTTTCCAAAAACAAAACTTTAAAAACAACCAAACTTTCAGAGTGGGAACAAATCTAAGAACTTCAAAACAAATCCAAACTTTCAGAGGGGGAACAAATCTAAGAACTTCCAAAAACAAATCCAAACTTTCAGAGTGGGAACAAATCTAAGAACTTCCAAAAACAAATCCAAACTTTCAGAGTAGGAACAAATCTAGAACTTCCAAAAACAAATCCAAACTTTCAGAGTGGGAACAAATCTAAGAACTTCCAAAAACAAATCCAAACTTTCAGA
This sequence comes from Acanthosepion pharaonis, assembly GCA_903632075.3. Classification (NCBI taxonomy): domain Eukaryota; kingdom Metazoa; phylum Mollusca; class Cephalopoda; order Sepiida; family Sepiidae; genus Acanthosepion; species Acanthosepion pharaonis. The sequence goes on along the minus strand of CAHIKZ030004040.1, from coordinate 73,649 downwards.
GTGGGAACAAATCTAAGAACTTCCAAAACAAATCAAACTTTCCAAACTTTCAAATCCAAACTTTCAGGGAACAAATCTAAGAACTTCCGAAAAAAATCAAATTTCAGAAAACAAATCTAAGAACTTGGGAAAACAAAAACTTTAAGGTAGGAAGAACTTCCAAAAACAAATCCAAACTTTCAGAGTGGGAACAAATCTAAGAACTTCCAAAAACAAATCCAAACTTTCAGACAATCTAAGAACTTCCAAATCCAAACTTTCAGAGTGGGAACAAATCTAAGAACTTCCAAAAACAAATCCAAACTTTCAGAGTGGGAACAAATCTAAGAACTTCAAAAAACAAATCCAAACTTTCAGAGTGGGAACAAATCTAAGAACTTCCAAAACAAATCCAAACTTTCAGAGTGGGAACAAATCTAAGAACTTCCAAAAAACAAATCCAAACTTTCAGAGTGGAACAAATCTAAGAACTTCCAAAAACAAATCCAAACTTTCAGAGGAGGAACAAATCTAAGAACTTTCAAAAACAAATCCAAACTTTCAGAGTGGGAACAAATCTAAGAACTTCCAAAAACAAATCCAAACTTTCAGAGTGAAGAACAAATCTAAGAACTTCCAAAAACAAATCCAAACTTTCAGAGTGGGAACAAATCTAAGAACTAAAAAAATCCAAACTTTCAGAAACAAATCTAAGAACTTCCAAACAAATCAAACTTTCAGAGTGGGAACAAATCTAAGAACTTCCAAAAACAAATCCAAACTTTCAGAGTGGGAACAAATCTAAGAACTTCCGAAAAACAAATCCAAACTTTCAGAGTGGGAACAAATCTAAGAACTTCCAAAAACAAATCCAAACTTTCAGAGTGGGAACAAATCTAAGAACTTCCAAAAAAAAATCCAAACTTTCAGAATGGGAACAAATCTAAGAACTCTTTCAAAGAACAAATTCAGAGAACAAATCTCCAAAACAAATCCAAACTTTCAGAGTGGGAACAAATCTAAGAACTTCCAAAACAAATCCAAACTTTCAGAGGAAACAAAAAGAACAAAACAAAAACTTTCAGAGTGGGAACAAATCTAAGAACTTCCAAAAACAAATCCAAACTTTCAGAGTGGGAACAAATCTAAGAACTTCCAAAACAAATCCAAACTTTCAGAGTGGGAACAAATCTAAGAACTTCCAAAAACAAATCCAAACTTTCAGAGTGGGAACAAATCTAAGAACTTCCAAAAATCAAACCAGAGTGGGACAAATTCAGAATGGGGGCAAAAACAAATCCAAACTTTCAGAGTGGGAACAAATCTAAGAACTTCCAAAAACAAATCCAAACTTTCAGAGTGGGAACAAATCTAAGAACTTCCAAAACAAATCCAAACTTTCAGAGTGGAACAAATCTAAGAACTTCCGAAACAAATCCAAACTTTCAGAGTAGGAACAAATCTAAGAACTTCTTCGAAACAAATCCAAACTTTCAGAGTGGGAACAAATCTAAGAACTTCCAAAAAAAAATCCAAACTTTCAGAGAACAAATCTAAGAACTTCCAAAAACAAATCCAAACTTTCAGAGGGGAACAAATCTAAGAACTTCCAAAAACAAATCCAAACTTTCAGAGTGGGACAAATTAAGAAAAAATCCAAACTAAGAACTTCCAAAACAAATCCAAACTTTCAGAGTGGAACAAATCTAAGAACTTCCAAAAACAAATCCAAACTTTCAGAGTGGGAACAAATCTAAGAACTTCCAAAAACAAATCCAAACTTTCAGAGTGGGAACAAATCTAAGAACTTCCAAAAACAAATCCAAACTTTCAGAGTGGGAACAAATCTAAGAACTTCCAAAAACAAATCCAAACTTTCAGAGTGGGAACAAATCTAAGAACTTCCAAAAACAAATCCAAACTTTCAGAGTGGGAACAAATCTAAGAACTTCCGAAAACAAATCCAAACTTTCAGAGTGGGAACAAATCTAAGAACTTCCAAAAACAAATCCAAACTTTCAGAGTGGGAACAAATCTAAGAACTTCCGAAAACAAATCCAAACTTTCAGAGTGGGAACAAATCTAAGAACTTCCAAAAACAAATCCAAACTTTCAGAGTGGGAACAAATCTAAGAACTTCCAAAACAAATCCAAACCAAAACAAATCTCAGAACTTCAAAAAACAAAAACTTTCAGAAACAAATCTAAGAACTTTCAAAACAAATCCAAACTTTCAGAGTGGGAACAAATCTAAAAAACCAACTTTCAAAAAAATCAAAAAAAATCCAAACTTTCAGAGTGGGAACAAATCTAAGAACTTCCAAAAACAAATCCAAACTTTCAGAGTGGGAACAAATCTAAGAACTTCTGAAAACAAATCCAAACTTTCAGAGTGGGAACAAATCTAAGAACTTCCAAAAACAAATCTCTTTCAAGTGAACAAATCTAAGAACTTCCCAAAACAAATCCAAACTTTCAGAGTGGGAACAAATCTAAGAACTTCCAAAACAAATCCAAACTTTCAGAGTGGGAACAAATCTAAGAACTTCCAAAAACAAATCCAAACTTTCAGAGTGGGAACAAAACTAAGAAATCTTCCAAAACAAATCCAAAAACTTTCAGAGTGGGAACAAATCTAAGAACTTCCAAAAACAAATCCAAACTTTCAGAGTGGGAACAAATCTAAGAACTTCCGAAAACAAAAACTTTCCAAACTTTTCAGAGTGGGAACAAATCTAAGAACTTCCAAAACAAATCCAAACTTTCAGAGAACAAATCTAAGAACTTCCAAAACAAATCCAAACTTTCAGAATGGAACAAATCTAAGAACTTCCAAAAACAAATCCAAACATTCAGAGGAACAAATCTAAGAACTTCCCAAACAAATCAAACTTTCAGAACAAATCTAAGAACTTCCAAAAAAACAAATCCAAACTTTCAGAGTGGGAACAAATCTAAGAACTTCCAAAAACAAATCCAAACTTTCAGAGTGGGAACAAATCTAAGAACTTCCAAAAAAATCCAAACTTTCAGAGTGGGAACAAATCTAAGAACTTCCAAAAACAAATCCAAACTTTCAGAGTGGGAACAAATCTAAGAACTTCCGAAAAACAAAAACTCCAAACTTTCAAATCCAGTTTCAGGTGAGGAACAAATCTAAGAAAAACAAATCCAAACTTTCAAAAAAATCAAAACTTCCAAAACAAATTTTCAGAATGGGAACAAATCTAAGAACTTCCAAAAACAAATCCAAACTTTCAGAGTGGGAACAAATCTAAGAACTTCCAAAACAAATCCAAACTTTCAGAGTGGGAACAAATCTAAGAACTTCCCAAAAAATCAAATTTCCAAATCTAAGAACATTTTCAGAGTGGGAACAAATCTAAGAACTTCCAAAAAAAAATTTCCAAAACTTCCAAAAACAGAGTGGGAACAAATCTAAGAACTTCCAAAAACAAATCCAAACTTTCAGAGTGGGAACAAATCTAAGAACTTCCAAAAACAAATCCAAACTTTCAGAGTGGGAACAAATCTAAGAACTTCCAAAAACAAATCCAAACTTTCAGAGTGGGAACAAATCTAAGAACTTCCAAAAACAAATCCAAACTTTCAGAGTGGGAACAAATCTAAGAACTTCCAAAAACAAATCCAAACTTTCAGAGTGGGAACAAATCTAAGAACTTCCAAAAACAAATCCAAACTTTCAGAAAACAAATCTAAGAACTTCAAAAAACAAATCCAAACTTTCAGAGTGGGAACAAATCTAAGAACTTCCAAAAACAAATCAGAATGGGAACAAATCTAAAACTTTCCAAACTTTCAGGTGGGAACAAATCTAAGAACTTCCAAAAACAAATCCAAACTTTCAGAGTGGGAACAAATCTAAGAACTTCCAAAACAAATCCAAACTTTCAGAGGGAACAAATCTAAGAACTTCCAAAACAAATCCAAACTTTCAGAATGGAACAAATCTAAGAACTTCCAAAACAAATCCAAACTTTCAGAGTGGGAACAAATCTAAGAACTTCCAAAAACAAATCCAAACTTTCAGAGTGGGAACAAATCTAAGAACTTCCAAAAACAAATCCAAACTTTCAGAGTGGGAACAAATCTAAGAACTTCCAAAAACAAATCCAAACTTTCAGGAGTGAACAAATCTAAGAACTTCAAAACAAATCCAAACTTTCAGAAACAAATCTAAGAACTTCCAAAACAAATCCAAACTTTCAGGAACAAATCTAAGAACTTCCAAAAACAAATCCAAACTTTCAGAGTGGGAACAAATCTAAGAACTTCCAAAAACAAATCCAAACTTTCAGAGTGGGAACAAATCTAAGAACTTCCAAAACAAATCCAAACTTTCAGAATGGGAACAAATCTAAGAACTTCCAAAAACAAATCCAAACTTTCAGAGTGGGAACAAATCTAAGAACTTCCAAAAACAAATCAAAACTTTCAGAGTAGGAACAAATCTAAGAACTTCCGAAAAACAAATCCAAACTTTCAGAGTGGGAACAAATCTAAGAACTTCCAAAAACAAATCCAAACTTTCAGAGTGGGAACAAATCTAAGAACTTCCAAAAAAAACAAATCCAAACTTTCAGAGTGGGAACAAATCTAAGAACTTCCAAAAACAAATCCAAACTTTCAGAGTGGGAACAAATCTAAGAACTTCCAAATCCAAACTTTCAAATGGAACAAATCTAAGAACTTTGAAAACAAATCCAAACTTTCAGAGGGGAACAAATCTAAGAACTTCCAAAACAAATCAAACTTTCAGAGTGGGAACAAATCTAAGAACTTTCAAAACAAATCCAAACTTTCAGAGTGAACAAATCTAAGAACTTCCAAAAACAAATCCAAACTTTCAGAGAGAACAAATCTAAGAACTTCAAAAACAAATCCAAACTTTCAGAGTGGGAACAAATCTAAGAACTTCAAAAACAAATCCAAACTTTCAAGAAACAAATCTAAGAACTTCCAAAAACAAATCCAAACTTTCAGAGTGGGAACAAATCTAAGAACTTCCAAAAACAAATCCAAACTTTAAGAGTGGGAACAAATCTAAGAACTTCCAAAAACAAATCCAAACTTTCAGAGTGGGAACAAATCTAAGAACTTCCAAAAACAAATCCAAACTTTCAGAGTGGGAACAAATCTAAGAACATCCAAAAAAAATCAAACTTTCAGAGTGGAACAAATCTAAGACCTTCCAAAAACAAATCCAAACTTTAAGAGTGGGAACAAATCTAAGAACTTCCAAAAAAAAATCCAAACTTTCAGAGTGGGAACAAATCTAAGAACTTCTGAAAACAAATCCAAACTTTCAAAACAAATCTAAGAACAAAACTTTTCAGAGTGGGAACAAATCTAAGAACTTCCAAAAACAAATCCAAACTTTCAGAGTGGGAACAAATCTAAGAACTTCCAAAAACAAAACCAAACTTTCAGAATGGGACAAATCTAAGAACTTCCGAAAACAAATCCAAACTTTCAGAGTGAACAAATCTAAGAACTTCCAAAACAAATCCAAACTTTCAGAGTGGGAACAAATCTAAGAACTTCCAAAAAAATCAAACTTTCAGAGTGGGAACAAATCAAAACTTTTTCAGAGTGGGAACAAATCTAAGAACTTCCAAAAAACAAATCAAACTTTCAGAACAACCAAACTGGGGAACAAATCTAAGAACTTCCAAAACAAATCCAAACTTTCAGAGTGGGAACAAATCTAAGAACTTCAAATCCAAACTTTCAGAAAACAAATCCAAAAACTTTCAGAGTGGGAACAAATCTAAGAACTTCCAAAAACAAATCCAAACTTTCAGAGTGGGAACAAATCTAAGAACTTCCAAAAACAAATCCAAACTTTCCAAATCTTTCCAAACAAATCCAAACTTTCAGGGAACAAATCTAAGAACTTCCGAAAACAAATCCAAACTTTCAGAGTGGGAACAAATCTAAGAACTTCCAAAAACAAATCCAAACTTTCAGAATGAACAAATCTAAGAACTTCCAAAACAAATCCAAACTTTCAGAGTGGGAACAAATCTAAGAACTTTAAAAACAAATCCAAAAAGAGTGGGAACAAATCAAAACTTTCCAAATCCAAACTTTCAGAGTGGGAACAAATCTAAGAACTTCCGAAAACAAATCCAAACTTTCAGAGGGGAACAAATCTAAGAACTTCCAAAAACAAATCCAAACTTTCAGAGTGGGAACAAATCTAAGAACTTCCAAAAACAAATCCAAACTTTCAGAGTGGGAACAAATCTAAGAACTTCCGAAAAAAAAACTTTCAAACAAATCAGAACTGGGAACAAATTTCTAAGAACTTCCAAAAACAAATCCAAACTTTCAGAGTGGGAACAAATCTAAGAACTTCCAAAAACAAATCCAAACTTTCAGAGTGGGAACAAATCTAAGAACTTCCGAAAACAAATCAAACTTTCAGAGTGGGAACAAATCTAAGAACTTCCAAAACAAATCCAAACTTTCAGAAAATCTAAGAACTTCAAAACAAAGAAACTTTCAAAACAAATCAAAACTCCAAACAAATCCAAACTTTCAGAATGGGAACAAATCTAAGAACTTCCAAAAACAAATCCAAACTTTCAGAAACAAATCTAAGAACTTCCAAAAACAAATCCAAACTTTCAGAGTGGGAACAAATCTAAGAACTTCCGAAAACAAATCCAAACTTTCAGAGTGGGAACAAATCTAAGAACTTCCGAAAACAAATCCAAACTTTCAGAGTGGGAACAAATCTAAGAACTTCCAAAAACAATCCAAACTTTCAGAGTGGGGAACAAATCTAAGAACTTCCAAAAACAAATCCAAACTTTCAGAGTGGGAACAAATCTAAGAACTTCCAAAAACAAATCCAAACTTTCAGAGTGGGAACAAATCTAAGAACTTCCAAAAACAAATCCAAACTTTCAGAGTGGGAACAAATCTAAGAACTTCCAAAAACAAATCCAAACTTTCAGAGTGGGAACAAATCTAAGAACTTCCAAAAACAAATCCAAACTTTCAGAGTGGGAACAAATCTAAGAACTTCCAAAACAAATCCAAACTTTCAGAGGGGAACAAATCTAAGAACTTCCAAAAACAAATCCAAACTTTCAGAGTGGGAAATCAAAAACTAAGAACTTCCAAAAACTTTCAGAATGGGAACAAATCTAAGAACTTCCAAAAACAATCCAAACTTTCTAAGAACTGGGAACAAATCTAAGAACTTCAAAAACAAATCCAAACTTTCAGAAATCCAAACTGGGAACAAATCTAAGAACTAAGAAAATCTAAGAACTTCCAAAAAATCAAACTTTCCAAACTTTCAATCCAAACTTTCCAGGGAAACAAATCTAAGAACTTCCAAAACAAATCCAAACTTTCAGAATGGGAACAAATCTAAGAACTTCCAAACAAATCCAAACTTTCAGAGTGGGAACAAATCTAAGAACTTCCAAAAACAAATCCAAACTTTCAGAGTGGGAACAAATCTAAGAACTTCCAAAAACAAATCCAAACTTTCAGAGTGGGAACAAATCTAAGAACTTCCAAAACAAATCCAAACTTTCAGAGTGGGAACAAATCTAAGAACTTCCGAAAACAAATCCAAACTTTCAGAGTGGGAACAAATCTAAGAACTTCCAAAAACAAATCCAAACTTTCAGAATGGGAACAAATCTAAGAACTTCCAAAAAACAAATCCAAACTTTCAGAGTGGGAACAAATCTAAGAACTTCCAAAACAAATCCAAACTTTCAGAGTGGGAACAAATCTAAGAACTTCCAAAAACAAATCCAAACTTTCAGAGTGGGAACAAATCTAAGAACTTCCAAAAACAAATCCAAACTTTCAGAAACAAATCTAAGAATCCGAAAAAAACCAAACTTTCAGAGGAACAAATCTAAGAACTTCCAAAAACAAATCCAAACTTTTCAGAGGGGAACAAATCTAAGAACTTCCAAAAACAAATCCAAACTTTCAGAGTGGGAACAAATCTAAGAACTTCCAAAACAAATCCAAACAAATTTCAAATCCAAACTTTCAGAATGGGAACAAATCTAAGAACTTCAAAAACAAATCCAAACTTTCAGAGTGGGAACAAATCTAAGAACTTCCAAAAACAAATCCAAACTTTCAGAGTGGGAACAAATCTAAGAACTTCCAAAAACAAATCCAAACTTTCAGAGTGGGAACAAATCTAAGAACTTCCAAAAACAAATCCAAACTTTCAGAGTGGGAACAAATCTAAGAACTTCCAAAAACAAAAAACTTTCAGAGTGGGAACAAATCTAAGAACTTCCAAAAAAAATCCAAACTTTCAGAGTGGGAACAAATCTAAGAACTTCCAAAACAAATCAAACTTTCAGAGTGGGAACAAATCTAAGAACTTCAAAAACAAATCCAAACTTTCAGAGTGGGAACAAATCTAAGAACTTCCAAAACAAATCCAAACTTTCAGAGTGAACAAATCAAATCTAAGAACTTCTGAAAACAAATCCAAACTTTCAGAGTGGGAACAAATCTAAGAACTTCCAAAAACAAATCCAAACTTTCAGAGTGGGAACAAATCTAAGAACTTCCAAAACAAATCCAAACTTTCAGAGTGGGAACAAATCTAAGAACTTCCAAAACAAATCCAAACTTTCAGAGTGGGGAACAAATCTAAGAACTTCCAAAACAAATCCAAACTTTCAGAGTGAAACAAATCTAAGAACTTCCAAAAACAAATCCAAACTTTCAGAGTAGGAACAAATCTAAGAACTTCCAAAAACAAATCCAAACTTTCAGAGTGGGAACAAATCTAAGAACTTCCAAAAACAAATCCAAACTTTCAGAATGGGAACAAATCTAAGAACTTCCAAAAAAACAAATCCAAACTTTCAGAATGGGAACAAATCTAAGAACTTCTGAAAACAAATCCAAACTTTCAGAGTGGGAACAAATCTAAGAACTTCCGAAAACAAATCCAAACTTTCAGAATGGGAGCAAATCTAAGAACTTCTGAAAACAAATCCAAACTTTCAGAATGGGAGCAAATCTAAGAACTTCCAAAAACAAATCCAAACTTTCAGAGTGGGAACAAATCTAAGAACTTCCAAAAACAAATCCAAACTTTCAGAATGGGAGCAAATCTAAGAACTTCCAAAAAAACAAATCCAAACTTTCAAAACAAATCTAAGAACAAAAACAAATTCAAACTTTCAGAGTGGGAACAAATCTAAGAACTTCCTTTCAAAAACAAATCCAAACTTTCAGAATGGGAACAAATCTAAGAACTTCCAAAACAAATCCAAACTTTCAGAGTGGGAACAAATCTAAGAACTTCCAAAAACAAATCCAAACTTTCAGAGTGGGAACAAATCTAAGAACTTCCAAAAACAAATCCAAACTTTCAGAATGGGAGCAAATCTAAGAACTTCCAAAAACAAATCCAAACTTTCAGAGTGGGAACAAATCTAAGAACTTCCGAAAAAACAAACTTTCAAACTTTCAGAAAAACAAATCAAACTCTAAGAACAAATCTAAAAACAAATCCAAACAAACTTTCAGAGTGGGAACAAATCTAAGAACTTCCGAAAACAAATCCAAACTTTCAGAGTGGGAACAAATCTAAGAACTTCCAAAAACAAATCCAAACTTTCAGAGTGGGAACAAATCTAAGAACTTCCAAAAACAAATCCAAACTTTCAGAGTGGGAACAAATCTAAGAACTTCCGAAAACAAATCAAACTTTCAGAGGGGAACAAATCTAAGAACTTCCAAAAACAAATCCAAACTTTCAGAGTGGGAAACAAATCTAAGAACTTCCAAAAACAAATCAAACTTTCAGAATGGGAACAAATCTAAGAACTTCCAAAAACAAATCCAAACTTTCAGAGTGGGAACAAATCTAAGAACTTCCTTTCAGAGAAAAATCAAATCCAAACTTTCAGAGGGAACAAATCTAAGAACTTCCAAAAACAAATCCAAACTTTCAGAGTGGAACAAATCTAAGAACTTCCGAAACAAATCCAAACTTTCAGAGTGGGAACAAATCTAAGAACTTCCAAAACAAATCCAAACTTTCAGAGTGGGAACAAATCTAAGAACTTCCAAAACAAATCCAAACTTTCAGAATGGGAACAAATCTAAGAACTTCCAAAAACAAATCCAAACTTTCAGAGTGGGAACAAATCTAAGAACTTCCAAAACAAATCCAAACTTTCAGAGTGGGAACAAATCTAAGAACTTCCAAAACAAATCCAAACTTTCAGAATGGGAACAAATCTAAGAACTTCCAAAAACAAATCCAAACTTTCAGAGGAACAAATCTAAGAACTTCCAAAAACAAATCCAAACTTTCAGAATGGAACAAATCTAAGAACTTCCAAAAACAAATCCAAACTTTCAGAACTTGGGAACAAATCTAAGAACTTCCAAAAAAATCAAATCCAAACTTTCAGAATGGGGAACAAATCTAAGAACTTCCAAAAACAAATCCAAACTTTCAGAGTGGGAACAAATCTAAGAACTTCCAAAACAACAACTTTCCAAACTTTCAGAAACTTTCAGAGTGGGAACAAATCTAAGAACTTCCAAAACAAATCCAAACTTTCAGAGTGGGAACAAATCTAAGAACTTCCAAAAACAAATCCAAACTTTCAGAATGGGAACAAATCTAAGAACTTCCGAAAACAAATCCAAACTTTCAGAATGGGAACAAATCTAAGAACTTCCAAAACAAATCCAAACTTTCAGAGTGGGAACAAATCTAAGAACTTCCGAAAACAAATCCAAACTTTCAGAGAACAAAAACAAAGAAACTTTCAGAAAACAAATCCAAAACTTCCCAAAACAAATCCAAACTTTCAGAGTGAAACAAATCTAAGAACTTCCAAAAACAAATCCAAACTTTCAGAATGGGAACAAATCTAAGAACTTCCAAAACAAATCCAAACTTTCAGAGTGGGAACAAATCTAAGAACTTCCAAAAACAAATCCAAACTTTCAGAGTGGGAACAAATCTAAGAACTTCCAAAAACAAATCCAAACTTTCAGAGTGGGAACAAATCTAAGAACTTCCAAAACAAATCCAAACTTTCAGAGTGGGAACAAAATCTAAGAACTTCCAAAACAAATCCAAACTTTCAGAGTGGGAACAAATCTAAGAACTTCCAAAAACAAATCCAAACTTTCAGAGTGGGAACAAATCTAAGAACTTCCAAAACAAATCCAAACTTTCAGAGTGGGAACAAATCTAAGAACTTCCAAAACAAATCCAAACTTTCAGAAACAAATCTAAGAACTTCAAAACAAATCCAAACTTTCAGAGTGGGAACAAATCTAAGAACTTCCAAAAACAAATCCAAAACAAATCCAAACTTTCAGAGTGGGAACAAATCTAAGAACTTCCAAAAACAAATCCAAACTTTCAGAGTGGGAACAAATCTAAGAACTTCCAAAAACAAATCCAAACTTTCAGAGTGGGAACAAATCTAAGAACTTCCAAAAACAAATCCAAACTTTCAGAGTGGGAACAAATCTAAGAACTTCCAAAACAAATCAAACTTTCAACTTTCAGAACTTCCAAAACAAATCTAAGAACTGGGAACAAATCAAATCAAACTTTCAAAACAAATCTAAGAACTTCCAAAAACAAATCCAAACTTTCAGAGTGGGAACAAATCTAAGAACTTCCAAAACAAATCCAAACTTTCAGAATGGGAACAAATCTAAGAACTTCAAATCCAAAAACAAAATCCAAACTTTCAACAAACCAAACAAATCTAACAAATCTAAAAACAAAACCAAAACTTTCAGAGTGGGAACAAATCTAAGAACTTCCAAAAACAAATCCAAACTTTCAGAGTGGGAACAAATCTAAGAACTTCCAAAAACAAATCCAAACTTTCAGAGTGGGAAATCTAAGAACTTCCAAAAACAAATCCAAACTTTCAGAAAAAATCTAAGAACTTCCAAAAACAAATCCAAACTTCAGAGTGGGAACAAATCTAAGAACTTCCAAAAACAAATCCAAACTTTCAGAGTGGGAACAAATCTAAGAACTTCCAAAAACAAATCCAAACTTTCAGAGTGGGAACAAAAATAAGAACTTCCAAAAACAAATCCAAACTTTCAGAATGGGAACAAATCTAAGAACTTCCAAAACAAATCCAAACTTTCAGAATGGGAACAAATCTAAGAACTTCAAACAAATCCAAGAACTTCCAAAAAACAAATCCAAACTTTCAGAATGGGAACAAATCTAAGAACTTCCGAAAACAAATCCAAACTTTCAGAGTGGGAACAAATCTAAGAACTTCCAAAAACAAATCCAAACTTTCAGAATGGGAACAAATCTAAGAACTTTCAAACTTTCAGAATGGGAACAAATCTAAGAACTTCCAAAAACAAATCCAAACTTTCAGAGTGGGAACAAATCTAAGAACTCCAAAACAAATCCAAACTTTCAGAGTGGAACAAATCTAAGAACTTCCAAAAACAAATCCAAACTTTCAGAGTGGGAACAAATCTAAGAACTTCCAAAAACAAATCCAAACTTTCAGAGTGGGAACAAATCTAAGAACTTCCAAAACAAATCCAAACTTTCAGAGTGGGAACAAATCTAAGAACTTCCAAAAAACAAATCCAAACTTTCAGAGTGGGAACAAATCTAAGAACTTCCAAAACAAATCCAAACTTTCAGAGTGGGAACAAATCTAAGAACTTCCAAAAACAAAAATTTCAGAACTTTCTAAGAACTTCCAAAAACAAATCCAAACTTTCAGAGTAACTTTCAAATCTAAGAACTTCCAAAAACAAATCCAAACTTTCAGAATGGGAACAAATCTAAGAACTTCCAAAAACAAATCCAAACTTTCAGAGTGGGAACAAATCTAAGAACTTCCAAAACAAATCCAAACTTTCAGAATGGGAACAAATCTAAGAACTTCCAAAAACAAATCCAAACTTTCAGAGTGGGAACAAATCTAAGAACTTCCAAAAACAAATCCAAACTTTCAGAGGAAACAAATCTAAGAACTTCCAAAAACAAATCCAAACTTTCAGAGTGGGAACAAATCTAAGAAACTTTCAGAAAAACAAATCCAAACTTTTCAGAGTGGAACAAATCTAAGAACTTCCAAAAAAATCAAATTTCAAACAAATCTAAGAACTGGGGCAAAAACTAAGAACAAATCTAAAAACAAAAAAAATCAAACTTTCAGAGTGGGAACAAATCTAAGAACTTCCAAAACAAATCCAAACTTTCAGAATGGGAACAAATCTAAGAACTTCCAAAAACAAATCCAAACTTTCAGAATGGGAACAAATCTAAGAACTTCCAAAAAACAAATCCAAAACTTTCAGAGTGGGAAAAATCAAACTCTAAAAAAATCCAAACTTTCAAAAATCAAAACTTCCGAAAAAAAACCAAACTTTCAGAGTGGGAACAAATCTAAGAACTTCCAAAAACAAATCCAAACTTTCAGAGTGGGAACAAATCTAAGAACTTCCAAAAACAAATCCAAACTTTCAGAGTGGGAACAAATCTAAGAACTTCCAAAAACAAATCCAAACTTTCAGAGTGGGAACAAATCTAAGAACTTCCAAAAACAAATCCAAACTTTCAGAGTGGGAACAAATCTAAGAACTTCCAAAAACAAATCCAAACTTTCAGAGTGGGAACAAATCTAAGAACTTTCAAAAACAAATCCAAACTTTCAAATCAAACTTTCAGGGAACAAATCTAAGAACTTCGAAAACAAATCCAAACTTTCAGAGTGGGAACAAATCTAAGAACTTCCAAAAACAAATCCAAACTTTCAGAATGGGAACAAATCTAAGAACTTCAAAACAAATCCAAACTTTCAGAGTGAACAAATCTAAGAACTTCCAAAAACAAATCCAAACTTTCAGAAAAGAACTTCCAAAAAAATCCAAACTTTCAGAGGGAACAAATCTAAGAACTTCCAAAACAAATCAAATCTAAGAACAAATCCAAAACAAATCCAAACTTTTTCAGAGTGGGAACAAATCTAAGAACTTCCAAAACAAAACAAATCCAAAACTTCCAAAAACAAATCCAAACTTTCAGTGGGAACAAATCTAAGAACTTCCAAAAACAAATCCAAACTTTCAGAGTGGGAACAAATCTAAGAACTTCCAAAACAAATCCAAACTTTCAGAGTGGGAACAAATCTAAGAACTTCCAAAAACAAATCCAAACTTTCAGAGTGGGAACAAATCTAAGAACTTCCAAAACAAATCCAAACTTTCAGAGTGGGAACAAATCTAAGAACTTCCAAAACAAATCCAAACTTTCAGAGTGGAACAAATCTAAGAACTTCCAAAAACAAATCCAAACTTTCAGAGGAACAAATCTAAGAACTTCCGAAAACAAATCCAAACATTCAGAGTGGGAACAAATCTAAGAACTTCCAAAAACAAATCCAAACTTTCAGAGTGGGAACAAATCTAAGAACTTCCAAAAACAAATCCAAACTTTCAGAGTGGGAACAAATCTAAGAACTTCCGAAAACAAATCCAAACTTTCAGAGTGGGAACAAATCTAAGAACTTCCGAAAAACAAATCCAAACTTTCAGAGTGGGAACAAATCTAAGAACTTCCAAAAACAAATCCAAACTTTCAGAATGGGAGCAAATCTAAGAACTTCCAAAAACAAATCCAAACTTTCTGAATGGGAAAAAATCTAAGAACTTCCAAAACAAATCCAAACTTTCAGAGTGGGAACAAATCTAAGAACAAATTAAGAACCCAAAAACAAATCCAAACTTTCAGAGTGGGAACAAATCTAAGAACTTCCAAAAACAAATCCAAACTTTCAGAGTGGAACAAATCTAAGAACTTCCAAAAACAAATCCAAACTTTCAGAGTGGGAACAAATCTAAGAACTTCCAAAACAAATCCAAACTTTCAGAAATCTAAGAACTACGAAAACAAATCCAAACTTTCAGAATGGGAACAAATCTAAGAACTTCCAAAACAAATCCAAACTTTCAGAGTGGGAACAAATCTAAGAACTTCCAAAAACAAATCCAAACTTTCAGAATGGGAACAAATCTAAGAACTTCCAAAAAACAAATCCAAACTTTCAGAGTGGGAACAAATCTAAGAACTTCCAAACTTTCAGAATGGGAACAAATCAACAAATCCAAACTTTCAGAAGAGGGAACAAATCTAAGAACTTCCAAAAAAAATCCAAACTTTCAGAGTGGGAACAAATCTAAGAACTTCCAAAACAAATCCAAACTTTCAGAGTGGGAACAAATCTAAGAACTTCGAAAACAAATCCAAACTTTCAGAATGAACAAATCTAAGAACTTCCAAAAACAAATCCAAACTTTCAGAGTGGAACAAATCTAAGAACTTCCGAAAACAAATCCAAACTTTCAGAGTGGGAACAAATCTAAGAACTTCCAAAAACAAATCCAAACTTTCAGAGTGGGAACAAATCTAAGAACTTCCAAAACAAATCCAAACTTTCAGAGTGGGAACAAATCTAAGAACTTCCAAAAACAAATCCAAACTTTCAGAGTTGGGAACAAATCTAAGAACTTCCAAAAACAAATCCAAACTTTCAGAGTGGGAACAAATCTAAGAACTTCCAAAACAAATCCAAACTTTCAGAGTGGGAACAAATCTAAGAACAAAAACAAATCCAAACTTTCAGAATGGGAACAAATCTAAGAACTTCCAAAACAAATCCAAACTTTCAGAGTGGGAACAAATCTAAGAACTTCCAAAACAAATCCAAACTTTCAGAGTGGGAACAAATCTAAGAACTTCCAAAAACAAATCCAAACTTTCAAATCTAAGAACTGAAAACAAATCCAAACTTTCAAGAAAACAAATCCAAACTTTCCAAAGAACAAATCTAAGAACTTCCAAAAAAAATCCAAACTTTCAGAGTGGGAACAAATCTAAGAACTTCCAAAACAAATCCAAACTTTCAGAATGGGAACAAATCTAAGAACTTCAAAAAACAAATCCAAACTTTCAGAATGGGAACAAATCTAAGAACTTCCAAAAAACAAATCCAAAACTTTCAAAACAAATCCAAACTTTCAGAGTGGGAACAAATCTAAGAACTTCCAAAACAAATCCAAACTTTCAGAATGGGGAACAAATCAAGAACTCTAACAAATCCAAACTTTCAGAGGAACAAATCTAAGAACTTTCAAAACAAATGGGAACTTTCAAATCAAATCTAAGAACTTCCGAAACAAATCCAAACTTTCAGAATGGGAACAAATCTAAGAAACAAATCCAAACTTCAAAACAAATCCAAACTTCCAAAAACTTTCAGAATGGGAACAAATCTAAGAACTTCCGAAAACAAATCCAAACTTTCAGAGTGGGAACAAATCTAAGAACTTCCAAAAACAAATCCAAACTTTCAGAGTGGGGAACAAATCTAAGAACTTCCAAAAACAAATCCAAACTTTCAGAATGGGAACAAATCTAAGAACTTCCAAAAACAAATCCAAACTTTCAGAGTGGGAACAAATCTAAGAACTTCCAAAACAAATCAAATTTCAAACTTTCAAGAACTGGGAAAAAACAAATCTTTCAAGAACAAATCTAAGAACTTCCAAAAACAAATCCAAACTTTCAGAGTGGGAACAAATCTAAGAACTTCCAAAACAAATCAAACTTTCAGAGTGGGAACAAATCTAAGAACTTCCAAAACAAATCCAAACTTTCAGAATGGGAACAAATCTAAGAACTTCCAAAACAAATCCAAACTTTCAGAGTGGGAACAAATCTAAGAACTTCCAAAAACAAATCCAAACTTTCAGAGTGGGAACAAATCTAAGAACTTCCAAAAACAAATCCAAACTTTCAGAATGGGAGCAAATCTAAGAACTTCCGAAAACAAATCCAAACTTTCAGAGTGGGAACAAATCTAAGAAAACAAATTTTCAGAGGAAAACAAATCCAAAACTTTCCAAACTTTCAGAGGAACAAATCTAAGAACTTCCAAAAACAAATCCAAACTTTCAGAATGGGAACAAATCTAAGAACAAATCCAAAAACAAATCCAAACTTTCAGAATGGGAACAAATCTAAGAACTTCCGAAAACAAATCCAAACTTTCAGAATGGGAACAAATCTAAGAACTTCCAAAAACAAATCCAAACTTTCAGAGTGGGAACAAATCTAAGAACTTCCAAAAAACAAATCCAAACTTTCAGAGTGGGAACAAATCTAAGAACTTCCAAAAACAAATCCAAACTTTCAGAGTGGGAACAAATCTAAGAACTTCCAAAAAGAGTGGGAACAAATCCAAACTTTCAGAGTGGGAACAAATCTAAGAACTTCCAAAAAACAAATCCAAACTTTCAAAACAAATCAAACTTTCAGAATTCAGGAAACAAATCTAAGAACTTCCAAAAACAAATCCAAACTTTCAGAATGGGAACAAATCTAAGAACTTCCGAAAACAAATCCAAACTTTCAGAGTGGGAACAAATCTAAGAACAAAAACAAATCCAAACTTTCAGAAACAAATCTAAAACTTCCAAAACAAATCCAAACTTTCAGAGTGGGAACAAATCTAAGAACTTCCAAAAACAAATCCAAACTTTCAGAATGGGAGCAAATCTAAGAACTTCCAAAAACAAATCCAAACTTTCAGAATGGGAACAAATCTAAGAACTTCCAAAAACAAATCCAAACTTTCAGAATGGGAGCAAATCTAAGAACTTCCGAAAACAAATCCAAACTTTCAGAATGGGAACAAATCTAAGAACTTCCAAAAACAAATCCAAACTTTCAGAATGGGAGCAAATCTAAGAACTTCCGAAAACAAATCAAACTTTCAGAACTGGGAACAAATCTAAGAACTTCCAAAAACAAATCCAAACTTTCAGAATGGGAACAAATCTAAGAACTTCCGAAAAACAAAAATCCAAACTTTCAGAAGGAACAAATCTAAGAACTTCCAAAAACAAATCCAAACTTTCAGAATGGGGGAAATCAAGAACTTCTAAAAACAAATCCAAACTTTCAGAGTGGGGAAAAATCTAAGAACTTCCAAACAAATCCAAACTTTCAGAATGGGAACAAATCTAAGAACTTCCAAAACAAATCCAAACTTTCAGAATGGGAACAAATCTAAACTTCCGAAAACAAATCCAAAACAAAAATCCAAAACTTTCAGAATGGGAACAAATCTAAGAACTTCCAAAAAACAAATCCAAACTTTCAGAATGGGAACAAATCTAAGAACTTCCAAAAACAAATCCAAACTTTCAGAGTGGGAACAAATCTAAGAACTTCCAAAAACAAATCCAAACTTTCAGAGTGGGAACAAATCTAAGAACTTCAAAAAAAATCCAAACTTTCAGAATGGGAGCAAATCTAAGAACTTCCAAAAACAAATCCAAACTTTCAGAGTGGGAACAAATCTAAGAACTTCCAAAAACAAATCCAAACTTTCAGAGTGGGAACAAATCTAAGAACTTCCGAAAACAAATCCAAACTTTCAGAGTGGGAACAAATCTAAGAACTTCCGAAAACAAATCCAAACTTTCAGAGTGGGAACAAATCTAAGAACTTCCAAAAACAAATCCAAACTTTCAGAAAACAAATCTAGAACTTCCGAAAACAAATCCAAACTTTCAGAGTGGGAACAAATCTAAGAACTTCCAAAAAACAATCAAACTTTCAGAAAAAATCTAAGAACTTCCAAAAAACAAATCCAAACTTTCAAAACAAATCAAAACAAATCCAAACTTTCAGAATGGGAACAAATCTAAGAACTTCCAAAACAAATCCAAACTTTCAGAATGGGAACAAATCTAAGAACTTCCAAAAACAAATCCAAACTTTCAGAGTGGAACAAATCTAAGAACTTCCGAAAACAAATCCAAACTTTCAGAATGGGAACAAATCTAAGAACTTCCAAAAAAAAAAATCAACTTTCAGAATGGGAACAAATCTAAGAACTTCCAAAAACAAATCCAAACTTTCAGAATGGGAACAAATCTAAGAACTTCCAAAAACAAATCCAAACTTTCAGAGTGGGAACAAATCTAAGAACTTCCAAAAAAACAAATTCCAAACAAATCAAGAACTGAAAACAAATCTAAGAACAAATCTCTTCGAAAACAAATCCAAACTTTCAGAATGGGAACAAATCTAAGAACTTCCAAAAACAAATCCAAACTTTCAGAGTGGGAACAAATCTAAGAACTTCCAAAAACAAATCCAAACTTTCAGAATGGGGACAAATCTAAGAACTTCCAAAAACAAAAACTTTCAGAATGGAACAAATCTAAGAACTTCTCAAAACAACCAAACTTTCAGAGGAACAAATCTAAGAACTTCCAAAACAAATCCAAACTTTCAGAGTGGGAACAAATCTAAGAACTTCCGAAAACAAATCAAAACTTTCAGAATGGGAAAAATCTAAGAACTTCCGAAAACAAATCCAAACTTTCAGAGTGGGAACAAATCTAAGAACTTCCAAAAACAAATCCAAACTTTCAGAGTGGGAACAAATCTAAGAACTTCCAAAAAACAAATCCAAACTTTCAGAATGGGAACAAATCTAAGAACTTCCAAAAACAAATCCAAACTTTCAGAGTGGGAACAAATCTAATAACATACAAAAACAAATCCAAACTTTCAGAATGGGAACAAATCTAAGAACTTCCTTTCAAAAACAAAACTCCAAACTTTCAGAATGGGAACAAATCTAAGAACTTCCAAAAACAAATCCAAACTTTCAGAATGGGAACAAATCTAAGAACTTCCAAAAACAAATCCAAACTTTCAGAATGGGAACAAATCTAAGAACTTCCAAAAACAAATCCAAACTTTCAGAATGGGAACAAATCTAAGAACTTCCAAAAACAAATCCAAACTTTCAGAATGGAAACAAATCTAAGAACTTCCGAAAACAAATCCAAACTTTCAGAGGGGAACAAATCTAAGAACTTCCAAAAACAAATCCAAACTTTCAGAATGGGAACAAATCTAAGAACTTCCAAAAACAAATCCAAACTTTCAGAGGGAACAAATCTAAGAACTTCCGAAAACAAATCCAAACTTTCAGAATGGAACAAATCTAAGAACTTCCAAAACAAATCCAAACTTTCAGAATGGGAACAAATCTAAGAACTTCCAAAACAAATCCAAACTTTCAGAATGGGACAAATCTAAGAACTTCCAAAACAAATCCAAACTTTCAGAGTGGGAACAAATCTAAGAACTTCCAAAAACAAATGGGAGCCAAAACTTTCAAATCCAAACTTTCAGAATGGGAACAAATCTAAGAACTTCCAAAAACAAATCCAAACTTTCAGAATGGGAACAAATCTAAGAACTTCCAAAACAAATCCAAACTTTCAGAGAGGAACAAATCTAAGAACTTCCAAAACAAATCCAAACTTTCAGAGGGGAACAAATCTAAGAACTTCCAAAAACAAATCCAAACTTTCAGAGTGAACAAATCTAAGAACTTCCAAAAACAAATCCAAACTTTCAGAATGGGAACAAATCTAAGAACTTCCAAAAAACAATCCAAACTTTCAGAGTGGGAACAAATCTAAGAACTTCCAAAACAAATCCAAACTTTCAGAGTGGGAACAAATCTAAGAACTTCCAAAAACAAATCCAAACTTTCAGAATGGGAACAAATCTAAGAACTTCCGAAACAAATCCAAACTTTCAGAATAGGAACAAATCTTTCAGAAACAAATCCAAACTTTCAGGGAACAAATCTAAGAACTTCCAAAAACAAATCCAAACTTTCAGAATGGGAACAAATCTAAGAACTTCCGAAAACAAATCCAAACTTTCAGAATGGGAACAAATCTAAGAACTTCCAAAAACAAATCCAAACTTTCAGAATGGGAGCAAATCTAAGAACTTCCAAAAACAAATCCAAACTTTCAGAATGGGAGCAAATCTAAGAACTTCCGAAAACAAATCCAAACTTTCAGAATGGGAACAAATCTAAGAACTTCCGAAAACAAATCCAAACTTTCAGAATGGGAGCAAATCTAAGAACTTCCAAAAACAAATCCAAACTTTCAGAATGGAACAAATCTAAGAACTTCCAAAACAAATCCAAACTTTCAGAATGGGAACAAATCTAAGAACTTCCAAAACAAATCCAAACTTTCAGAATGGGAAAATCTAAGAACTTCCAAAACAAATCCAAACTTTCAGAGTGGGAACAAATCTAAGAACTTCCAAAAAACAAATCCAAACAAATCAAGAACTTGGGAACAAATCCAAACTTTCAAGAACAAATCTAAAACAAAACAAATCAAACTTTCAGAATGGGAACAAATCTAAGAACTTCCAAAACAAAAACTCCAAACTTTCAGAATGGGAACAAATCTAAGAACTTCCAAAAACAAATCCAAACTTTCAGAGTGGGAACAAATCTAAGAACTTCCAAAAACAAATCCAAACTTTCAGAGTGGGAACAAATCTAAGAACTTCCGAAAACAAATCCAAACTTTCAGAGGGGAACAAATCTAAACTTCCAAAAACAAATCCAAACTTTCAGAGTGAAACAAATCTAAGAACTTCCGAAAACAATCCAAACTTTCAGAATGGAACAAATCTAAGAACTTCCAAAAACAAATCCAAACTTTCAGAATGGGAACAAATCTAAGAACTTCCAAAAACAAATCCAAACTTTCAGAGTGGAACAAATCTAAGAACTTCCAAAAACAAATCCAAACTTTCAGAGTGGGAACAAATCTAAGAACTTCCAAAAACAAATCCAAACTTTCAGAGGGGAACAAATCTAAGAACTTCCAAAAACAAATCCAAACTTTCAGAGTGGGAACAAATCTAAGAACTTCCAAAAAAAACAAATCCAAACTTTCAGAATGGGAACAAATCTAAGAACTTCCAAAAACAAATCCAAACTTTCAGAGTGGGAACAAATCTAAGAACTTCCAAAAACAAATCCAAACTTTCAGAATGGGAACAAGAACTTCCGAAAAAAATCCAAACTTTCAGAGGGGAACAAATCTAAAACAAAACAAATCAAACTTTCAGAATGGGAACAAATCTAAGAACTTCCAAAAACAAATCCAAACTTTCAGAATGGGGCAAATCTAAGAACTTCCCAAAACAAATCCAAACTTTCAGAGTGGGAACAAATCTAAGAACTTCCAAAAACAAATCCAAACTTTCAGAATGGGAGCAAATCTAAGAACTTCCAAAAACAAATCCAAACTTTCAGAGGGGAACAAATCTAAGAACTTCCAAAAAATCAAACTTTCAGAAAATCTTCAAAAAACAAATCCAAACTTTCAGAACAAATCTAAGAACTTCCAAAAACAAATCCAAACTTTCAGAATGGGAGCAAATCTAAGAACTTCCGAAAACAAATCCAAACTTTCAGAGTGGGAACAAATCTAAGAACTTCCAAAAACAAATCCAAACTTTCAGAATGGGAGCAAATCTAAGAACTTCTGAAAACAAATCCAAAACTTTCAGAGGGGAACAAATCTAAGAACTTCCGAAAACAAATTTCAAAGTGGGAACAAATCTAAACTTTCAGAATGGGAAAATCAAAACTCTAAACTTTCAGAACAAATCTAAGAACTTCCGAAAACAAATCCAAACTTTCAGAGTGGGAACAAATCTAAGAACTTCCGAAAACAAATCCAAACTTTCAGAGTGGGAACAAATCTAAGAACTTCCGAAAACAAATCCAAACTTTCAGAGTGGGAACAAATCTAAGAACTTCCGAAAACAAATCCAAACTTTCAGAATGGGAGCAAATCTAAGAACTTCCGAAAACAAATCCAAACTTTCAGAGTGGGAACAAATCTAAGAACTTCCGAAAAACAAATCCAAACTTTCAGAATGGGAACAAATCTAAGAACTTCCAAAAACAAATCCAAACTTTCAGAGTGGGAACAAATCTAAGAACTTCCAAAAAATCAAATCCAAACTTTTCAAATCAAACTTTCAGGGAACAAATCTAAGAACTTCCAAAAACAAATCCAAACTTTCAGAATGGGAACAAATCTAAGAACTTCCAAAAACAAATCCAAACTTTCAGAATGGGAACAAATCTAAGAACTTCCAAAACAAATCCAAACTTTCAGAGTGGGAACAAATCTAAGAACTTCCAAAAACAAATCCAAACTTTCAGAATGGGAACAAATCTAAGAACTTCCAAAAACAAATCCAAACTTTCAGAGAATGGGGAACAAATCTAAGAACATCCAATAACAAATCCAAACTTTCAGAATGGGAACAAATCTAAGAACTTCCAAAAACAAATCCAAACTTTCAGAATGGGAGCAAATCTAAGAACTTCCGAAAACAAATCCAAACTTTCAGAGTGGGAACAAATCTAAGAACTTCCAAAAACAAATCCAAACTTTCAGAATGGGAGCAAATCTAAGAACTTCCAAAAACAAATCCAAACTTTCAGAATGGGAGCAAATCTAAGAACTTCCAAAACAAAAAACAAATCCAAACTTTCAGAGAATGGGAACAAATCTAAGAACTTCCGAAAACAAATCCAAACTTTCAGAGTGGGAACAAATCTAAGAACTTCCAAAACAAATCCAAACTTTCAGAGTGGGAACAAATCTAAGAACTTCCAAAAACAAATCCAAACTTTCAGAGGGGAACAAATCTAAGAACTTCCAAAAACAAATCCAAACTTTCAGAATGGAACTTCAAAACAAATCCAAACTTTTCAGAATGGAAAAATCTAAGAACTCCAAAAATCCAAACTTTCAGAGTGGGAAACAAATCTAAGAACTTCCAAAAACAAATCCAAACTTTCAGAATGGGAACAAATCTAAGAACTTCCAAAAACAAATCCAAACTTTCAGAGTGAACAAATCTAAGAACTTCCAAAAAACAAATCCAAACTTTCAGAATGGGAACAAATCTAAGAACTTCCAAAACAAATCCAAACTTTCAGAATGGAACAAATCTAAGAACTTCCGAAAAACAAATCCAAACTTTCAGAGTGGAACAAATCTAAGAACTTCCAAAAACAAATCCAAACTTTCAGAGTGGGAACAAATCTAAGAACTTCCGAAAACAAATCCAAACTTTCAGAACAAATCAAGAACAAAAACAAATCCAAACTTTAAGAGTGGGAACAAATCTAAGAACTTCCAAAAAAAAATCCAAACTTTCAGAGTGGGAACAAATCTAAGAACTTCCGAAAACAAATCCAAACTTTCAGAGTGGACAAATCTAAGAACTTCCAAAAACAAAATCCAAACTTTCAGAATGGGAGCAAATCTAAGAACTTCCAAAAACAAATCCAAACTTTCAGAATGGGAACAAATCTAAGAACTTCCAAAAACAAATCCAAACTTTCAGAATGGGAGCAAATCTAAGAACTTCCAAAAACAAATCCAAACTTTCAGAATGGGAGCAAATCTAAGAACTTCCGAAAACAATCCAAACTTTCAGAGGAAACAAATCTAAGAACTTCCGAAAACAAATCCAAACTTTCAGAATGGGAACAAATCTAAGAACTTCCAAAACAAATCCAAACTTTCAGAGGGGACAAATCTAAGAACTTCCGAAAACAAATCCAAACTTTCAGAATGGGAACAAATCTAAGAACTTCCAAAAACAAATCCAAACTTTCAGAATGGGAGCAAATCTAAGAACTTCCGAAAACAAATCCAAACTTTCAGAGTGGGAACAAATCTAAGAACTTCCGAAAACAAATCCAAACTTTCAGAGTGGGAACAAATCTAAGAACTTCCAAAAACAAATCCAAACTTTCAGAATGGGAACAAATCTAAGAACTTCCGAAAACAAATCCAAACTTTCAGAATGGGAACAAATCTAAGAACTTCCGAAAACAAATCCAAACTTTCAGAATGGGAGCAAATCTAAGAACTTCCGAAAACAAATCCAAACTTTCAGAGTGGGAACAAATCTAAGAACTCCAAAACAAATCCAAACTTTCAGAATGGACAAATCTAAGAACTTTCAAAACAAATCCAAAACTTTCAGAATGGGAAAATCTAAGAACTTCCGAAAACAAATCCAAACTTTCAGAGGGGAACAAATCTAAGAACTTCCAAAAACAAATCCAAACTTTCAGAGTGGGAACAAATCTAAGAACTTCCAAAAAACAAATCCAAACTTTCAGAATGGGAACAAATCTAAGAACTTCCAAAAACAAATCCAAACTTTCAGAATGGGAACAAATCTAAGAACAAAACCAAACCAAAAAATCAAAACTCCAAACTTTCAGAATGGGAACAAATCTAAGAACTTCCGAAAACAAATCCAAACTTTCAGAGGAAACAAATCTAAGAACTTCCGAAAACAAATCCAAACTTTCAGAGGGAACAAATCAAGAACTTCCAAAACAAATCCAAACTTTTTCAGAGTGGGGAACAAATCTAAGAACTTCCAAAAACAAATCCAAACTTTCAGAGTGGGAACAAATCTAAGAACTTCCAAAAACAAATCCAAACTTTCAGAAGTGGGAACAAATCTAAGAACTTCCAAAACAAATCCAAACTTTCAGAATGGGAACAAATCTAAGAACTTCCAAAACAAATCAAAACTTTCAGAATGGGAACAAAATCTAAGAACTTCCAAAACAAATCCAAACTTTCAGAATGGGAACAAATCTAAGAACTTCCAAAAACAAATCCAAACTTTCAGAGTGGGAACAAATCTAAGAACTTCCAAAACAAATCCAAACTTTCAGAATGGGAAATCAAATCTAAGAACTTTCAGAGGGAAAAATCAAATCCAAAACTTTCAGAATGGGAACAAATCTAAGAACTTCCAAAACAACCAAACTTTCAGAGTGGGAACAAATCTAAGAACTTCCGAAAAAACAAATCCAAACTTTCAGAGTAACAAATCTAAGAACTTCCGAAAACAAATCCAAACTTTCAGAGTGGGAACAAATCTAAGAACTTCCAAAAACAAATCCAAACTTTCAGAATGGGAACAAATCTAAGAACTTCCAAAAACAAATCCAAACTTTCAGAGTGGGAACAAATCTAAGAACTTCCAAAAAAACTTTCAGGGGAACAAATCAAGAACTTCCAAACAAATCCAAACTTTCAGAATGGGAACAAATCTAAGAACTTCCAAAACAAATCCAAACTTTCAGAGTGGGAACAAATCTAAGAACTTCCAAAACAAATCCAAACTTTCAGAATGGGGAACAAATCTAAGAACTTCCAAAAACAAATCCAAACTTTCAGAATGGGAACAAATCTAAGAACTTCCAAAAACAAATCCAAACTTTCAGAATGGGAACAAATCTAAGAACTTCCAAAACAATCCAAACTTTCAGAATGGGAACAAATCTAAGAACTTCCAAAAAAATCCAAACTTTCAGAGTGGGAAAAACAAAAACTAAGAACAAATCGAACTTCCGAAAACAAACCAAACTTTCAGAGTGGGAACAAATCTAAGAACTTCCAAAAAAAAAATCCAAACTTTCAGAATGGGAACAAATCTAAGAACTTCCAAAACAAATCCAAACTTTCAGAATGGGAACAAATCTAAGAACTTCCGAAAACAAATCCAAACTTTCAGGGAAGCAAATGGGAACAAATCTAAGAAATCTAAGAACTTTGAAAAAACAAACTTTCAAAAACTTTCAAAACAAATCCAAACTTTCAGAATGGGAACAAATCTAAGAACTTCCAAAAACAAATCCAAACTTTCAGAGTGGGAACAAATCTAAGAACTTCCGAAAACAAAATCCAAACTTTCAGAATGGGAACAAATCTAAGAACTTCCAAAACAAATCCAAACTTTCAGAGGGAACAAATCTAAGAACTTCCGAAAACAAATCCAAACTTTCAGAAATCTAAGAACAAATCTAAGAACTTCCAACAAACAAATCCAAAACAACAGAATGGGAACAAATCTAAGAACTTCCAAAAACAAATCCAAACTTTCAGAGGGGAACAAATCTAAGAACTTCCGAAAACAAATCAAACTTTCAGAACAAATCTAAGAACTTCAAAAAAAAATCCAAACTTTCAGAGTGGAACAAATCTAAGAACTTCCGAAAAACAAATCCAAACTTTCAGAGTGGGAACAAATCTAAGAACTTCCGAAACAAATCCAAACTTTCAGAATGGAACAAATCTAAGAACTTCCAAAAACAAATCCAAACTTTCAGAGTGGGAACAAATCTAAGAACTTCCAAAACAAATCCAAACTTTCAGAATGGGAACAAATCTAAGAACTTCCAAAACAAATCCAAACTTTCAGAATGGGAACAAATCTAAGAACTTCCGAAAACAAATCCAAACTTTCAGAATGGGAACAAATCTAAGAACTTCCAAAAACAAATCCAAACTTTCAGAATGGGAACAAATCAAGAACTTCCAAAAACAAATCAAACTTTCAGAAACAAATCTAAGAACTTTCAAAAAAACCAAATTTCAGAAACAAATCTAAGAAAAAATCAAAACAAACCAAACTTTCAGAATGGGAACAAATCTAAGAACTTCCGAAAAACAAATCCAAACTTTCAGAATGGGAACAAATCTAAGAACTTCCAAAACAAATCCAAACTTTCAGAATGGGAGCAAATCTAAGAACTTCCAAAACAAATCCAAACTTTCAGAAACTGGGAACAAATCTAAGAACTTCCGAAAACAAATCCAAACTTTCAGAGGGAACAAATCTAAGAACTTCAAAAAAAATCCAAACTTTCAGAGTGGGAACAAATCTAAGAACTTCCGAAAACAAATCCAAACTTTCAGAGTGGGAAAAATCTAAAACTTCCGAAAACAAAACTTTCAGAGGGAACAAAAAGAACAAAAACAAATCCAAACTTTCAGAATGGGAACAAATCTAAGAACTTCAAAACAAATCCAAACTTTCAGAGTGGGAACAAATCTAAGAACTTCCGAAAACAAATCCAAACTTTCAGAATGGGAACAAATCTAAGAACTTCCAAAACAAATCCAAACTTTCAGAATGGGAACAAATCTAAGAACTTCCAAAAACAAACTTTCAAACTTTCAGAACTGGGAAACAAAAACTAAGAACAAATCTAAAAAAAACAACCAAACTTTCAGAATGGGAACAAATCTAAGAACTTCCAAAACAAATCCAAACTTTCAGAATGGGAAACAAATCTAAGAACTTCCAAAACAAATCCAAACTTTCAGAATGGGAGAACAAATCTAAGAACTTCCAGAAAACAAATCCAAACTTTCAGAAACTGGGAACAAATCTAAGAACTTCCAAAAACAAATCCAAACTTTCAGAAAATCTAAGAAAAAAACAAAACTTTTAGAACTTGAACAAATCAAAACTTTCAAAACAAATCTTTCAGAATGTCAGGGGAACAAATCTAAGAACTTCCGAAAACAAATCCAAACTTTCAGAATGGGAACAAATCTAAGAACTTCCAAAAACAAATCCAAACTTTCAGAGTGGGAACAAATCTAAGAACTTCCAAAAACAAATCCAAACTTTCAGAATGGGAACAAATCTAAGAACTTTCAGAAAAACAAATCCAAACTTTCAGAGGGGAACAAATCTAAGAACTTCAAAAACAACCAAACTTTCAGAGTGGGAACAAATAAGAACTTCCGAAAACAAATCCAAACTTTCAGAATGGGAACAAATCTAAGAACTTCCAAAACAAATCCAAACTTTCAGAGTGGGAACAAATCTAAGAACTTCCAAAAACAAATCCAAACTTTCAGAAAACAAATCTAAGAACTTCCAAAACAAATCCAAACTTTCAGAGTGGGAAAATCTAAATCTAAGAACTTCCAAAAAACAAAACTCCAAACTTTCAGAGGGGAACAAATCTAAGAACTTCCAAAAAACAAATCCAAACTTTCAGAATGGGAACAAATCTAAGAACTTCCAAAAACAAATCCAAACTTTCAGTCAAATCAAGAACTGGGAACAAATCTAAGAACTTCCGAAACAAATCCAAACTTTCAGAATGGGAACAAATCTAAGAACTTCCAAAAAACAAATCCAAACTTTCAGAGGGAACAAATCTAAGAACTTCCGAAAAAATCAAACTCCAAACTTTCAGAACATGGGGAACAAAAACTAAGAACAAATCCTTCCGAAAACAAATCCAAACTTTCAGAGTGGGAACAAATCTAAGAACTTCCGAAAACAAATCCAAACTTTCAGAATGGGAGCAAATCTAAGAACTTCTGAAAACAAATCCAAACTTTCAGAGTGGGAACAAATCTAAGAACTTCCAAAACAAATCCAAACTTTCAGAGTGGGAACAAAATTTCAGAGGGAACAAGAACTGGAAAAAAATCCAAACTTTCAGAATGGGAACAAATCTAAGAACTTCCAAAACAACCAAACTTTCAGAATGGAACAAATCTAAGAAAAAAACAAATCCAAACTTTCAGAATGGGAACAAATCTAAGAACTTCCGAAAAAAATCCAAACTTTCAGAATGGGGAACAAATCTAAGAACTTCCAAAACAAATCCAAACTTTCAGAGGAACAAATCTAAGAACTTCCGAAAACAAATCCAAACTTTCAGAATGGGAACAAATCTAAGAACTTCCAAAAACAAATCCAAACTTTCAGAGGGGAACAAATCTAAGAACTTCCAAAAAACAAATCCAAACTTTCAGAATGAACAAATCTAAGAACTTCCAAAAACAAATCCAAACTTTCAGAGTGGGAACAAATCTAAGAACTTCCAAAAAAAAATCCAAACTTTCAGAATGGGAACAAATCTAAGAACTTCCAAAACAAATCCAAACTTTCAGAATGGGAACAAATCTAAGAACTTCCGAAAACAAATCCAAACTTTCAGAATGGGACAAATCTAAGAACTTGAAAACAAATCCAAACTTTCAGAATGGGAACAAATCTAAGAACTTCCAAAACAAATCCAAACTTTCAGAGTGGGAACAAATCTAAGAACTTCCGAAAACAACCAAACTTTCAGAGAATGGGAACAAATCTAAGAACTTCCGAAAACAAATCCAAACTTTCAGAATGGGAACAAAATCTAAGAACTTCCGAAAACAAATCCAAAACTTTCAGAGGAACAAATCTAAGAACTTCCAAAAACAAATCCAAACTTTCAGAGAGGGAACAAATCTAAGAACTTCCAAAAAAATCAAATCCAAACTTTCAGAATGGGGAAATCTAAGAACTTCCGAAAAACAAACTTTCAGAGTGGAAAAAATCTTTCAGAAAACAACCAAACTGGGAACAAATCAAGAACTTCCGAAAACAAATCCAAACTTTCAGAGGGGAACAAATCTAAGAACTTCCAAAAACAAATCCAAACTTTCAGAAAAATCTAAGAACTTCCAAAACAAAACCAAACTTCAGAGGAACAAATCTAAGAACTTCCAAAAACAACCAAACTTTCAGAATGGGGCAAATCTAAGAACTTCCAAAACAAATCCAAACTTTCAGAGGGGAAACAAATCTAAGAACTTCCAAAAACAAATCAAACTTTCAGAATGGGAACAAATCTAAGAACTTCCAAAACAAATCCAAACTTTCAGAATGGGGAACAAATCTAAGAACTTCCAAAACAAATCCAAAACTTTCAGAATGGAAAACAAATCTAAGAACTTCCAAAACAAATCCAAACTTTCAGAGTGGGAACAAATCTAAGAACTTCCGAAAACAAATCCAAACTTTCAGAGTGGGAAATCAAAGAACTTTCAAAACAAATCCAAAACTTTCAGAGTGAACAAATCAAAGAACTCCAAAACAAATCCAAACTTTCAGGGAAACAAATCAGAGGGGAACAAATAAGAACTTCCAAAAACAAATCCAAACTTTCAGAATGGGAGCAAATCTAAGAACTTCCAAAAACTTTCAGAATGGGGAACAAATCTAAAACTTCCAAAACAAATCAAACTTTCAGAGTGGGAACAAATCTAAGAACTTCCAAAAACAAATCCAAACTTTCAGAGTGGGAACAAATCTAAGAACTTCCAAAAAACAAATCCAAAAACTTTCAGAGTGGGGAACAAATCAAGAACTTCCGAAAAAATCCAAACTTTTCAGAGTGGAACAAATCTAAGAACTTCCAAAAAACAAAAAAACCAAAACTTTCAGAATGGGAACAAATCTAAGAACTTCCAAAAACAACCAAACTTTCAGAGTGGGAACAAATCAAGAACTTCCAAAAAAACAAATCCAAACTTTCAAAGTGGGAACAAATCTAAGAACTTCTTTCAGAAACAAATCCAAACTTTCAGAAACAACAAATCTAAGAACTTCCGAAAACAAATCCAAACTTTCAGAATGGAACAAATCTAAGAACTTCCGAAAACAAATCCAAACTTTCAGAATGAACAAATCTAAGAACTTCCGAAAACAAATCCAAACTTTCAGAGTGGGAACAAATCTAAGAACTTCCGAAAACAAATCCAAACTTTCAGAATGGGAACAAATCTAAGAACTTCCGAAAACAAACCAAACCAAACTTTCAGAGTGGGAACAAATCTAAGAACTCCCAAACTTTCAGAAAAAATCAAAACTTCCAAACAAATCCAAAATTCAGAATGAAAAATCTAAGAACTCCGAAAACAAATCCAAACTTTAAGAGTGAACAAATCTAGAACTCCGAAAACAACCAAACTTTCAGAATGGGAACAAATCTAAGAACTTCCAAAAACAAATCCAAACTTTCAGAGTGGGAACAAATCTAAGAACTTCCAAAACAACCAAACTTTCAGAATGGGAAACCAAGAACTTGAAAACAAATCCAAAAATGGAGCAAATCCAAAAACAAATCCAAACTTTCAGAGTGGGGACAAATCTAAGAACTTCCAAAACAAATCCAAACTTTCAGAGGAACAAATCTAAGAACTTCCGAAAACAAATCCAAACTTTCAGAGGGGGCAAATCTAAGAACTTCCAAAACAAATCCAAACTTTCAGAATGGGAGACAAATCCAAACAAGAACTTCCAAAACAAAACAAACTTTCAGAGTGGGAAATTCAAATCTAAGAACTCCCGAAAAACAAACCAAACTTTCAGAAAACAACAAATCAAGAACAAATCTCCAAAACAAATCCAAACTTTCAGAATGGGAACAAATCTAAGAACCAAAAAACAAATCCAAACTTTCAGAAACTGGGGAACAAATCTAAGAACTTCCAAAACAAATCCAAACTTTCAGAATGGGGACAAATCAAGAACTTCCAAAAACAAACAAACTTTCAGAGTGGGGAACAAATCTAAGAACTTCCAAAAAAACCAAACTTTCAGAATGGGAACAAATCTAAGAACTTCCGAAAACAAATCCAAACTTTCAGAGTGGGAACAAATCTAAGAACTTCCGAAAACAAATCCAAACTTTAAGAGGAACAAATCTAAGAACTCCAAAAAACAAATCCAAACTTTCAGAATGGGCAAAATTCAAGAACTAAAACAAATCCAAACTTTCAGAAAACAATCTAAGAACTCCGAAAACAAATCCAAACTTTCAGAATGAACAAATCTAAGAACTTCCAAAAACAACCAAACTTTCAGAATGGGAGCAAATCTAAGAACTTCCAAAACAACCAAACTTTCAGAGGAACAAATCAAGAACTTCCGAAACAACCAAACTTTCAGAATGGGGAACAAATCTAAGAACTTCCAAAACAAATCCAAACTTTCAGAATGGGAGCAAATCTAAGAACTTGAAAAAACAACCAAACTTTCAGAATGGGAACAAATCAAAACAAGAACTTCCAAAACAAAATCTCCAAATCTCAGAATTTCAGGGAACAAATCTAAGAACTTCCAAAAACAAACCAAACTTTCAGAGTGGAACAAATCTAAGAACTTCCAAAACAAATCCAAACTTTCAGAGGAACAAATCTAAGAACTTCCAAAAACAAATCCAAACTTTCAGAGTGGGAGCAAATCTAAGAACTTCCAAAAATCAAATCCTAACTACAAAACAGAAACTTTCAGAAGAAAATCTAAGAACTCAAATCAAAACAACAAATCCAAACCTTCAGTGGGAACAAATCAAGAACTTTCAAAAAACAAATCCAAACTTTCAGAATGGGAACAAATCTAAGAACTTCCGAAAACAACCAAACTTTCAGAATGGAACAAATCTAAGAACTTCCCAAAACAAATCTTTCAGAAAAAATCTAAAACTTCCAAAAAACAAATCAAACTTTCAGAATGGGAGCAAATCTAAGAACTTCCAAAACAAATCCAAACTTTCAGAATGGGAAGCAAAAGAACTTGAAACAAATCCAAACTTTCAGAACAAATCTAAAAACAAAAATCAAACTTTTCAAGAATGGGGAACAAATCTAAGAACTTCCAAAAACAAACTAAACTTTCAGAATGGGAACAAATCTAAGAACTTCCGAAAACAAATCCAAACTTTCAGAATGGGAACAAAAATCCAAAACAACCAATCCCGAAAATCTAAGAACTTCAAAACAACCAAACTTTCAGAATGGGAGCAAATCTAAGAACTTCCAAAAACAAACCAAACTTTCAGAGGGGAATCAAAGAACTTCGAAAACAAATCCAAACTTTCAGAAACAAATCTAAGAACTTCCGGAAAAAATCCAAACTTTCAGAACTGGGAAACAAATCTAAGAACTCAGAAAAACAAAGAACTGGGGAATAAATCAAACTTTTTTTTTTTTTTTTTTACAGAATGGGAACAAATCTAAGAACTCCAAAAACAAATCCAGAAGCCAAACTGGGTTTCAAGAACTGGGAAACAAAAACTTTCTAAGAACTCCAAAAACAAATCCAAACTTTTCAGAGTGGGAACAAATCTAAGAACTTCCAAAACAAACCAAACTTTCAGAGTGAACAAATCTAAGAACTTCCGAAAACAAATCCAAACTTTCTGAAACAAATCTAAGAACAAAACTAAGAACTTCTGAAAAACAAGAACCAAACTTTCAGAATGGGAACAAATCTAAGAACTTCCAAAAAACAAACTAAAACTTTCAGAGTGGGAACAAATCTAAGAACTTCCAAAACAAATCCAAACTTTCAGAATGGGAGCAAATTCAAGAACTCCAAAAACAAACAATCTCAGAATGGGAACAAATCTAAGAACCTGAAAACAACCAACCCTCAGAAACTCCCAAACAACCAAAACTCTAAGAATCCAAAAACAAAACAACCAAACTTTCAGAATGGGAACAAATCTAAGAACTTCCAAAACAAATCCAAACTTTCAAATGGGGAGCAAATCAAGAACTACCGAAAACAAAATCCAAACTTTCAGAGGGGAACAAAATCTAAGAACATCAAAACAACCAAACTTTCAGAATGGGAACAAATTCAGAACTTCCGGAAACAAATCCAAACCAACAGAGTGGGAACAAATCCTAGAACTTCCAAACAAACCAAACTTTCAGAGGGGGAACAAATCAAGAACTTCCAAAAACAACCAAACTTTCAGAGGGAAGCAAATCTAAACAAATCCAAACTTTCACAGAAAACAAAACTTCAAACAAACTAAACTTTCAGAATGGGAACAAATCTAAGAACTTCCAAAACAAATCCAAACTTTCAAATTGGAACAAATCTAAAATCCCAAAAAGCTCGTCAAACTTTCAGAATGGGGAGCAAATTCAAGAACTTCCAAACAAATCCAAACTTTCAGAGGGGATCTAAGAACTTCCAAAACAAAATCAAACTTTCAAAAACAAATCCAAGAACTTCTCAAAGGCAAACTTTCAGTGGGAACAAATTGGCTCTATAGGCAAAGGCTGAAAAAACAAATCCAAACTTTCAAAAACAAATCTAAGAACTTGAAAAACAAATCCAAACTTCTAGTAGAAAGGCTAGAAGAAATAACTTTCAAAAAACAAATCTTCCTGAAAACAACCAAAACCTTCAGATAGGAACAAATCTAAAAACAACCACTTCTGCTGCCTTGTGGTCCCAAATCTAAACTTTCTAGAAAAGGTAACTTCAAAAAACAAATCCAAGAACCTTGTGAAAACAAATCTAAACAAAGGCTAGAAGAAGTAACTTCAAAAAAAATCTTCTGAACTTCCCTCTATAGGCAAAGGCTTGAAGAAAGGGAACAAATCCAAATCTGCTGCCTTGATGTCCTGAAGGCAAATCTAGAAGAACTAAAAAATCCAAACTTTCAGAATAGAGCAAATTCTAGAAAAAAAAGCAAATCCAAACTTTCCTTCCTCTATGGGAACAAATCTTTCAAAAAA
This sequence comes from Acanthosepion pharaonis, assembly GCA_903632075.3. NCBI lineage: Eukaryota > Metazoa > Mollusca > Cephalopoda > Sepiida > Sepiidae > Acanthosepion > Acanthosepion pharaonis. The sequence continues at coordinate 38,531 of CAHIKZ030004040.1, read as the reverse complement.
ATCAACTTCAACCCTCCTGATCTAGGCAAAGGAACTTCCAAAACAAATCCAAACTTTCAGGTGGGGAACAAATCTAAGAACTTCCAAAAAACAAATCCAAACTGCTGCCTGGGTCCTGCCTTCTAAGAACTAAACAAATCCAAACCATTCAGAATGGTTCTGAACAAATCTAAAGAACTTCAAAAAACAAATCCAAACTTTGCAGAGTTTGGAGGTCTGCCTCTATAGGCAAAGGCTTGAAAAACAAAAAACAAAACTTCTGTTGCCTTGTGGGTCCTGCCTCTATAAGCAAAGGCTAGAAAACAAATCAAACTTCAAAACAAATCCAAAACTTGGCAAAAAAAAAATCTTGCCTTTACTTCTGCAGGTCCTGAATAGGCAAATAGAAAGAGGTAACTTCAAAAAACAAATCCAAACTGCTTCCTTGTAGGCCCTGCCTCCATAGAACAAAAAGGCTAGAAAAAAATCTAACTTCAAAAAAATTCAAATCCAAACTTCCTTGTAGGCCCTGCCTCTATACAAAGGCTAGAAAGGTAACTTCAAAAACAAATCCAAACTGCTGCCTTGTGAACAAATCTATAGGCAAAGGCTAGAAAAACAAATCAAATCCACTTCTGCTGAATTCTGGAACTCTATATCAGGCTAGAAGAAGGTAACTTCAAAAACAAATCCAAACTTCAGCCTTCTATGTTCCGCCTCTATAGGAAAAGGCTAAAAGAAGGTAAGAGTAAAAATCAAATCACTTCTGCTGCAAACTTGTAGGTCTTGGCTCTATAGGCAAAAAAGGTAACCTAAAAAGGTAAATCTCCTACTCTTAGGCAAACAAATCAAACTTTCAAAGTGCCTGCCTTGTAAGTCCCTTCAAAAAAGCTCAAAACAATCCAGGCAAAAAGCTAAAACAAATAAACTTTCAAAAAACAAATCCACTTCTGCTGCCTTTGTAGGTCCTGCTTATAGGCAAATCTAGAAAGAAACTTCAATAAACAAATCTAAACTTTCAGAATGCCTTGTAAGAACTTCTGCTGCCAAACTTTCAGAAAACAAATCCCAAACTTTCCAGCCTCTATAATCAAAAAAGGCTAGAAGAAATCTAACTTCAAAAACAATCCAAACTTCTGCTGCCTTGTATCTAAGTCTTGGCTCTAAATCCAAAGGCTAGAAAGAAATAACTTCAAAAAAACAAATCTAAACTTTCTGTTGCCAAATCCTGCCTCTATTCTGCTGGCTTCTAACTTCAAAAACAAATCCACTCCTCATAGGTCCTAAGAACTCCCAAAAAAAAGCTAGAAAGGAACAAATCTAAGAACAAAAACAAATCCACTTCTTTGCCTTGTAGGGAACCTGCCTCTATAAAACAAATCCAAAAAGAGTGAACTGAAAAACAAAAAACAAACTGCTGCCTTGTAGGTCCTGCCTCTATAACTTCAAAACAAAAGTTAACTTTCAAAACAAATCCACTTTCAGAATGAACGATCTAAGAACTTCCAAAAACAAATCAACTTTCCAGAATGGGGAAAATCTGAGCAAAACAAATCCCAGCTTTCCAGAATGGGAACAAATCTAAAGAACTTCCAAAAACAAATCAAACTTTCAGAATGGGGCAAATCCCCCAAAATTCCAGAAACCAATCCAGAAGCTTTCAGAGTGGGAACAAATCTGAGCTTCGAAAACAAATCAAACTTTCAGAGTGGAGCAAATCTAAAGAACTTCCAAAACAAATCAGAAACTTTCAGAGTGGGAAAATCTAAGAACTTCCAAAACAAATCAAACTTTCAGAGTTGGAACAAATCTAAGAACTTCAAAAACAATCAAACTTTCAGAATGGGGCAAATCTAAGAACTACGAAAACAAATCGACTTTTCAGAGTGGAACAATCACAGAGAACTTCAACAAATCCAAACTTTCAGAGTGGGGAACAAATCAAAAGAACTTCGAGCAAAATCCAAACTTTCAGGTGGGAACAAATCTAAGAACTTCGAAAACAATCTGCCTCTCATAGGCAAATCTAGAACTAGAAAATCCAAACTTTCAGGTGAACAAATCTAAGAACTTCAAACAAATTTCCACTTCTTCTGTCTTGTTTCAAGTCCTGCCAAATCTATAACTTCCAACAAAGGCTTTCAGAATGGGAACAAATCTAAGAACTTCAAAAACAATCCAAACCTTCTAGTTGCCAAATCTAAGAACTTCCTCTCCAAACTTTCAAATGGGGCTGATCTAAGAAGGTAACCAAAACAATCCAAACTGCTGCTTGTAGGTCCTCCTGCTCAATAGGCCAAAAGCTAAGACTTCCCTTCAAAACAAATCCAAACTTTCCTTGTGGGAACAAATCTAAGAACTTCCGAAACAAAAAATCCAAACTTTCAGAATGGGGCTAAAAAGGCTAAAGAACTTCCAAAACAAATCCAAACTTTCAGAATGGGATGTCCTGCCTTTAGAACAAAAACAAATCCAAAACTTTCAGAATGGGAACAAATCCTGCGAACTTCCCAAACAACCAAAGGCAAATGGGAGCAATGGGGAAAAAAATCCAAACTTTCGCAAGAACCCCTTCCCCCCCAAAACAAAATCCAACTTTCAAACAGAAATCTTTCACTCTCTTGAATCAAACGAAAACAAATCTAAGAACTTCGAAAACAAATCAAGAACTTTGCCTTGAAAACAAATCCAAGAAAAGCTAGAAGAATCAAACTTTCAGAATGGGCGACAAGTCCTATCTGAGCCAGGTCCTTTCTCAAGAACAAATCTAAAGAAAAGTAATCAAAACAAATCAGATGAACGAAAACAAAGAAACTTTTCCGAAAAACAAATCCAAACTTTCAGAATGATCCTGCCTCTTCCGCAAAGGCTAAAAAGTAACTTCAAAAAACAAATCCAAAATTCAGAGCCTTTCAATAAATCTAAGAAAAGGCCAAAACAAACCAAACTTTCAGAATGGGATCCACAATCTAAGAACTTGAAAACAATGCCTTTATGGTTTTCCTATGGGAGCAATCTAAGAACTTTGAAACAAATCCAAACTTTCAGAGGCCTCCTAACAAATCTAAGAACTTCAAAAAATCAAAACTGCTTCAAACAAATCTATAGGCAAACAAATCAAACGAAGGTAACTTCCAAAACAAATCCAACTTTCAGAATGGGGCTTGCCTAAGAACTAGAAAAAAAACTTTCAAATCCAAATCTAAGAACTTCAAGGGGGAACAAACTTTCGAATGGGGAGAAAACTCTAAGAACCTTCTGAAAACAAATCCAAAACCAGAATATAGACAAATCTAGAAGAAAAGGAAAAAAAAAATCCAAACTTTCTGAGGAACCGTCTAAGAAATTCCGAAACCAATCAAACTTTCAATACAACTTCTGAACAAATCCCAAGAATGAGGCAAATCTAGAAAAGAAACAAACAAACTCCAGAGTGGGAACCTTCTAAGAACTGCCGAAAACAAATCAAACTTTCAACTTAAGAACAAATCTAAGAACTTCAAAAAACAAATCCTGCCTTTCAGAATGGGAAGCAAATCTAAGAACTTCCGAAACCAAACTTTCAAATTCCGCCTCTATGGGCTAGAAAATCAAAACTTTCAAAAACAAATCCAAAACTTTCAGGTCTTGGCTCTAAAAAGGCTAAAGAACTTCCAAAAACAACCAAACTTTCAGATTTGAAATGTAAGGGAGCAAATCTAATCTATGAACTCCAAAAACAAATCAGAAATCCCTGCAGAATGGAGAGAAATCTAAGAACTTCAAAACAAAAAACTTTCAGAATGGGAACAAATCTTCTGCTGCACCTTGTGAACAAATCCAAACCTTTCAGAACTGGGAGTCCTGCCTACAAATCAGAAAAACTTTCAGAAGAAAATTAACTTCGAAACCAATCCAAACTTTCAGAGTGGGAACAAATCTAAGAACTGCCTCTATACCAAACTTTCCAGAATGGGGCAAATCTAAGAACTTCCAAAAACAAATCCAAACTTTCAGAGAGGGGAACAAATCTAAGAACTTCCGAAACTCTCAAGGGTGAAAGGTAACTAAAAACAAACCCTTCTGAGGGCAAATGCCTTGTAAATCAAACTTTCTCCTGAAGACAAATCAAAGAACAAAAAAACAAATCCCTCCTTTCAGAATGGGAGGCTCTTCAAAGAAAAAGCTTTCAAGGTAAAATCTAAAAAACAAATCCAACTTTCAGAGTCCTGCCTCTATAACAAAAGTCTTTCAAGAACAAATCTAAGAAAACAACCAAACTTTCAGAGTTGTGAACCGAGAACTTCAAAAACTTCCGAAGGCAAATCTGCAAATCAAGGTCCTGCCTCTGGGAACAAATCAAGAACTTCCGAAACAAATCAAACTTTCAGAGGGGAATGCCTCTAAGAACTTTAGAAAACAAATCAAACTTTCAGAATGGGAACAAATCTAAGAACTTCCAAACTTTCCAGAATAGAGACAAATGCCTAGGGTCCTCCCTCAAATCCAAACTTTCAGAATAGAACTAAAAAAACTAATCCACTTCTGAAAACAAATCCAAACTTTCTATGGAACAAGACAAAAAGGAAACTTCAAAAACAAATCTAAACTTTCAGAATGGGAACAAATCTAAGAACTGCCAAACAAGGAAAAGGCTAAAAATTTCAAAAATCCGCTTCTGAAAACAAACCAAACTTTCAAGGAACAAATTAAGAACTTCCGGAAAACAAATCAAACTTCTGGTGCAAATGAATCCTGGGCAAAATCTAAAAAAAGAAAACAACTTCTGCTTCCTTGTAGGCCCTGCCTCTAAGGCAAAAACTGAAGAACAACAAAAACAAAAAATCCAACTTTCTGCACGTAAGAACTTCCCAAAAAACAAATCAAAACTTTCAGAATGGTGAAATCTAACAAATCCCTTCCTGCAAAAACAAATCAAACTTTCAAAAACAAATCTAAAAGGTTCAGAATTTCTATGTTGGGGAACAAATCTAAGAACTTCCAAAAACAATCAAACTTCTGCAGAATGGGTCTTGAACTCTAAATCTAAAACTTTCAGAAGAAAAGAACTTCAAACAAATTTCTAGAATGGGAAAATCAAACTTTCAGCTGGGAACAAGAACTAAAAACAAATCCAAACTTTCAGAATGGGAGGCTCCATGAGAACTTTCCAGTGAAACAAATCAAACATCCAAAACAAATCCACTTTCAGAATGAGGAGCAAATGGAACAAATCCAAACTTTCTCTGAAGAACGTCCGAAAAACAAATCCAAACTTTCAGAGTAGGTCCAAATTCAGAGTGGGAAAGAATCTAAGAACCACAAAAAAATCCAACTTTGCAGAGTGAGACAAATCCTCTAGGAACAAAACAAATCTAAACTTCAAAACAAATCCAAACTTTCTGCTGCCTTCTAAGAACTTCCTCTACAAAAGGCTGAGAGTAACTAAAAACTTCCAAGCTCTGCCTTGTACTTTCAGAATGGAACAAATCTAAAACTTCCAAAACAAATCCAAACTTTCTGCTGTCTTGAACAAATCAAACTTTCAGAATGAAAGGAAAAAAACTAAAAACAAATCCACTTTGTTGCCTTGTGGGTCCTAAGAACTATGAAAAAGCAAGAAGAGAACTTCAAAAACAAATCCAAAAACTCCTGCCTTTCAGAGGGAATGGCAAAGTCTAGAAGGTTCCCTAACTGAAAAACAAATCCAAACTTCTGCTGAACTTGAAATCCCCTGCCTCTATGATAACCAATCTTGATGAATCCAAACTTCAAAAAATTCCAGGCTTCCAGGTCCTCCTCTATAGACAAAAGGCAAGAAGAAGAAATTCAAAAACAAATCCAAACTTTCAGAATCCCGGAACAAAGGCTAAGAAGAAGATAACTTTAAAAACAATCCAAACTTCTGAATGCCTTTCAGGTCCTGCCTCTATAGGCAATGGCTAGAAGAAGGTAACTAAAACAAATCCACTTCTGCTGCCTTGTAGGTCCTGGAAAATCAGGGCAAAAGTCTAAAATAAGGTAACTTCAAAAAACAAATCCAAACTTTGCCTTGTATGTCCTGGCTCTATAGGCAAAACTTTCAGGTAACTTCAAAACAAAAAACTTCTGCCAAACTAGGTCCTGCTTCTATAGGCAAAAAGTAGAAGAAAAAACAAATCCAAATCTTTCTGCTGGCTTGCCTCTTGGAAAGGCTGCCTCTGATAAATCCAAAGACATGAAGAAACTAAGTAACTTCAAAAAACAAATCCAAACTTCTGCTAGACCAAATCTATGTCCTGGCCCTCTATAGGCAAAGGCTAATCTAAGGTAACTTCAAAAACAAATCCACTTCTGCTGCCTTGTAGGTCCTGCCTCTATAGGCAAAGGCTAGAAGAAGGTAACTTCAAAAAAAAAACAATTCTGTTGCCTTGTAGGTCCTGCCTCTATAGGTAAAAGGCTAGAAAAAGGTAACTTCAAAAACAAAATCTGAAACCTGGCTCTATAGGCAAGGCTGAAGAAAGTAACTCAAAAAACAAATCACTTCTGCTGCCACACTGTCCCTGGCTCCATAGGCAAAAGCTGAAGGAGAGTAACTTCAAAAATCCACTTCACTTTGCCTTGTATGTCCTGGCTCTATAGGCAAAGGCTAGAAGAAGGTAACTAAAAAGCAAATCCACTTCTGCTGCCTTGTAGGTTTCGCCTCTATAGGTAAAAGGCTAGACAGAAAAAAACTTCAAAAACAAATTCCACTTCTGCTGCCTTTACTCCCTGCCTCTAAAAAGGGAACTTCAAGCCCATATCTGATAACATAACTACTTTACTCTAGAAAAAGCTGGATTAACTTCAAAAAAAATTCTGCTTCTGCCACTGCCCTGCCTCTATGGTCGTGGCAAGAAGGAGCTATCTTCAGAAAAAAAAATCGTTTTTAAGGCCTTTACTTCAAAAAAAAATCCCTTCTGCTGCCTTCTAGATCCTGCCTCTATAGGCAAAGGAGAATAATTAAAAAACAATCCACTTCTTTTTTTGCCTTGTAGGTCTTGGCTCTATAAGGCAAGGCGGCTTAACTAAAACAAATCCACTCCTGCTGTCTTGTAGGTCCTGGCTCTATAGGCAAAAGCTAGAAGGAGGTAACTTCAAAAACAAATCCACTTCTGCTGCCTTGTAGGTCCTGCCTCTATAGGCAAAATCTAGAAGAAGGTAACTTCAAAAACAAATCCACTTCTGCTGCCTTGTAAGTCCTGCCTCTATAGGCAAAGGCTAGAAGAAGAGTAACTTCAAAAACAAATCCACTTCTGCTGCCTTGTAGGTCCTGCCTCTATAGGCAAAGGCTAGAAAAGGTAAAAAACAAATAAAAAAGGCTAGAAGGAACTATCAAAATCACTTCTGCTGCCTTGCAGGTCCTGCCTCTGCCTCTATAACTTTAAAAAAAATCTTCACTGCTGCTTGTAGGTCCCATAAAAAAGCTACGAATAATCCAAATCCACTCTGCTGCCTTGTAGGTCTTGCCTCCTAGGCAAAGGCTAGAACGAAGGTACTTTTCACTTCAAAAAAAATCCCAAGAAGATTTCTGCTGCCTTTGCCTTGTAGGTCCTGCCTCTATAGGCAAAAGCTAGAAATAAGGTATCTTCAAAAACAAATCCATATCTGCTGGTCCTTATGTCCTGCCTCTATAGGTCAAAGGCTAAAAAGAAGGTAACTTCAAAAAACAAATCTACTTCTGCGGCCTTATAGTCCTGCCTCTATAGGCAAAAGCTAGAAGAAGGTAACTTCAAAAAACAAATCACCACTATGTAGGTCCTGCCTCTCTAGGCAAAGGCTAGAAGTCCTTCTGCTGAATTGTGAGGCAATGGCTAATAAAAAGGCTAGAAAAGGTAACTGAAACAAATCCACTTCTGCTGTAGATCCTGCCTCTATAAGCAAAGTCTAGAAGAAGGTAACTTCTGCAAATCCACTTCTATGCCTTGTAGGTCCTGCCTCTATAAGCAAAAGCTAGAAGAAGGTAACTTCAAAAACAAATCCACTTCTGCTGCCTTGTAGGTCCTGCCTCTATAGGCAAAAGGCTAGAAGAAAGAGTAACTTCAAAAACAAATCCACTTCTGCTGCCTTGTAGGTCCTGCCTCTAGGCAAAGGCTAGAAGAAGGTAACTTCAAAAACAAATCCACTTCTGCTGCCTTGTAGGTTCTGCCTCTATAGGCAAAAGGCTAGAAGAAGGTAACTTCAAAAAACAAATCCACTTCTGCTGCCTTGTAGGTCCTGCCTCTATAGGCAAAGGCTAGAAGAAGGTAACTTCAAAAACAAATCCAATATCTGCTGCCTTGTAGGTCCTGCCTCTATAGGCAAACCTTTGAGAAGAAGGTAACTTCAAAAACAAATCCACTTCTGCTGCCTTGTAGGTCCTGCCTCTATAGGCAAAAGTCTAGAAGAAGGTAACTTCAAAAACAATCCACTTCTGCTGCCTTGTAGGTCCTGCCTCTATAGGCAAAGGCTTGAAGAAGGTAACTTCAAAAACAAATCCACTTCTGCTGCCTTGTATGTTCCGCCTCCATAGGCAAAGGCTAGAATGAAGAAAGTAACTTCAAAAACAAATCCACTTCTGCTGCCTTGTAGGTCCTGCCTCTATAGGCAAAAGTCTAGAAAGAAGGTAACTTCAAAAACAAATCCACTTCTGCTGCCTTGTAGGTCCTGCCTCTATAGGCAAAGGCTAGAAAAGAAGGTAACTTCAAAAAAAATCCACTTCTGCTGCCTTGTAGGTCCTGCCTCTATAGGCAAAGGCTAGAAGAAAGTAACTTCAAAAACAAATCCACTTCTGCTGCCTTGTAGGTCCCTGCCTCTATAAGCAAAGTCTAGAAGAATGTAACTTCAAAAACAAATCCACTTCTGCTGCCTTGTAGGTCCTGCCTCTATAGGCAAAAAACAAATACACTTCTGCTAGAAGAAGGTAACTTCAAAAACAAATCCACTTCTGCTGCCTTGTAGGTCCTGGCCTCTATAGGCAAAGGCTTGAAGAAGGTAACTTCAAAACAAATCCCTTCTGCTGCCTTGTATGTTCTGCCTCTATAGGAAAAGGCTAGAAGAAAGTAACTTCAAAAACAAACCACTTCTGCTGCCTTGTAGGTCCTGGCTCTATAGGCAAAAGGCTAGAAGAAGGTAACTTCAAAAACAAATCCATATCTGAAGGCCTTGTAAATCCTGCCTCTATGTTCCGGCAAAGGCTAGAAGAAGGTAACTTCAAAAACAAATCCACTTCTGCTGCCTTGTGGTCCTGCCTCTATAGGCAAAAAAGCTAGAAAAACTAACTTCAAAAAAAAAATCCACTTCTGCTGCCTTTATGTTCCTGCCTCTATAGGCAAAGGCTAGAAGAAGGTAACTTCAAAAAACAATCCACTTCTGCTGCCTTGTAGGTCCTGCCTCTATAGGCAAAGTCTAGAAGAAGGTTAACTTCAAAAAAAACAAATCCACTTCTGCTGCCTTGTATGTCCTGCCTCTATAGGCAAAAGGCTAGAAGAAGGTAACTTCAAAAAATCCACTTCTGCTGCCTTGTATGTCCTGGCTCTATAAAAAGGCTCTTCTGCTGCCTTCTATAGGAAAAAGGCTATTCTCCACTTCTGCCTCTATGGCAAAGGCTAGAAGAAGGTAACTTCAAAAAACAAATCCACTTCTGCTGCCTTGTAGGTCCTGCCTCTATAGGCAAAGGCTAGAAGAAGGTAACTTCAAAAACAAATCCACTTCTGCTGCCTTGTAGGTCCTGGCTCTATAGGCAAAGGCTAGAAAAAAGGGTAACTTCAAAAAAAATCCACTTCTGCTGCCTTGTAGGTCCTGCCTCTAAAGTTGGAAAGAAGGTTTCAAAGGCTAGAAAAAGAAGGTAACTTCAAAAAACAAATCCACTTCTGCTGCCTTGTATGTCCTGCCTCTATAGGCAAAGGCTAGAAAGAAGGTAACTTTAAAAAACAAATCCACTTCTGCTGCCTTCTATGTTCCGCCTCTATAGGCAAAAGGCTAGAAGAAGGTAACTTCAAAAAAAATCCACTTCTGCTGCCTTGTATGTTCTGGCTCTATAGGCAAAGGCTAGAAGAAGGTAACTTCAAAAAATCCACTTCTGCTGCCTTGTAGGTCCTGCCTCTATAGGCAAAAGGCCTTCTAGAAAAAAGAAAGGTAACTTCAAAAACAAATCCACTTCTGCTGCCTTGTAGGTCCCTGGCTCTATAGGCAAAGTCTAGAAAAGGTAACTTCAAAAACAAATCTACTTCTGCTGCCTTGTAGGTCCTGCCTCTATAGGCAAAGTCTAAAAAAGAGTTAACAAAAATAAAGAAATCCACTTCTGCTGCCTTGTAGGTCCTTCCTCTATAGGCAAAAGGCTAGAAGAAGGTAACTTCAAAAAAAAAATCCACTTCTGCTGCCTTGTAGGTTCCTGCCTCTATAGGCAAAGGCTAGAAGAAGGTAACTTCAAAAACAAATCCACTTCTGCTGCCTTGTAGGTCCTGCCTCTATAGGCAAAGGCTAGAAGAAAAACAACTTCAAAAACTAGAATCCACTTCTGCTGCCTTGTATGTCCTGCCTCTATAGGAAAAGGCTAGAAAGAAGGTAACTTCAAAAACAAATCCACTTCTGCTGCCTTGTATGTCCTGGCTCTAGGCAAAAGGCTAAAAGAGGTAACTTCAAAACAAATCCACTTCTGCTGCCTTGTAGGTCCTGCCTCTATAGGCAAAAAGGCTAGAAGAAGGTAACTTCAAAAACAAATCCACTTCTTCTGCTGCCTTGTATGTCCTGCCTCTATAGGCAAAGGCTAAAGAAGGTAACTTCAAAAACAAATCCACTTCTGCTGCCTTCTATGTTCTGCCTCTATAGGCAAAGGCTAGAAGAAGGTAACTTCAAAAACAAAATCCACTTCTGCTGCCTTGTGGGTCCTGCCTCTATAGGCAAAGGCTAGAAGAAGGTAACTTCAAAAACAAATCCACTTCTGCTGCCTTGTAGGTCCTGCCTCTATAGGCAAAGGCTAGAAGAAGGTAACTTCAAAAACAAATCCACTTCTGCTGCCTTGTAGTCCTGCCTCTATAGGCAAAGGCTAGAAAAAGGTAACTTCAAAAACAAATCCACTTCTGCTGCCTTGTAGGTCCTGCCTCTATAGGCAAAGGCTAGAAAAGAAGGTAACTTCAAAAACAAATCCACTTCTGCTGCCTTGTAGGTCCTGCCTATATAAAGGCAAAGAAGGTAACTTCAAAAAAATCACTTCTGCTGCCTTCAATGTCCTGCCTCCATAGGCAAAGGCTAGAAAGGTAACTTTAAAAAATAATCCACTTCTGCTGCCTTGTAGGTCCTGCCTCTATAGGCAAAAGCTAAAAAAGAGTAACTTCAAAAACAAATCCACTTCTGCTGCCTTGTGGTCCTGCCTCTATAGGCAAAGGCTAGAAGAAAGGTAACTTCAAAAACAATCCCTTCTGCTGCCTTGTAGGTCCTGCTTCTATAGGCAAAGAGAGGCTAGGCTTCAAAAAACAAGTCCATATCTGCTATTGTAGGTCCTGCCTCTATAGGCAAAAGCTAGAAGAAGGTAACTTCAAAAAAAAATCCACTTCTGCTGCCTTGTAGGTCCTGGCTCTATAGGCAAAAGCTAGAAGGAGGTAACTTCAAAAACAAATCCACTTCTGCTGCCTTGTAGGTCCTGCCTCTATAGGCAAAGTCTAGAAAAAAGTAACTTCAAAAACAAATCCACTTCTGCTGCCTTGTAGGTCCTGCCTCTATAAGGCAAAAAAATGTAACTAGAAAACAAATCCACTTCTGCTGCCTTCTAACCTCTATAGGCAAAGGCAAAGAAGGTAAAAAAACAAATCCACTTCTGCTGCCTTGTAGGTCCTGGCCTCTATAGGCAAAGGCTAGAAGAAGGTAACTTCAAAAACAAATATTTCTGCTGCCTTGTAGGTCCTGCCTCTATAGGCAAAAGGCTAGAAGAAAGGTAACTTCAAAAACAAATCCACTTCTGCTGCCTTGTAGGTCCTGGCTCTATAGGCAAAAAGCTAGAAGAAGGTAACTTCAAAAACAAATCCACTTCTGCTGCCTTGTAGGTCCTCCCTCTATAGGCAAAGGCTAGAAGAAGGTAACTTCAAAAACAAATCCACTTCTGCTGCCTTGTAGGTCCTGCCTCTATAGGCAAAGGCTAGAAGAAGGTAACATCAAAAACAAATCCACTTCTGCTGCCTTGTAGGTCCTGCCTCTATAGGCAAAGGCTAGAAGAAGGTAACTTCAAAAAAACAAATCCACTTCTGCTGCCTTGTAGGTCCTGCCTCTATAGGCAAAAAGCTAGAAAGAAACTTCAAAAAAAATCACTTCTGCTGCCTTGTAACCTTAGGCAAAAAAAAAACTTCAAAAAAAATCCACTTCTGCTGCCTTGTAGGTCCTGCCTCTATAGGCAAAGTCTAGAAGAAGGTAACTTCAAAAACAAATCCACTTCTGCTGCCTTCTATGTCCTGCCTCTATAGGCAAAGGCTAGAAAAAGGTAACCTCAAAAACAAATCCACTTCTGCTGCCTTCTATGGTCCCTGGCTCCATAGGCAAAAGGCTAGAAAAAGGTAACTTCAAAAACAAATCCACTTCTGCTGCCTTGTAGGTCCTGCCTCTATAGGCAAAGGCTAGAAGAAGGTAACTTCAAAAACAAATCCACTTCTGCTGCCTTGTAGGTCCTGCCTCTATAGGCAAAAGCTAGAAGAAGGTAACTTCAAAAACAAATCCACTTCTGCTGCCTTGTAGGTCCTGCCTCTATAGGCAAAGGCTAGAAGAAAGGTAACTTCAAAAACAAATCCACTTCTGCTGCCTTGTAGGTCCTGCCTCTATAGGCAAAAAGCTAGAAAAAAGGTAACTTCAAAAACAATCCACTTCTGCTGCCTTGTAGGTCCTGCCTCTATAGGCAAAAGCTAGAAGAAGGTAACTTCAAAAACAAATCCACTTCTGCTGCCTTGTATGTCCTGCCTCTATAGGCAAAAAGGCTAGAAAGACTACTTCAAAAACAATCCACTTCTGCTGCCTTGTAGGTCCTGCTTCTATAGCAAGGCTGAAGAAGGTAACTTCAAAAAATCAATATAGACTGGTATCCTACCTCTATAGGCAAAGGCTAAAGAAGGTAACTTCAAAAAAAATCTTCTGCTGCCTTGTAGGTCCTGCCTCTATAGGCAAAGGCTAGAAGAAGGTAACTTCAAAAACAAATCCACTTCTGCTGCCTTGTATGTCCTGCCTCTATAGGCAAAGGCTAGAAGAAGGTAACTTCAAAAACAAATCCACTTCTGCTGCCTTGTAGGTCCTGCCTCTATAGGCAAAGGCTAGAAGAAGGTAACTTCAAAAAAACAAATCCACTTCTGCTGCCTTGTATGGTCCTGCCTCTATAGGCAAAGGCTAGAAGAAGGTAACTTCAAAAACAAATCCACTTCTGCTGCCTTGTAGGTCCTGCCTCTATAGGCAAAGGCTAGAAGAAGGTAACTTCAAAAATCAATTGCTGCCTTGTAGGTCCTGGCTCTATAGGCAAAGGCTAGAAAAGGTAACTTCAAAAACAAATCCACTTCTGCTGCCTTGTAGGTCCTGCCTCCATAGGCAAAGGCTAGAAGAAGGTAACTTCAAAAACAAATCCACTTCTGCTGCCTTGTAGGTCCTGGCTCTATAGGCAAAGGCTAGAAGAAGGTAACTTCAAAAACAAATCCACTTCTGCTGCCTTGTAGGTCCTGCCTCCATAGGCAAAGGCTAGAAGAAGGTAACTTCAAAAAAAAATCCACTTCTGCTGCCTTGTAGGTCCTGGCCTCTATAGGCAAAGGCTAGAAGATCCAGGTAACTTCAAAAACAAATCCACTTCTGCTGCCTTGTAGGTCCCGCCTCTATAGGCAAAGGCTAGAAGAAAGTAACTTCAAAAAACAAATCCACTTCTCTGCTGCCTTGTATGTCCTGCCTCTATAGGCAAAGGCTAGAAGAATATAACTTCAAAAACAAATCTACTTCTGCTGCCTTGTAGGTCCTGCCTCTATAGGCAAAAGGCTTGAAGAAGGTAACAAATCCACTTCTGCAAAAACAAATCCCTTCTGCTGCCTTGTAGGTCCTGGCTCTATAGGCAAAGGCTAGAAGAAGGTAACTTCAAAAAACAAATCCACTTCTGCTGCCTTGTATGGTCCTGCCTCTATAGGCAAAGTCTAGAAGAAGGTAACTTCAAAAAACAATCCCACTTCTGCTGCCTTGTAGTCCCTGCCTCTATAAAAGTCTATAAGAAAAGCTAAAACAAATCCACTTCTGCCTTGTTGGTCCCACCCTCAAAAAAAAGAAGGTAACCAAAAACTTCTGCTGCCTTGTATGTCCTGCCTCTATAGGCAAAAGGCTAGAAGAAGGTAACTTCAAAAACAAATCCACTTCTGCTGCCTTGTAGGTTTCTGCCTCTATAGGCAAAGGCTAGAAGAAGGTAACTTCAAAAACAAATCCACTTCTGCTGCCTTGTTGGTCCTCCTCTAAAGGCAAAGGCTAAAAACAAATCCACTTCTGGTAACTTCAAAAACAAAAAGGTAACACTTCTGCTGCCTTGTAGATCCTGGCTCTATAGGCAAAAGGCTAAAAGAAGGTAACTTCAAAAACAAATCCACTTCTGCTGCCTTGTAGGTCCTGCCTCTATAGGCAAAGGCTAGAAGAAGGTAACTTCAAAACAAATCCACTTCTGCTGCCTTGTAGGTCCTGCCTCTATAGGCAAAGCTAGAAGAAGGTAACTTCAAAAAAAAATCCACTTCTGCTGCCTTGTAGGTCCTGCCTCTATAGGCAAAGGCTAGAAGAAGGTAACTTCAAAAACAAATCCACTTCTGCTGCCTTGTAGGTCCTGCAAAAGGCTATAACTAAAAACAAAATCAAAAATAACTACTTCCTCTATGAGAAAAGTCTTGATGAATAACTTCAAAAAAAATCCACTTCTGCTGCCTTGTTCCTGCCTCTATAGGCAAAGGCTAGAAGAAGGTAACTTCAAAAAACAAATCCACTTCTGCTGCCTTGTGTGTCTCCTGCCTCTATAGGCAAAGGCTAGAAGAAGGTAACTTCAAAAACAAATCCACTTCTGCTGCCTTGTAGGTCCTGCCTCTATAGGCAAAGGCTAGAAGAAGGTAACTTCAAAAAACAAATCCACTTCTGCTGCCTTGTATGTCCTGCCTCTATAGGCAAAAGGCTAGAAGAAGGTAACTTCAAAAACAAATCCACTTCTGCTGCCTTGTAGGTCCTGCCTCTATAGGCAAAGGCTAGAAGGTAAGGTCAACAAAAAAATCTGCTGCCTTCTGCTGCCTTGTAGGTCCTTCCTCTATAGGCAAAATGTTTCCGCTCTATAAGAAGGCTAGAAGGTAACTTCAAAAAACAAATCCACTTCTGCTGCCTTGTAGGTCCCTGCCTCTATAGGCAAAGGCTAGAAGAAGGTAACTTCAAAAACAAATCAACTTCTGCTGCCTTATAGGTCCTGCCTCTATAGGCAAAAAAACAAATCCACTTCCTGCTGCCTAGTTCCTGCCTCTATAAAAAAGTAAAAAGGTAAAAAAAAATCTACTTCTGCTGCCTTGTAGGTCCTGCCTCTATAGGCAAAGCTAGAAAATACTAACTTCAAAAACAAATCCACTTCTGCTGCCTTGTAGGTCCTGCCTCTATAGGCAAAAAGCTAAAAGAATCCACTTCTGGTAACTTCAAAAAAAAATCCAAAAACTTCTGCTGCCTTGTATGTCCTGCCTCTATAGGCAAAGCTAGAAGAAGGTAACTTCAAAAACAAATCCACTTCTGCTGCCTTGTAGGTCCTGCCTCTATAGGCAAAGGCTAGAAGAAGGTAACTTCAAAAAAAAATCCACTTCTGCTGCCTTGTAGGTCCTGCCTCTATAGGCAAAGGCTAGAAGAAGTAACTTCAAAAACAAATCCACTTCTGCTGCCTTGTAAGGTCCCTGCCTCTATAGGCTAATAGGCAAGGAGAAGGTAACTTCAAAAAACAAATCCACTTCTGCTGCCTTGTATGTTCCTGCCTCTATAGGCAAAGGCTAGAAGAAGGTAACTTCAAAACAAATCCACTTCTGCTGCCTTGTATGTCCTGGCTCTATAGGCAAAGGCTAGAAGAAGGTAACTTCAAAAAACAAATCCACTTCTGCTGCCTTGTAGGTCCTGCCTCTTATAGGCAAAGGCTATAGAAGGTAACAAAAACAAATCCAACTCTGCTGCCTTGTAGGAATAGGCAAAGGCTAAAAGGTAACTTCAAAAAAACAAATCCACTTCTGCTGCCTTGTAGGTCCTGCCTCTATAGGCAAAAGGCTAGAAAGAAAATAACTTCAAAAAAAAAATCCACTTCTGCTGCCTTGTAGGTCCTGCCTCTATAGGCAAAGGCTAGAAGAAGGTAACTTCAAAAACAAATCCACTTCTGCTGCCTTGTAGGTCCTGCCTCTATAGGCAAAGGCTAGAAAAAAGGTAACTTCAAAAATAAATCCACTTCTGCTGCCTTGTAGGTCCTGGCTCTATAGGCAAAGGCTAGAAGAAGGTAACTTCAAAACAAATCCACTTCTGCTGCCTTGTATGTTTCTGCCTCTATAGGCAAAGTCTAGAAGAAGGTAACTTCAAAAACAAATCCACTTCTGCTGCCTTGTAGGTCCTGGCCTCTATAGGCAAAGGCTAGAAGAAGGTAACTTCAAAAAAAAGCAAATGCCTTGTATGTACTTCTGCTGCCTTGTAGGTCCTGCCTCTATAGGCAAAAGGCTAGAAGAAGGTAACTTCAAAAACAAATCCACTTCTGCTGCCTTGTATGTCCTGGCTCTATAGGCAAAGGCTAGAAAAAGGTAACTTCAAAAACAAATCCACTTCTGCTGCCTTGTAGATCCTGCCTCTATAGGCAAAAGCTAGAAGAAGGTAACTTCAAAAACAAATCCACTTCTGCCTTGTAGAAGTCCTGCCTCTTTCGCCTCTATAGGCAAAGGCTAGAAGTAGGTAACTTCAAAAAATCCATTCTGCTTGCCTTGTATGTCCTGCCTCTATAGGCAAAGGCTAGAAGAAGGTAACTTCAAAAAACAAATCCACTTCTGCTGCCTTGTAAGTCCTGCCTCTATAGGCAAAGGCTAGAAGAAGGTAACTTCAAAAAAATCCTACTTCTGCTGCCTTGTAGGTCCTGCCTCTATAGGCAAAGGCTAGAAGAAGGTAACTTCAAAAAATAAATCCACTTCTGCTGCCTTGTATGTCCTGCCTCTATTCTGCTGCAAAATAGGCAAAAAAGAAGAAGGTAACTTCAAAAAAAATCTACTTCTGCTTGTATATCCTGCCTTGTATGTCCTGCCTCTATAGACAAAGGCTAGAAGAAGGTAACTTCAAAAAAAAAATCAACTTCTGCTGTCTTGTATGTCCCCTGCCTCTATAGGCAAAGGCTAGAAGAAGGTAACTTCAAAAAAAAATCCACTTCTGCTGCCTTGTAGGTCCTGCCTCTATAGGCAAAAGGCTAGAAGAAGGTAACTTCAAAAACAAATCCACTTCTGCTGCCTTGTAGGTCCTGCCTCTATAGGCAAAAAGGCTAGAAGAAGGTAACTTCAAAAAACAAATCCACTTCTGCTGCCTTGTATGTCCTGCCTCTATAGGCAAAGGCTAGAAGAAGGTAACTTCAAAAAACAAATCCACTTCTGCTGCCTTGTAGGTCCTGCCTCTATAGGCAAAGGCTAGAAGAAGGTAACTTCAAAAACAAATCCACTTCTGCTGCCTTGTAGGTCCTGCCTCTATAGGCAAAAGGCTAGAAAGAAGGTAACTTCAAAAACAAATCCACTTCTGCTGCCTTGTAGGTCCTGCCTCTATAGGCAAAGGCTAGAAGGTAACTTCAAAAACAAATCCACTTCTGCTGCCTTGTATGTCCTGCCTCTATAGGCAAAAGGCTAGAAGAAGGTAACTTCAAAAAAAATCCACTTCTGCTGCCTTGTAGGTCCTGCCTCTATAGGCAAAGGCTAGAAGAAGGTAACTTCAAAACAAATCCACTTCTGCTGCCTTGTAGGTCCTGGCTCTATAGGCAAAGGCTAGAAGAAGGTAACTTCAAAAAAAAATCCAACTTCTGCTGCCTTGTATGGTCCTGCCTCTATAGGCAAAGGCTAGAAAGAAGGTAACTTCAAAAAATTCCACTTCTGCTGCCTTGTAGGTCCTGCCTCTATAGGCAAAGGCTAGAAAGAGGTAACTTCAAAAAACAAATCCACTTCTGCTGCCTTGTAGGTCCTGGCTCTATAGGCAAAAGCTAGAAGAAGGTAACTTCAAAACAAATCCACTTCTGCTGCCTTGTAGGTCCTGCCTCTATAGGCAAAGGCTAGAAGAAGTAACTTCAAAAACAAATCCACTTCTGCTGCCTTGTAGGTCCTGCCTCTATAGGCAAAGGCTAGAAGAAGGTAACTTCAAAAAACAAATCCACTTCTGCTGCCTTGTAGGTCCTGCCTCTATAGGCAAAAGCTAGAAGAAGGTAACTTCAAAAAAAAATCAAATCCACTTCTGCTGCCTTGTAGGTCCTGGCTCTATAGGCAAAAGGCTAGAAGAAGGTAACTTCAAAAACAAATCCACTTCTGCTGCCTTGTAGGTCCCTGCCTCTATAGGCAAAAGTCTAGAAGAAAAGTAACTTCAAAAAAAAATCCATTCTGCTGCCTTGTAGGTCCCTGCCTCTATAGGCAAAGGCTAGAAGAAAGGTAACTTCAAAAACAAATCCACTTCTGCTGCCTTGTGGGTCCTGCCTCTATAGGCAAAGGCTAGAAGAAGGTAACTTCAAAAACAAATCCACTTCTGCTGCCTTGTAGGTCCTGCCTCTATAGGCAAAAGCTAAAAACAAATCCACTTCTGCTGTAACTAGGCAAAAAACAAATCCAAATTCTGCTGCCTTGTAGGTCCTGCCTCTATAGGCAAAGGCTAGAAGAAGGTAACTTCAAAAACAAATCCACTTCTGCTGCCTTGTATGTCCTGCCTCTATAGGCAAAGGCTAGAAGAAAGGTAACTTCAAAAATCAATCCACTTCTGCTGCCTTGTAGGTCCTGCCTCTATAGGCAAAGGCTAGAAGAAGGTAACTTCAAAAACAAATCCACTTCTGCTGCCTTGTAGGTCCCTGCCTCTATAGGCAAAGGCTAAAGAAGGTAACTTCAAAAAACAAATCCACTTCTGCTGCCTTGTAATAGGCAAAAGGCTAGAAAGAAGGTAACTTCAAAAACAAATCCACTTCTGCTGCCTTGTAGGTCCTGCCTCTATAGGCAAAAGGCTAGAAGAAGGTAACTTCAAAAAAAAATCCACTTCTGCTGCCTTGTAGGTCCTGCCTCTATAGGCAAAGGCTGAAGAAGGTAACTTCAAAAAAAAATCCACTTCTGCTGCTTGTAGGTCCTGCCTCTATAGGCAAAGGCTAGAAGAAGGTAACTTCAAAAAAAAATCCACTTCTGCTGCCTTGTGTTCCTGCCTCTATAGGCAAAGGCTAGAAGAAGGTAACTTCAAAAACAAATCCACTTCTGCTGCCTTGTAGGTCCTGCCTCTATAGGCAAAAGGCTAGAAGAAGGTAACTTCAAAAACAAATCCACTTCTGCTGCCTTGTAGGTCCTGCCTCTATAGGCAAAGGCTAGAAGAAGGTAACTTCAAAAACAAATCCATTCTGCTGCCTTCTGCTTCCCTTCTATGGGCAAAGTCTAGAAGAAGGTAACCAAAAAAGCAATCCACCTCTATAGGCCTGGCTCCATAGGCAAAGGCTAGAAGGGTACTTCAAAAAACAAATCCACTTCTGCTGCCTTGTAGGTCCTGCCTCTATAGGCAAAGGCTAGAAGAAGGTAACTTCAAAAAACAAATCCACTTCTGTTGCCTTGTAGGTCCTGACTCTATAGGCAAAGGCTAGAAGAAGGTAACTTCAAAAACAAATCCACTTCTGCTGCCTTGTAGGTCCTCCCTCTATAGGCAAAGGCTAGAAGAAGTTAACTTCAAAAACAAATCCACTTCTGCTGCCTTGTAGGTCCTGGCTCTATAGGCAAAGGCTAGAAGAAACTTCAAAAACAAAATCCATTTCTGCTGCCTTGTATGTCCTGCTGGATCTATAAAAAAGCAAAAGAGATAACTTCAAAAACAAATCCACTTCTGCTGCCTTGTAGGTCCTGCCTCTATAGGCAAAGGCTAGAAGAAGGTAACTAAAAACAAATCCACTTCTGCTGCCTTGTAGGTCCTGCCTCTATAGGCAAAAGGCTAGAAGAAGGTAACTTCAAAAACAAATCCACTTCTGCTTGTATAACTACTTCCTCTATAGGCAAAGCTGGAAGGGTAACTCCCAAAACAAATCCACTCCATAGGCAAAGGCTAGAAGAAGGTAACTTCAAAAACAAATCCACTTCTGCTGCCTTGTAGGTCCTGCCTCTATAGGCAAAGGCTAGAAACTTTAAAAATAACTTCAAAAACAATCCACTTCTGCTGCCTTGTAGGTCTTGCCTCTATAGGCAAAGGCTAGAAGAAGGTAACTTCAAAAACAAATCTACTTCTGCTGCCTTGTATGTCCTGCCTCTATAGGCAAAGGCTAGAAGAAGGTAACTTCAAAAAGGCAAAGGCTCCAAAAACTTCTGCTGCCTTGTAGGTCCTGCCTCTATAGGCAAAAAGCTAGAAAAGGTAACTTCAAAAAACAAATCCACTTCTGCTGCCTTGTAGGTCCTGCCTCTATAGGCAAAGGCTAGAAGAAGGTAACTTCAAAAACAAATCCACTTCTGCTGCCTTGTAGGTCCTGCCTCTATAGGCAAAAAGCTAGAAGAAGGTAACTTCAAAAAACAAATCCACTTCTGCTGCCTTGTAGGTCCTGCCTCTATAGGCAAAGGCTAGAAAGAAGGTAACTTCAAAAACAAACCACTTCTGCTGCCTTGTAGGTCCCTGCCTCTATAGGCAAAAAGGCTAAAAGAATGGTAACTTCAAAAATAATCCCTTCTGCCTTGTAGGTCCTGCCTCTATAGGCAAAGGCTAGAAGAAGGTAACTTCAAAAAACAAATCCACTTCTGCTGCCTTATAGGTCCTGCCTCTATAGGCAAAGCTAGAAAAAGGTAACTAAAAACAAATCCACTTCTGCTGCCTTGTATGTCCTGCCTCTATAGGCAAAGGCTAGAAGAAGGTAACTTCAAAAAATAAATCCACTTCTGCTGCCTTGTAGGTCCTTGCCTCTATAGGCAAAGGCTAGAAGAAGGTAACTTCAAAAACAAATCCACTTCTGCTGCCTTGTAGGTCCTGCCTCTATAGGCAAAGGCTAGAAGAAGGTAACTTCAAAAAAACAAATCCACTTCTGCTGCCTTGTAGGTCCTGCCTCTATAGGCAAAAGGCTAGAAGAAGGTAACTTCAAAAAAAAATCCACTTCTGCTGCCTTGTATGTCCTGCCTCTATAGGCAAAGGCTAGAAGAAGGTAACTTCAAAAACAAATCCACTTCTGCTGCCTTGTAGGTCCTGCCTCTATAGGCAAAGGCTAGAAGAAGGTAACTTCAAAAAAACAAAATCTGCTGCCTTGTAGGTCCTGCCTCTATAGGCAAAGGCTAGAAGAAGGTAACTTCAAAAACAAATCCACTTCTGCTGCCTTGTATGTCCTGCCTCTATAGGCTAGAAAGTAACTAAAAAGAATCCTCTTCTGGTCCTGCCTCTATGTAGGCAAAGGCTTCAAAAACTTCAAAAAGCAAATCCACTTCTGCTGCCTTGTAGGTCCTGCCTCTATAGGCAAAGGCTAGAAGAAGGTAACTTCAAAAACAAATCCACTTCTGCTGCCTTGTAGGTCCTGCCTCTATAGGCAAAAGGCTAGAATGAAACTTCAAAAAAAAATCCACTTCTGCTGCCTTGTAACCCTGCCTCTATAGGCAAAAAGCTAGAAGAAGTAACTTCAAAAACAAATCCACTTCTGCTGCCTTGTAGGTCCTCCCTCTATAGGCAAAGGCTAGAAGAAGGTAACTTCAAAAATAAATCCACTTCTGCTGCCTTGTAGGTCCTGCCTCTATAGGCAAAGGCTAAAAAAAGGTAACTTCAAAAACAAATCTACTTCTGCTGCCTTGTAGGTCCTGCCTCTATAGGCAAAGGCTAGAAGAAGGTAACTTCAAAAAACAAATCCACTTCTGCTGCCTTGTAGGTCCTGCCTCTATAGGCAAAAGGCTAGAAGAATAGGTAACTTCAAAAAATTCAAATCCACTTCTGCTGCCTTGTAGGTCCTGCCTCTATAGGCAAAGGCTAGAAGAAGGTAACTTCAAAAAAAAATCCACTTCTGCTGCCTTGTATGTCCCTGCCTCTATAGGCAAAGGCTAGAAGAAGGTAACTTCAAAAACAAATCCACTTCTGCTGCCTTGTAGGTCCTGCCTCTATAGGCAAAGGCTAGAAGAAGGTAACTTCAAAAACAAATCCACTTCTGCTGCCTTGTATGTCCTGCCTCTATAGGCAAAGGCTAGAAGAGGTAACTTCAAAAACAAATCCACTTCTGCTGCCTTGTATGTCCTGCCTCTATAGGCAAAGGCTAGAAGAAGGTAACTTCAAAAAAAAAATCTACTTCTGCTGCCTTGTAGGTCCTGCCTCTATAGGCAAAGGCTAGAAGAAGGTAACTTCAAAAAAAAAATCCACTTCTGCTGCCTTGTGTGTCCTGCCTCTATAGGCAAAGGCTAGAAGAAACTAACTTCAAAAACAAATCCACTTCTGCTGCCTTGTCCTGCCTCTATAGGCAAAGGCTAGAAGAAGGTAACTAAAAAAACAAATCCACTTCTGCTGCTTGTAGGTCCTGCCTCTATAGGCAAAGGCTAGAAAAACAAATCAATTTAACTTCAAAAACAAATCCACTTCTGCTGCCTTGTAGGTCCTGCCTCTATAAACAAAAGGCTAGAAAAAGGTAACTTCAAAAACAAATCTACTTCTGCTGCCTTGTAGGTCCTGCCTCTATAGGCAAAGGCTAGAAGAAGGTAACTTCAAAAACAAATCCACTTCTGCTGCCTTGTAGGTCCCTGCCTCTATAGGCAAAAATCTAGAAAAGGTAACTTCAAAAAACAAATCCACTTCTGCTGCCTTGTAGGTCCTGCCTCTATAGGCAAAGGCTAGAAGAAGGTAACTTCAAAAACAAATCCACTTCTGCTGCCTTGTATGTCCCTGCCTCTATAGGCAAAAAGGCTAGAAGAAGGTAACTTCAAAAATAAATCCACTTCTGCTGCCTTGTAGGTCCTGCCTCTATAGGCAAAGGCTAGAAGAAGGTAACTTCAAAAACAAATCCACTTCTGCTGCCTTGTAGGTCCCTGGCCTCTATAACTTCAAAAAACAAGGCTAGAAGAAGGTAACTTCAAAAACAAATCCACTTCTGCTGCCTTGTAGGTCCTGGCTCTATAGGCAAAGGCTAGAAGAAGGTAACTTCAAAAACAAATCCACTTCTGCTGCCTTGTAGGTCCTGCCTCTATAGGCAAAGGCTAGAAGAAGGTAACTTCAAAAAACAAATCCACTTCTGCTGCCTTCTAGGTCCCCGCCTCTATAGGCAAAGGCTAGAAAAGGTAACTTCAAAAACAAATCCACTTCTGCTGCCTTGTAGGTCCTGCCTCTATAGGCAAAGGCTAGAAGAATATAACTTCAAAAAAAATCCACTTCTGCTGCCTTGTAGGTCCTGCCTCTATAGGCAAAGGCTAGAAGAAGGTAACTTCAAAAACAAATCCACTTCTGCTGCCTTCTATGTTCCTGGCTCTATAGGCAAAGGCTAGAAGAAGGTAACTTCAAAAACAAATCCTTCTGCTGCCTTGTAGGTCCTGCCTCTATAGGCAAAGGCTAGAAGAAGGTAACTTCAAAAACAAATCCACTTCTGCTGCCTTGTAGGTCCTGCCTCTATAGGCAAAGTCTAGAAGAAGGTTAACTTCAAAACAAAAATCCACTTCTGCTGCCTTGTAGGTCCTGCCTCTATAGGCAAAGGCTAGAAGAAGGTAACTTCAAAAAACAAATCCACTTCTGCTGCCTTGTAGGTCCTGCCTCTATAGGCAAAGGCTAGAAGAAGGTAACTTCAAAAACAAATCCACTTCTGCTGCCTTCTATGTTCCTGGCTCTATAGGAAAAGGCTAGAAGAAGGTAACTAAAAAACAAATCCACTTCTGCTGCCTTGTATGTCCTGCCTCTATAGGCAAAGGCTAGAAGAAGGTAACTTCAAAAACAAATCCACTTCTGCTGCCTTGTAGGTCCTGCCTCTATAGGCAAAGGCTAGAAGAAGGTAACTTCAAAAACAAATCCACTTCTGCTGCCTTGTATGGTCCTGGCTCTATAGGCAAGGCTAGAAGAAGGTAACTTCAAAAACAAATCCACTTCTGCTGCCTTGTAGGTCCTGCCTCTATAGGCAAAGGCTAGAAGAAGGTAACTTCAAAAAAAAATCCACTTCTGCTGCCTTGTAGGTCCTGCCTCTATAGGCAAAAGCTAGAAAAAGGTAACTTCAAAAACAAATCCACTTCTGCTGCCTTGTATATCCTGCCTCTATAGGCAAAGTCTAGAAGAAGGGTAACTTCAAAAAAAAATCCACTTCTGCTGCCTTGTAGGTCCTGCCTCTATAGAAGGTAACTTCAAAAAACAAAGGCCTCCTATAGGCAAAGGCTAGAAGAAGGCTGCCTTGTACTTCCTGGCTCTATAGGCAAAAAAAGCAAATAACTTCAAAAAATCCACTTCTGCTGCCTTGTATGTCCTGCCTCTATAGGCAAAGGCTAGAAGAAGGTAACTTCAAAAACAAATCCACTTCTGCTGCCTTGTATGTCCCTGCCTCTATAGGCAAAGGCTAGAAGAAGGTAACTTCAAAAACAAATCCACTTCTGCTGCCTTGTAGGTCCTGCCTCTATAGGCAAAGGCTAGAAGAAGGTAACTTCAAAAACAAATCCACTTCTGCTGCCTTGTAGGTCCTGGCTCTATAGGCAAAAGCTAGAAGAAGGTAACTTCAAAAACAAATCCACTTCTGCTGCCTTGTAGGTCCTGCCTCTATAGGCAAAAGGCTAGAAGAAGGTAACTTCAAAAACAAATCCACTTCTGCTGCCTTGTAGGTCCTGCCTCTATAGGCAAAGGCTAGAAGAAGGTAACTTCAAAAAACAAATCCACTTCTGCTGCCTTGTAGGTCCTGCCTCTATAGGCAAAAAGCTAGAAGAAGGTAACTTCAAAAAAAAAATCCACTTCTGCTGCCTTGTAGGTCCTGCCTCTATAGGCAAAAGCTAGAAGAAGGTAACTTCAAAAACAAATCCACTTCTGCTGCCTTGTAGGTCCTGCCTCTATAGGCAAAGGCTAGAAGAAGGTAACTTCAAAAACAAATCCACTTCTGCTGCCTTGTAGGTCCTGCCTCTATAGGCAAAGGCTAGAAGAAGGTAACTCAAAAGAAATCCACTTCTGCTGCCTTGTAGGTCCTCTATAAAAAGCTAGAAGAAGGTAACTTCAAAAACAAATCTTTCTGCTGCCTTGTATGTCCTGCCTCTATAGGCAAAGGCTAGAAGAAGGTAACTTCAAAAACAAATCCACTTCTGCTGCCTTGTAGGTCCTGCCTCCATAGGCAAAGGCAAAGAAGCTTCAATAAATTCACACTTCTGCTAACTTCAAAAAAGGTCAAATCCACTTCTGCTGCCTTCTGTAGGTCCCCTGCCTCTATAGGCAAAGGCTAGAAAAAGGTAACTTCAAAAAAAAATCCACTTCTGCTGCCTTGTAGGTCCTGCCTCTATAGGCAAAGGCTAGAAGAAGGTAACTTCAAAAAACAAATCCACTTCTGCTGCCTTGTAGGTCCTGCCTCTATAGGCAAAGGCTAGAAGAAGGTAACTTCAAAAAAAATCCCACTTCTGCTGCCTTGTAGGTCCTGGCTCTATAGGCAAAAGGCTAGAAAAAATATAACTTCAAAAAAAATCTACTTCTGCTGCCTTGTAGGTCCTGCCTCTATAGGCAAAGGCTAGAAGAAGGTAACTTCAAAAACAAATCCACTTCTGCTGCCTTGTAACTCCCTGCCTCTATAGGCAAAAGGCTAGAAGAAAGTTAACTTCAAAAACAAATCCACTTCTGCTGCCTTGTAGGTCCTGCCTCTATAGGCAAAGGCTAGAAGAAGGTAACTTCAAAAACAAATCCACTTCTGCTGCCTTGTATGTCCTGGCTCTATAGGCAAAGTCTAGAAAAAGGTAACTTCAAAAACAAATCCACTTCTGCTGCCTTGTAGGTCCTGCCTCTATAGGCAAAGGCTAGAAAGAAGGTAACTTCAAAAAACAAATCCACTTCTGCTGCCTTGTAGGTCCTGCCTCTATAGGCAAAGGCTAGAAGAGAATAGGCAAAGTCTTGAAAATATAACTTCAAAAACAAATCCACTTCTGCTGCCTTTGTAGGTCCTGCCTCTATAGGCAAAGGCTAGAAAAAGGTAACTTCAAAAACAAATCAACTTCTGCTGCCTTGTAGGTCCTGCCTCTATAGGCAAAGGCTAGAAGAAGGTAACTTCAAAAACAAATCCACTTCTGCTGCCTTGTATGTCCTGCCTCTATATAGGCAAAGGCTAGAAGAAGGTAACTTCAAAAACAAATCCACTTCTGCTGCCTTCTATGTTTCTGCCTCTATAGGCAAAAGGCTAGAATGAAGGTAACTTCAAAAAAAAATCCACTTCTGCTGCCTTGTAGGTCCCTGCCTCTATAGGCAAAGGCTAGAAGAAAATAGTAACTTCAAAAACAAATCCATATCTGCTGCCTTGTAGGTCCTGCCTCTATAGGCAAAAGAAGCTTCAAAAAGAAACCACTTGTGTAACCTTCAAAAACAAAAGAAGGTAACTTCAAAACTTCTGCTGCCTTGTAGGTCCTGCCTCTATAGGCAAAAGCTAGAAGAAGGTAACTTCAAAAAAAAAATCCACTTCTGCTGCCTTGTAGGTCCTGCCTCTATAGGCAAAAGGCTAGAAGAAGGTAACTTCAAAAACAAATCCACTTCTGCTGCCTTGTAGGTCCTGCCTCTATAGGCAAAATCTAGAAGAAGGTAACTTCAAAAATAAATCCACTTCTGCTGCCTTGTAGGTCCTGCCTCTATAGGCAAAGCAAAGGCTAAAAGAAAATAACTTCAAAAACAAATCCACTTCTGCTGCCTTCTATGTCCTGCCTCTATAGGCAAAGGCTAGAAGAAGGTAACTTCAAAAACAAATCCACTTCTGCTGCCTTGTAGGTCCTGCCTCTATAGGCAAAAGGCTAGAAGAAGGTAACTTCAAAAACAAATCCACTTCTGCTGCCTTGTAGGTCCTGCCTCTATAGGCAAAAGTCTAGAAGAAAGGTAACTTCAAAAAAAAAATCCACTTCTGCTGCCTTGTAGGTCCTGCCTCTATAGGCAAAGGCTAGAAGAAGGTAACTTCAAAAACAAATCCACTTCTGCTGCCTTGTAGGTCCTGCCTCTATAGGCAAAGGCTAGAAGAAGGTAACTTCAAAAAACAAATCCACTTCTGCTGCCTTGTATGTCCTGCCTCTATAGGCAAAGGCTAGAAGAAGGTAACTTCAAAAACAAATCCACTTCTGCTGCCTTGTAGGTCCTGCCTCTATAGGCAAAAGGCTAGAAGGAGGTAACTTCAAAAACAAATCCACTTCTGCTGCCTTGTAGGTCCTGCCTCTATAGGCAAAGGCTAGAAGAAGGTAACTTCAAAAACAAATCCACTTCTGCTGCCTTGTATGTCCTTGCCTCTATAGGCAAAGGCTAGAAGAAGGTAACTTCAAAAACAAATCTACTTCTGCTGCCTTGTAGGTCCTGCCTCTATAGGCAAAAGGCTAGAAGAAGGTAACTTCAAAAAACAAATCCACTTCTGCTGCCTTGTAGGTCCCTGCCTCTATAGGCAAAGGCTAGAAGAATATAACTTCAAAAAAAAATCCACTTCTGCTGCCTTGTAGGTCCAAAAAAAATTTCCTCCTATATAGGCAAAGGCTAGAAGAAGGTAACTTCAAAAAACAAATCCACTTCTGCTGCCTTGTATGTCCTGCCTCTATAGGCAAAAGCTAGAAGAAGTTAACTTCAAAAAACAAATCCACTTCTGCTGCCTTGTAGGTCCTGCCTCTATAGGCAAAGGCTAGAAGAAGGTAACTTCAAAACAAATCCACTTCTGCTGCCTTGTATGTCCTGCCTCTATAGGCAAAAGCTCTAAAGAAGGTAACTTCAAAACAAATCCACTTCTGCTGCCTTGTAGGTCCTGCCTCTATAGGCAAAGTCTAGAAGAAGGTTAACTTCAAAAACAAATCCACTTCTGCTGCCTTGTAGGTCCTGCCTCTATAGGCAAAGGCTAGAAGAAGGTAACTTCAAAAACAAATCCACTTCTGCTGCCTTGTGGTCCTGCCTCTATAGGCAAAGGCTAGAAAGAAGGTAACTTCAAAAACAAATCCACTTCTGCTGCCTTGTAGGTCCTGCCTCTATAGGCAAAGGCTAGAAAAAGTAACTTCAAAAAACAAATCCACTTCTGCTGCCTTGTAGGTCCTGCCTCCATAGGCAAAGGCTAGAAGAAGGTAACTTCAAAAACAAATCCACTTCTGCTGCCTTGTATGTCCTGGCTCTATAGGCAAAGGCTAAAAAGGTAACTTCAAAAAAGGTTTCAATCCACTTCTGCTGCCTTGTAGGTCCTGCCTCTATAGGCAAAAGGCTAGAAGAAGGTAACTTCAAAAACTTCTGCTGCCTTGTGTCCCCTGCCTCTATAGGCAAAAAGCTAGAAAAATATAACTTCAAAAAATCCACTTCTGCTGCCTTGTAGGTCCTGGCTCTATAGGCAAAGGCTAGAAGGAGGTAACTTCAAAAACAAATCCACTTCTGCTGCCTTGTATGTCCTGCCTCTATAGGCAAAGGCTAGAAGAAAGGTAACTTCAAAAAAAATCCACTTCTGCTGCCTTGTAGGTCCTTCCTCTATAGGCAAAAAGCTAGAATAAGGTAACTTCAAAAACAAATCCACTTCTGCTGCCTTGTAGGTCCTGCCTCTATAGGCAAAGTCTAGAAGAAGGTAACTTCAAAAACAAATCCACTTCTGCTGCCTTGTTGTCCTGCCTCTATAGGCAAAGGCTAGAAGAAGGTAACTTCAAAAACAAATCCACTTCTGCTGCCTTGTATGTCCTGCCTCTATAGGCAAAGGCTAGAAGGTAACTTCAAAAAAAAATCACTTCTGCTGCCTTGTATGTCCTGCCTCTATAGGCAAAAGGCTAGAAGAAGGTAACTTCAAAAACAAATCCACTTCTGCTGCCTTGTAGGTCCCTGCCTCTATAGGCAAAGGCTAGAAAGAAGGTAACTTCAAAAACAAATCCACTTCTGCTGCCTTGTATGTCCTGCCTCTATAGGCAAAGGCTAGAAAAAGGTAACTTCAAAAAACAATCCACTTCTGCTGCCTTGTAGGTCCTGCCTCTATAGGCAAAGGCTAGAAGAAGGTAACTTCAAAAACAAATCCACTTCTGCTGCCTTGTATGTCCTGCCTCTATAGGCAAAGGCTAGAAGAAGGTAACTTCAAAAACAAATCCACTTCTGCTGCCTTGTAGGTCCTGCCTCTATAGGCAAAGGCTAGAAAAAGGTAACTTCAAAAAACAAATCCACTTCTGCTGCCTTGTAGGTCCTGCCTCTATAGGCAAAGGCTAGAAGAAAGGTAACTTCAAAAAAACAAATCCACTTCTGCTGCCTTGTAGGTCCTGCCTCTATAGGCAAAGGCTAGAAGAAATATAACTTCAAAAAACAAATCCACTTCTGCTGCCTTGTAGGTCCTGCCTCTATAGGCAAAGGCTAGAAGAAGGTAACTTCAAAAAAAAATCCACTTCTGCTGCCTTGTAGGTCCTGCCTCTATAAAGGCAAAGGCTTCAAAAACAAATCACTTCTGCTGGTAACTCTCAAAAAAAATCCACTTCTGCTGCCTTGTATGTCCTGCCTCTATAGGCAAAGGCTAGAAAGAAGGTAACTTCAAAAACAAATCCACTTCTGCTGCCTTGTAGGTCCTGCCTCTATAGGCAAAGGCTAGAAAAGGTAACTTCAAAAACAAATCCACTTCTGCTGCCTTGTAGGTCCCTGCCTCTATAGGCAAAGGCTAGAAGAAGGTAACTTCAAAAAACAAATCCACTTCTGCTGCCTTGTAGAAGAAGTCCTGCCTCTATAGGCAAAGGCTAGAAGAAGAAGAAGTAACTTCAAAAAAAAATCCACTTCTGCTGCCTTGTAGGTCCCCTCTCTATAGGCAAAGGCTAAGAAGAACTTCAAAAAAAAATCCACTTCTGCTGCCTTGTAGGTCCCTGCCTCTATAAAAAAAGCTAGAAGAAGAATATAACTTCAAAAAACAAATCCACTTCTGCTGCCTTGTAGGTCCTGCCTCTATAGGCAAAGGCTAGAAGAAGGTAACTTCAAAAACAAATCAACTTCTGCTGCCTTGTAGGTCCTGCCTCTATAGGCAAAAGGCTAGAAGAAGGTAACTTCAAAAACAAATCCACTTCTGCTGCCTTGTAGGTCCTGCCTCTATAGGCAAAGGCTAGAAGAAGGTAACTTCAAAAAACAAATCCACTTCTGCTGCCTTGTATGTCCTGCCTCTATAGGCAAAGGCTAGAAGAAGAGTAACTTCAAAAACAAATCCACTTCTGCTGCCTTGTAGGTCCTGCCTCTATAGGCAAAGGCTAGAAGAAGGTAACTTCAAAAACAAATCCACTTCTGCTGCCTTGTAGGTCCTGGCTCTATAGGCAAAAGCTAGAAGAAGGTAACTTCAAAAACAAATCCACTTCTGCTGCCTTGTATGTCCTGCCTCTATAGGCAAAGGCTAGAAAGAAGGTAACTTCAAAAACAAATCCACTTCTGCTGCCTTGTAGGTCCTGGCTCTATAGGCAAAGGCTAGAAGAAGGTAACTTCAAAAAACCAAATCCACTTCTGCTGCCTTGTAGGTCCTGCCTCTATAGGCAAAGGCTAGAAAGAAGGTAACTTCAAAAACAAATCCACTTCTGCTGCCTTGTAGGTCCTGCCTCTATAGGCAAAGGCTAGAAGAAAGGTAACTTCAAAAAACAAATCCACTTCTGCTGCCTTGTAGGTCCTGCCTCTATAGGCAAAAAGCTAGAAAAAGGTAACTTCAAAAACAAATCCACTTCTGCTGCCTTGTAGGTCCTGCCTCTATAGGCAAAGGCTAGAAGAAGGTAACTTCAAAAACAAATCCACTTCTGCTGCCTTGTACTATAGGCAAAGGCTGAAGAAGGTAACTTCAAAAAAAAAGCTAATATCTGATGCCTTGTAAAAGGCTGCCTCTATAGGCAAAGGCTGAAGAAGGTAACTTCAAAAAAATCCACTTCTGCTGCCTTGTAGGTCCTGCCTCTATAGGCAAAGGCTAGAAGAAGGTAACTTCAAAACAAATCCACTTCTGCTGCCTTGTATGTCCTGCCTCTATAGGCAAAGGCTAGAAGAAGGTAACTTCAAAAACAAATCCACTTCTGCTGCCTTGTAGGTCCTGCCTCTATAGGCAAAGGCTAGAAGAAGGTAACTTCAAAAAACAAATCTACTTCTGCTGCCTTGTATGTCCTGCCTCTATAGGCAAAAGCTAGAAGAAGGTAACTTCAAAAAACAAATCCACTTCTGCTGCCTTGTAGGTCCTGCCTCTATAGGCAAAGGCTAGAAGAAGGTAACTTCAAAAACAAATCCACTTCTGCTGCCTTGTAGGTCCTGCCTCTATAGGCAAAGGCTAGAAGGTAACTTCAAAAACAAATCCACTTCTGCTGCTTGTAGTATAGGCAAAAGGCTAGAAAAAACTTCAAATCCACTTCTGCTGCCTTGTAGGTCCCTGCCTCTATAGGCAAGGCAAAGAAGGTAAAGAAAGGTAACTTCAAAAACAAATCCACTTCTGCTGCCTTGTAGGTCCCTGCCTCTATAGGCAAAGGCTAGAAGAAGGTAACTTCAAAAACAAATCCACTTCTGCTGACTTGTAACTCCTGCCTCTATAGGCAAAGGCTAGAAGAAGGTAACTTCAAAAACAAATCCACTTCTGCTGCCTTGTAGGTCCTGCCTCTATAGGCAAAAGGCTAGAAGAAGGTAACTTCAAAAACAAATCCACTTCTGCTGCCTTGTAGGTCCTGCCTCTATAGGCAAAAGCTAGAAGAAGCTAGAAGAAAATCCACTTCTGCTGCCTTAACTTCTATAAAAAACAAATCTAAAAAACAAATCTTCTGCTGCCTTGTAGGTCCTGCCTCTATAGGCAAAGGCTAAAAGAACTTCAAAAACAAATCCACTTCTGGTTGTGGTTCTTCAAAAAAGGCAAATCCACTTCTGCTGCCTTGTAGGTCCTGCCTCTATAAGCAAAGGCTAGAAGAAGGTAACTTCAAAAACAAATCCACTTCTGCTGCCTTGTAGGTCCTGCCTCTATAGGCAAAGGCTAGAAGAAGGTAACTTCAAAAAACAAATCCACTTCTGCTGCCTTGTAGGTCCTGCCTCTATAGGCAAAAGGCTAGAAGAAGGTAACTTCAAAAAACAAATCCACTTCTGCTGCCTTGTAGGTCCTGCCTCTATAGGCAAAGGCTAGAAAAGGTAACTTCAAAAACAAATCTACTTCTGCTGCCTTGTAGGTCCTGCCTCTATAGGCAAAAGGCTAGAAGAAGGTAACTTCAAAAACAAATCCACTTCTGCTGCCTTGTAGGTCCTGGCTCTATAGGCAAAAGGCTAGAAGAAGGTAACTTCAAAAAACAAATCTACTTCTGCTGCCTTGTATGTCCTGGCTCTATAGGCAAAGGCTAGAAGAAGGTAACTTCAAAACAAATCCACTTCTGCTGCCTTGTATGTCCCTGCCTCTATAGGCAAAGGCTAGAAGAAGGTAACTTCAAAAACAAATCCACTTCTGCTGCCTTGTAGGTCCTGCCTCTATAGGCAAAGGCTAGAAGAAGGTAACTTCAAAAACAAATCCATATCTGCTGCCTTGTAACTCCTGCCTCTATAGGCAAAAGGCTAGAAGAAGGTAACTTCAAAAACAAATCCACTTCTGCTGCCTTGTAGGTCCTGCCTCCATAGGCAAAGGCTAGAAGAAGGTAACTTCAAAAACAAATCCACTTCTGCTGCCTTGTAGGTCCTGCCTCTATAGGCAAAAGGCTAGAAGAAGGTAACTTCAAAACAAATCCACTTCTGCTGCCTTGTAGGTCCTGCCTCTATAGGCAAAGGCTAGAAGAAGGTAACTTCAAAAAAATCCACTTCTGCTGCCTTGTAGGTCCTGCCTCTATAGGCAAAGGCTAGAAGAAGGTAACTTCAAAAAACAAATCCACTTCTGCTGCCTTGTAGGTCCTGCCTCTATAGGCAAAGGCTAGAAGAAGGTAACTTCAAAAACAAATCCACTTCTGCTGCCTTGTAGGTCCTGCCTCTATAGGCAAAAATCTAGAAGAAAGGTAACTTCAAAAAAAAAAATCCACTTCTGCTGCCTTGTATGTCCTCCCTGCCTCTATAGGCAAAGGCTATAGAAGAAGGTAACTTCAAAAACAAATCCACTTCTGCTGCCTTGTAGGTCCTGCCTCTATAGGCAAAGGCTGAAAAAGGTAACTTCAAAAAACAAATCCACTTCTGCTGCCTTGTAGGTCCTGCCTCTATAGGCAAAAGGCTAGAAGAAAGGTAACTTCAAAAACAAATCCACTTCTGCTGCCTTGTAGGTCCTGCCTCTATAGGCAAAAGGCTAGAAGAAGGTAACTTCAAAAAACAAATCCACTTCTGCTGCCTTGTAGGTCCTGCCTCTATAGGCAAAAGCTAGAAGAGGTAACTTCAAAAACAAATCCACTTCTGCTGCCTTGTATGTCCTGCCTCTATAAGCAAAAGCTAGAAACTAAAAACAAATCCACTTCTGTAACTTATAGGCAAAAATAAATCCACTTCTGCTGCCTTGTAGGTCCTGCCTCTATAGGCAAAGGCTAGAAGAAGGTAACTTCAAAAACAAATCCACTTCTGCTGCCTTGTAACTCCTGCCTCTATAGGCAAAGGCTAGAAAAGGTAACTTCAAAAAACAAATCCACTTCTGCTGCCTTGTAGGTAACTTCAAAAACAAGTCCTGCCTCTATAGGCAAAAGGCTAGAAAATATAACTTCAAAAACAAATCCACTTCTGCTGCCTTGTGGTCCTGCCTCTATAGGCAAAGGCTAGAAGAAGTAACTTCAAAAACAAATCCACTTCTGCTGCCTTGTATGTCCTGCTCTATAGGCAAAGGCTAGAAGAAGGTAACTTCAAAAACAAATCTACTTCTGCTGCCTTGTAGGTCCTGCCTCTATAGGCAAAAGGCTAGAAGAAGGTAACTTCAAAAACAAATCCACTTCTGCTGCCTTGTATGGTCCTGCCTCTATAGGCAAAGGCTAGAAGAAGTAACTTCAAAAACAAATCCACTTCTGCTGCCTTGTAGGTCCTGCCTCTATAGGCAAAGGCTAGAAAAAGGTAACTTCAAAAACAAATCCACTTCTGCTGCCTTGTAGGTCCTGCCTCTATAGGCAAAAAGGCTAAAACAAATCCACTTCTGCTTCCTTGTAACTCTCAAAAAAAGAGTAACAAAAACAAATCCATATCTGCTGCCTTGTAGGTCCTGCCTCTATAGGCAAAAAGCTAGAAGAAGGTAACTTCAAAAACAAATCCACTTCTGCTGCCTTGTAGGTCCTGGCTCTATAGGCAAAGAAGAATGGTAACTTCAAAAAACAAATCCACTTCTGCTGTCTTGTAGGTCCTGCCTCTATATAGGCAAAGGCTAGAAAAAGGTAACTTCAAAAAATAAATCCACTTCTGCGGCCTTGTAGGTCCTGCCTCTATAGGCAAAAGCTAGATGAGAACTTCAAAAAAATCCACTTCTGCTGCCTTGTAGGTCCTGCCTCTATAGGCAAAAGGCTAGAAGAAGGTAACTTCAAAAACAAATGCCTTGTAAGTAACTCCCCTCTATAGGCAAAAGTCTAGAAAATATAACTTCAAAAAAAATCTACTTCTGCTGCCTTGTAGGTCCTGCCTCTATAGGCAAAGGCTAGAAGAAGGTAACTTCAAAAACAAATCCACTTCTGCTGCCTTGTATGTCTTGCCTCTATAAGCAAAGTCTAGAAGAGAAACTTCAAAAACAAATGTCACTTCTGCTTCCTGCCTCTATAAAAAGTCTAGAAGAATAACTTCAAAACAATTCTGCTTCCTTGTAGGTCCTGCCTCTATAAGCAAAGGCTAGAAGAAGGTAACTTCAAAAACAAATCCACTTCTGCTGCCTTGTATGTCCCTGCCTCTATAAGCAAAGGCTAGAAGAAGGTAACTTCAAAAACAAATCCACTTCTGCTGCCTTGTGTTCCTGCCTCTATAGGCAAAGGCTAGAAGAAGGTAACTTCAAAAAAAAATCCACTTCTGCTTCCTTGTAGGTCCTTCCTCTATAGGCAAAGGCTAGAAGAAGGTAACTTCAAAAACAAATCCACTTCTGCTGCCTTGTATGTCCTGCCTCTATAGGCAAAGGCTAGAAGAAGGTAACTTCAAAAAAAAAACTTCTGCTACCTTCTCTATAGCAAAAGCCTAGAAGAAGGTAACTTCAAAAAACAATACAACTTCTGCTGCCTTGTCCCTGCCTCTATAGGCAAATTCTAGAAAGAAAGTAACTTCAAAAACAAATCCACTTCTGCTGCCTTGTATGTCCTGCCTCTATATAATTCTAGAAAGGTTAACTTCAAAAGGTTAAGGTCCTGCCTCTATAGGCAAAGGCTAAAAGAAACTTCAATAAAAAATCTTTCTGCTGCCTTGTAGGTCTTGCCTCTATAGGCAAATGCTAGAAAGAAGGTAACTTAAAAGCAAACAAATCCACTTCTGCTGATTGTAAGTCCTTCCTCTATGGCAAAGGCTAGAAGAAGGTAACTTCAAAAACAAATCCACTTCTGCTGCCTTCTATGTTCCGCCTCTATAGGAAAAGGCTAGAAGAAGGTAACTTCAAAAACAATCCACTTCTGCTGCCTTGTAGCTCCTGCCTCCATAGGCAAAGGCTAGACGAATGTAACTTCAAAAACAAATCCACTTCTGCTGCCTTGTCGGTCCTGGCTCTATAGGCAAAGGCTAGAAGAAGGATACTTCAAAAACAAATCCACTTCTGCTGCCTTGTAGGTCCTGCTTCTATAGGCAAAGGCTAGAAGAAGGTAACTTCAAAAACAAATCCACTTCTGCTGCCTTGTATGTCTTGGCTCTATAGGCAAAGGCTAGAAGAACGTAACTTCAAAAACAAATCTATTTCTGTTGCCTTGTAGGTCCTGCCTCTATAGGCAATGGCTAGAAGAAGATAACTTCAAAAACAAATCCACTCCTGCGGCCTTGTAGGTCCTGGCTCTATAGGCAAAAGCTAGAAGGAGGTAACTTCAAAAACAAATCCACTTCTGCTGCCTTGTATGTCCTGGATCTATAGGCAAAAAGCTAGAAGAAAGGTAACTACAAAAAAGCAAATCCACTTCTGCTGCCTTGTAGGTTTCGCCTCTATAGGCAAAGTCTAGACGAAGGTAACTTCAAAAACAAACCACTTGTCCTGCCTTGTAGGTCCTGCCTTTATAGGTAAAAGCTAGAAAGAAAGTAACTTCAAAAACAAAGCCATATCTGATGACTTGTAACTACTTGCTCTATAGGCAAAAGCTGGATGAATATAACTTCAAAAAAATTCTACTTCTGCTGTCTTGTAGGTCCTGCCTCTATAGACAAAGGCTAGAAGGAGCTATCTTCAAAACAAATCAATATCTGATGACTTGTATGTCCTGCCTTTATAGGCAAAATCTAGAAAAGTTAACTTTAAAAATAATCTACTTCTGCGGCCTTGTAGATCCTGCCTCTATAGGAAAAAGGCTAGAAGAAGGTAACTTCAAAAACAAATGTACTTCTGCTGCCTTGTATGTCCTGCCTCTATAAGCAAAGTCTAGAAGAAGGTAACTTCAAAAACAAATCCCCACTTCTGCTGCCTTGTAGGTCCTGCCTCTATAGGCAGAGGCTTGAAGAAGGTTAACTTCAATAAAAATCCACTTCTGCTGCCTTGTGGGTCCTGCCTCTATAGGCAAAGTCTAGAAGAAGGTAACTTCAAAACAAATCCACTTCTGCTGCCTTCTATGTTCCCCTCCATAGGAAAAAGGCTAGAAGATGTAACTTCAAAAACAATCCACTTCTGCTGCCTTGTAGCTCCTGCCTCCATAGGCAAAGGCTAGACAGAAGGTAACTTCAAAAAAACAAATCCACTTCTGCTGCCTTGTAGGTCCTGCCTCTATAGGCAAAGCCTAGAAGGTAACTCAAAAACAAATCCACTTCTGCTGCCTTGTATGTCCTGGCTCTATAACCAAAAAGACTAAAAAAAAAATAACTTCAAAAACAAATCTACTTCTGCTGTCTTGTAGGTCCTGCCTCAATAGGCAATGGCTAGAAGAAGGTAACTTCAAAAAAAAATCCACTTCTGCTGCCTTGTAGGTCTTGGCTCTATAGGCAAAGGCTAGAAGGTAACTTCAAAAACAAATCTATTTCTGTTGCCTTGTAGGTCCTGCCTCTATAGGCAATGGCTAGAAGAAGGTAACTTCAAAAACAAATCCACTTCTGCTGTCTTGTGGGAGGTCCTTTCTCTATAGGCAAAAGTCTAGAAAAGTAGGTAACTTCAAAAACAAATCTACTTCTGCTGTCTTGTAGGTCCTGCCTCTATAGGCAATGGCTAGAAGAAGGTAACTTCAAAAACAAATCCACTTCTGCTGCCTTGTAGGTCTTGGCTCTATAGGCAAAGGCTAGAAGAAGATAACTTCAAAAACAAATCTATTTCTGTTGCCTTGTATGTCCTGCCTCTATAGGCAATGGCTAGAAGAAGGTAACTTCAAAAACAAATCCACTTCTGCTGCCTTGTAGGTCTTGGCTCTATAGGCAAAGGCTAGAAGAAGGTAACTTCAAAAACAAATCTATTTCTGTTGTCTTGTAGGTCCTGCCTCTATAGGCAATGGCTAGAAGAAGGTAACTTCAAAAACAAATCCACTTCTGCTTTCTTGTAGGTCCTTCCTCTATAGGTAAAGGCTAAAAGGAGGTAACTTCAAAAACAAATCCACTTCTGCTGCCTTGTAGGTCCTGCCTCTATAGGCAAATGCTAGAAGGAGGTAACTTCAAAAACAAATCCACTTCTGCTGCCTTGAATGTCCTGCCTCTATAGGCAAAGGCTAGAAGAAGGTTAACTTCAATAAGAAATCTACTTCTGTTGCCTTGTAGGTCCTGCCTCTATAGGCAAAAACAAATTCAGATAGAACAAATCAATCCAAAACAATCAAATTAGAGGAACAAATCTAGAATTCGAAAACAAATCAAAACTTTCAAAGACAAACTAATCGAAAAAATCAAACAAAGAAAACAGAACCAAAAACAAATCAAGAAAATCAAGAACTAAAACAAAACTATGAAAAATAAAAAAATCGAAACTAATCAAAACAAAACAAGAAAAAAAAACAAAAACAAAGAAAAATCAAACAAAAAAATTGAAAACAACCAAAAAATCAACTTCAAACAAATCAAATCGAAACAAATTAAAAACAACAAAAGATCAAAACTAAAAGGAAATAAACCCAAAAAATAAAAAAAATCAAAGAAACAAATTAAAATTAAAACCAACTTTCAAGGAAAACAGAACTCAAAAAAACCAAATTGAAAATCTAAACAAAACAACCAAATTTCAGATGACAAATAAATCAAAAACAAACTTTAAGGAACAAATTAAATCAAAACAACAACTT